>CM060405.1:55859232-56459232 GCA_030545235.1 Helianthus tuberosus
ATCAAACCCTATATCGATCTAGCATATCATACTTATGAGCCAATACAAATCATCTATTCACAACATCAATCAATCGTATCTCATCCGCAAATCAGCACAAAGGAACATATGAATCATAACATCACACAATTAATAATTAAAGTACTAACCGATTAGAAGGATGGAACGAGAGTTGATTCGAATAAAAGTCTTCGAGAGAGATGGAGGTGTTGCCGTCGGGTTTGAGAGGGAGAGAGAGAGTAGGATTTTGTGTGTGATAAGAGATTTGCAACAAATGAGAAGTGTTGACCTCCTCATGAGGTTATGCGTGTGAGAGGTGGGCCGAACCCACCACTATAGGTTGCTCATTCGGTTCAAGTGAGGAGTGGGCCGAGAGTTGTAAAAGACCAAAGCCCAAAGGCTTGTGCGATTCGAATAGTGTTGTGCGATCGGTTTATTAATATACAATACACATCATCACATAACAAATCAACATAACATTTAATCAATCAACAAAGTTCATATAATCACACAGTGTTCACATACGTTACATTAATCACAAAGATAGGTTTGAAATACGAGTTGTCACACGTACCCAAATCTGTCAAACCTCATTTGACCCGAACCAAAGCGACCATCTTTTAAAACGACCTGACCCATCCTGACCTGTTACCCTTTACAAAGATTTTTTAGTTCTACATTTAATTAATCAACTTAAGTTTAACCATAAAAGGGCTTCTTTCGTTTTTTAATGCTTTATATATTTCAAATAAACACCAAGCACATTCACAAACATATGCACAGAACACAGCACACATGCATTGGCTGCGGCAGCACCAATAACTATTTTGACGCAGTAGCGGACCCATGATTTTTTTTCTACTGGGTTCCCTTTTTTCGGTGTAAGAATTTTTCAAAACGAAACGCTAAAATTTTCGGGTCGTTCGTTGTCCGGGCCGAGGCGGGGCTAGGAACATAAGCCTAAACCCAAATGTCCACGACACATTTAACTTTAAATTTTCGGTAAAACGGCTTTTATTTTATTTATTTTACTCGGATCCTGTTTTGAAACCTAACCAAACGAAATTATTCTACATCGCTTATTCGATTTGTTTATTGATCATTTCTTAAAACAACCTGCTTTGACCCGTACCCAAATCTGTGAAACCCCATTTTGACCCGAACCAAAGCGACCATCTTTTAAAACGACCCGACCCGTCCTGACCTGTTACCCTTTACAAAGATTTTTGAGTTCTACATTTAATTGGTCTAATCTCGAAGTTTCTCAAGGATAACACATAAAAAAAAATATATATGCATTTTAGATATTTGAGATTATAGAGGTTACACAATACTTCAAACAACAACACTTAATTGAGTAAAAAGGCAAATTTATCTACATTATAAATGTCGAGACGTTGCGGCGTGGGTACACTGCAAACATCGAATAGAATAGTCCCGACGTTATTTAATGTGTTAATTAACCTATATAAGCATTATGATTGGATCCAGGGGCGAAGTATAGAAGGGCCGTGGGTGGGGGGACCCCCTGAACTTTTCGCTCAGTAGTGTTATATATGTAGTTTTCGTATAGAAATTTTTTGGTATATACATTTTCGACCCCCCCCCCCCCGGTTCTATAGAAATTTTTGGGTATATACGTTCCCCCCCCCCGGTCATTCGGGTCAAGCTTCGTCACTTATTGGATCAACCCGTAAAGTAATTATCGCTTGCCTTCCATGTGATGATCCACGTGTATTCAAAGACAATGGAAAACCATGTTATAGTTAATGGTAAGTATATGCAAATTAATGAATATTCTGGGCATGCTAACTAAACTTAAAGTAAGTATATGAAAATGAATATTCTGGGCATGCTAACTAAACTCAAAAACACATGATGATTTATAATTTAAGTATCGTATTTGATTTGATATAAAAGTATAATGTTAACTTTTAACAATTGGACGAACGATGAACAAACTTCTCTTCATCATTATAAGCAAACTATTTCCCTTCAAATTAACGCATAAGTAGAAGTAATGTAAAAAAGAAAATAAAAATATTACAAATTCAAAGGCATACAGTCCATAAAGCAATTATCCAGCCTAAAATATGAAAAAATAAAGAGGAAATAACAATACTATTAATAGTTATAATAATAAGTATACAAGGAGGGACCATATTTGTAGAAAAGAAACAGAAGAGGGGGTTCAAATTAAAATGCAAATGGATCAATTTGATAAATCCACCGACTTTATCATTTAAGATAGACAAGTGTTCATAAGATCTCTACTCGCTTCAATCTTCTTTCATGCATATCAGCAGGTATTTATACGCGATTTCTTGTGTTTAAAAACCTCTATTGAGCCTAAAGTTCTATGCGAACAAAGATGACCTGTTTGACCCGTGTAAATGCTAACATGTTTATTACACAGATTGCTTATATGATACTGCAAAGAGTATCTCCAATTACACATAGTGTGTGCAACTGTGTGAAGCGCGTGGTAGTAATCGTAGCCTTTATCTTCTTCTTCCGTACACCCATCTCACTTACTAACTCCATAGGTAAATAAACATCTCTGCTCATGTCATTACAATCATTTACCATGATACCCCTCTTTCAATTAAATTCAAATTCAACCTTTGTTTATTTTATATAAATTTTTTAACTCATCTTATTCAGGAACTGGAATTGCTCTTGCTGGAGTATTGCTATACTCACAGGTGAAACGCATCAAACCCAAAACATCATAAACCAGTCTGGACGGGATGGAATCGATTCCTAATATATGGATATATTATGATCTGGGAATCTTTTTTTTTTTAACTCTCAGTTCATTGTCTTTATAGGTTCAGACCCGTTTTTGCGAACTACCAGCAGACCGATGGCAATACTTGGCTGGATTTACCATTCGGGTCAAGACCCGATTATGAATTGAATCCCTTTTTTAACCTTAATTACTAACCTAGTTCATCTATAACTATAAAGGAAGATTCGACCATAGATTAATTACCTGGACATCACTGTAGCAAAATTCCTGAACCAAACTCCTATTCTATTTCTGCAGATAATCCTGTCAACAAATAAACAAAGCCCTAATTAAACCAATAAATTCTCAAATTCCGCGATGAATGACATGAAATAGACAAGTAAAAGAAAAAAAATAAAAGAAAATCCCAAATTATGAAGTCTACAATTCAGTGAACATTAACTAAAACACAATAAAGTTAAATCAACTTCTTTAGATTTCTCAAACGAAATCAATTAGTGACATTACCATTTCAACTGAAACGGTAAAATCATTTCCCTAAACATGCTTCAAAAGATTTATCACAGAAAAACGAAGAGGATTGCATATAAGCTATTTAATATCTTCTCTGAACCTGAGAGTTAACTGAAATACCCAAAATTAGGGTTTAAATTTGTTGCCAAAGATGGATACAGTAGGGAATCTGGCACATTGATTAATTGCCGCTAATGATGCCAACGATACATGTCATACACACTTAACCATTTGCAAAGATATTTGTTGCATAAACATTATACAAATATATGAACAAAGCCAACTACAAGCATTAGCACAACTACCAGAATGAAATTAATCACATTAACGAATAGGAAAACTAAAAAAACCGATGTGAATACCTGCAAAGATTGTGATGAATGTAGATGGAAATTTGTCTGTCTCGTCTCTTCTTCGGTGGAGGCGGTGGTTGAACTGAGGGTTTTTCATGAACAGAGATTTTCTTGTAAATGCTTTGGAGGAAAACTTCTGACTTCCACCGGACGACCGCTAAGGGTTTTTGATGAACAGAGCTGACCATCTCTCGTTCTCTGCCTCTGTAGAAACTGGTTTGGAGATGGGTTTCATGTGAAGGCGCGAGTGAAGCAGGTGATCTGGTCGGTGGCAAAGCACCGACTTTGTGCTTTAAGATTTTGTATAATGTGACATGACGATAATTGTTATAACAATAAACAAAGTCATTAGTATAAAAAATAAAAATCAGGTGTGAAAATCATATAACAATAACATTATAACCAATATGAACTAGTTATTTTCCGCCCGCGCGTTGCGGCGGGACCCAATGACTACAAAAGGCGTGTCAGCAACGGCAAACAGATACCGAATATCAAAACATAAATAAAATGACGTGGTAAGGATAGTCACTCCGTCATAAAAAACGATTTTAAATAACCTAAAATATAATAATAGGATCCACAGGGCCTACACGTTGGAAATTCGGTTGTTTTCAGTTTAGTTATTGCGGTGCTAACACGTTAAAATATGGATGAGCTCGGTACCGGTAACGGCAGCGAAAGTACCGATCCGGAAAATCATCGAAATTAGGTACCGGCACCGAAAATACTCGGTACAATACGGTATGGTATTTGAAGGTAAAAATCAATAAATACAGGTATGGTGCTAGACCGGTGTCGAACCGAAAGTAACGATTCTGAAAACGCCAAAAGGTGGGTACCAAATTGGTACCGAAAATGATTTGGTATAGTAAATTTGGTACCGATACAATACCGGTTCGTTTACAGGATTTGATACGATTTGCTCATCAATATTCTAAATATCCAAGTTAATTTTACATACTACAATTCATTCATTACAGAAAAAGACAAAAAAGAAAACAAAATAAGTTGTTGTGCATATAAAACCTCATTCAAAGGAAATACAGTTTACTTACTGTGTGTATGAAAAGTAATCTAAACGGTTCAATTACTTGCATTGCTGCGTTGCTACAGGATTTGATGAGCTCGGCACCAACCGGTACCGAAAATACCGTTACCGAAATCCCCAAAAGTGGGTACCGGTACCTAATATACCTAGTATGGTACGGTTCGGTACTGGTACGACACCGGTATTTGAGGGTAAAAACCGGTGAATACCTGTGCAGAACTGGTACAAAAAATACACCGGTTTAGTAAATTTAAGACCGGTACCTATACCCAATACCATTTGCTCTATAAATTAATGATAAATTTTAATTCTAATTTTAATTTAATAATAAATCTCACTGTTCATTAAGTTTTCTTTTTATCATATATAGATTGACTATGAAGTAAAAAAAAAAATATTTATATACTTACGTTCTCAGACTTAGATATTTTTAGTGAATTTCTTAACAATTTCTTTTCAAATAAGTTTAATTAGTTTTCAAATAAATTATCAATTAAAGAAAAACAAAATTGATACCTGGCATATATTGTTAAAAAAAAGCCATGCATGCTCATCTTTATATATGTCTATGATTTTAAAATCATTTTGTAAAAGCACATATGATTTTTTTTTTTTTTTTTTTTTTTGTTAGTTCTCATTTTCCAGCCACATCCGCAAACCAAGTGAATCGGTTAATTGTAAAATATAGTTTTTTTTAAATGTGCTAACTTGTTAAATGACTATATTCAAGTTCATAACAACCATTAATATTAATATCGGTCAATGATTCAAATTTGCCGTTCAAAAAAAATAAAAAATAACAACCGTTAATATTAATATTCTCTATATTTAAATACAGCCAAATAATCCAGTGAACTACATATATAAAATCACTTCAATGCTCAAAATGAAATTATTATTTTTTTAAATATTCCAAAACAATATGTAAAACCAGATTAAAATTTATAAAGCTAAAGCTAACAAATCAATTATACAAAAGTATAGCGTTTTGAAAACCAAACAGGGAGGTTGGTCCATCGGATCTTTTATAAGAAAGTCGACCAATTTAAAAGATAACAAATACAGGATTGGTTGGTTTGATTATGTGCAAATCGACCATACAAAACAGACCAACTAGTTTTAAGAGTATTTGACAAAACGGTAAAAATATTAAAGTTTATTTTCATTATGTACTGGATAACCTGTTTTTAAGACTAGACTAACTAGTTAAATTGATGACAATTACTAACGATCCGGATTTTAAAACATTGACTATATCAGTTTACTCTTAGATATGGCAAGCTAAGTTTTTTAGATAAAGATGTGAATATCGGATCCCTTGAAAATGAAAGCTAAATAATCTGATTTATCAAAAAGACGTAAATATCGGATCCCTTAATAATTAAAGCTAAATAATCTATGTGTGTGATTTATCTCACACAGATAGGTAAATAAAAAAAGAAAACAAATTTAGGTAAAATAATAAATCATTATTATTGAATGGATGGATCACATGGAAAGACAAAACTCTTTTGTGATTGTCCAACCAAACTAATATTCTTAAATTATTATCAACCTCTTGAATATAATACCAAAAGTGTTGACTCAACTTCTCATCTAGTTATAAAATGCCCACTTGCATCTAAACCTTTGTCTCAAAACCAACAAAAACACCAATACCATCATCCACTGTGTGTTTCACTCCCACAAATGGGATTGTTAAACCTCTGTTTCTCTGTCATCGTGTTAACCTTGTACCATGGAGTAGTTATCAATAGCGGAACTACGAGCTCTTTCGTTAGACAAGAAGCTAAATCCGTCGATATGCCTTTCACTAGCGACGTATTTCTTCATCCTCCTGGTTACAATGCCCCTCAACAGGTACTCTTTCTACGCATATCTCATTCATCTTAGCTCTGTTTTGCATACGGTTTGGTTCACTCTCACATAGCAGAACACTTATTTATAACTTGTACCTTGTGTTTGATTGTTGTATATTTGTTTGGTTTGGTTTGGTTTGTTGGTAGGTGCATATAACGCAGGGAGATCACGTGGGTAGAGCAGTGATCGTGTCTTGGGTGACTCAAGATGAACCGGGTTCATCCACTGTGGTCTATTGGGCCGACAAGAGCCACCAAAAACAAAATGCCACCGGCAGAATCACTACCTACAAATACTATAATTACACTTCTGGATTCATTCATCATAGCATAATCAAGAATTTAGAGGTATCATTTCATATCCAATGTTACACGGGCCGTATGTAAGGGTAAAATAGTCATATACGTCGCATGATAGCCAAATCATACAACCCGTATGATATATTGACTGACAAACACATACAACCCCTATGGCATTTTTCACCTGTTTTATGATGTGACAGGTGGGCTGGTGTACATTAACCTCACTCATTGTAAATTCATTGGTTTAATTTGATACAAACTTATGCAGTTTGACACCAAGTACCATTACGAGGTTGGAACAGGTCACACGACAAGGCGGTTCTGGTTCATGACTCCCCCAGCAGTCGGACCGGACGTCCCCTACACTTTTGGGCTCATGGGTAATTAAGCTTTAAATTCAAACTCATGATAACCCTTCATTTAGATTGACCAAATTTTATGCAACCTCTCTACATCTTACAGCCATCAGACCATACCTTAGCTTTGCTATTACTGGGAGTTACTGAGTATGATGATGATAATGATTATGCAGGGGATCTTGGACAAACTTACGACTCGAATCTTACACTCACACATTATGAAATGAACCCGGTGAAAGGGCAAGCAGTGTTGTTCGTTGGGGACCTGTCTTACGCCGATCACTATACGTTCCATGACAATTCGAGGTGGGATAGTTGGGGGAGGTTTGCCGAACGGAGTACGGCTTATCAACCGTGGATTTGGACTGCTGGGAATCACGAGCTCGATTATGAGCCCAGTATAGTAAGTGCCACTAGTAGTAAAATAAGTGATCAATTATTGAAAATACATGATGCAGGGTTTTGTTCTTTTGTTGGAAACTTTTAAGGTTGAGATAATATGCATAGATATTTAGGGTGGGTGGGGCACATTTAATAAGAAAAAACCTGATAGACTGAAATTTTTAGTCTAAAATGGGTCCTAGTCAAATAAATTTTAGTTAAATGGGTCAGGTCAAACTAGCCTAGTTGTGTGTTAACTTATTCAAAATGTTTATTTAAAGAATATATGTTTTTTTTCTGTCACTTAATTGACCGTGTATTTTGTGTATTTTATGTAAAAATTTAAAAAGTTACTTCAAACAGAAACTAGTATCAGTATTAATCACGTACAAATTTTGGTGTATAAATTTAGTAGAAAAGAGAATATTGGTTGTGAATATTTAGTGTAAAAAGTGTGAGGAATGGATTTTTAAAAGGTGGAAGTTTTAAAATATTTTTTTTTATGGAAAGGGGGGGTTATGAAAATTAAAAACGGGAGGGTGAATTTAGCCACACCTGTATTTTACTACCCATGTATCTATCAATAACAAGTGTCCTTAAGAAGATGTCTTGACGGTTAAATGATGTGGTCTGCAATTAAAAGGTTTAAAATTTAAATTCTGCAGGATGCAGACTGTAGTGTATTTATCCTAGAAAATGTAAGAATCATGGTTCAAAATACATCTATCGGTAACAAGTATGTTTATACTTTTTAGGGCGAAACCAAGCCGTTTAAGCCGTTTCTTCATCGATATCGAACTCCCTTCCGATCGTCTGGAAGCACCGAACCGCTTTGGTATTCAATCAAGCGAGCTTCGGCTTACGTCATTGTATTGTCTTCCTACTCAGCTTACGGTACGAACTCGGCTCTCTCTTCTCCAAATATAACATGACTTATGAGAAAGACATAACATGGGTTGTGTAGGTATGTACACCCCACAATACCAATGGCTACTTGAGGAGTTCCCAAAGGTGAATAGAAGTGAAACACCATGGTTGATTGTTCTTATGCATTCACCATGGTACAATAGTAATAGTTACCACTTCATGGAGGGTGAGACTATGCGAGTCATGTTCGAGCCATGGTTTGTGCAATACAAGGTCGATCTTGTGTTTGCCGGTCATGTTCATGCTTACGAACGCTCAGAACGTATATCGAATATCGCTTACAACATTGTGAATGGGGAATGCACACCGGTAGTTGACCAATCTGCCCCTGTGTATATAACCATCGGCGATGGCGGTAACATTGAAGGCTTAGCAAACAAGTAAGAACATACACTACTAGAAAACAGACCATTTTCCTGCGAAATATATACTTGAAAGTTTAAAAACATTGTTTAAAACTTTAAACGGTCGTTTATTTGACATTTTAACTATTTGTAGCATGACCGAGCCACAACCGAAGTATTCGGCATATCGAGAAGCGAGCTTCGGGCATGCAACGTTGGAGATAAAGAACCGGACACACGCGTATTATAATTGGCACCGCAACTCAGACGGATACGCAGTTCGAGCCGACTCGGTGATGTTCTTCAACCGATATTGGCATCCGAAAGACGACTCGACATCCAAAAACTAACCACACTAGCCACAAAAACAAACGGGATCAATAGCAACATAGATTATGAGTCAATTTTTATGTATCTTTGCTATGACATTTCACATAAATCGCATGTTTGTTTTGTATCGCTTTTTATCAAGATGCATTCGCCTCAATTGCATCGTTATTTAGGTGGTGTAGAATTACAGAGCGTGTCCTCGTTAGTTAAAAAATGAAAAAAAAAAAAAAAAGTTTGACCATAATAAGTGATTTTATAAAGAAAAAAGAGATGTTGAAAATGATGTGAATAATTGATATGATGGTGAATTGGTGATTAAAGGCACATCACAAACGGTTGAGATAGGTTCGGGTTTGTGGCCCAGGTCGCACACGATTCTGGACCACCAGAGGGTGCACCTTTTCCCTTCTTTCCCAATAATAACACCTTTTGAGTTTTGTCCACTACACCACACGTTATAAGCATCTAAAACTTTGATTCTATGCTATTTATATCAACCGATTCTTTTATTCTGATTGCACCTTTTTATTAAGGGGTCAACTTGTGGGATGTTTATTTGAAAAGAAAAGGAGTATTAATAATGTAACTAAGTTTTTTTTTTTTTTTTTTTATAAAATAAAGATAAATGTGATTTTAATGTAAACTTTATTAAAACGGCAACCAAGCCCACAAAACGGGGAGGCCAAACCACAACAACCTTACATAACTACAAATTTACACCAATTTGGCTAAGAAATGGACATTAACTTAGATCTACTTCTAACCCAAAGGAGCCTAATCGACTTGACTTCCGAGATAATGTCTTTTATTCGCACCACCTAACCAGTGGCGGAACTAGAACGATTGAGTTAGGGGGTCATCATAAGCTTATATTCTATACTGGTTTAAATTAGGGGGTCCATCTTTAAGTTTGTTCTTCAAAAACTCAAAATTTATAAATAAAAATTCAAAAAGATCCGGTGACCGGAGGGTCAACGGACCCTCTTGACCCCCCTCTGGTTCCGCCCCTGCACCTAACATAAAACTTCAACTCGTTCCTAGCTATCCAAATGCCCCAACAACCAATCAAAATAATCCCTTGAAACACACTTTTGGTTGGTTCGTTCAACCCGACATGTAGGGGTGACTGACGGGTGGTCCATAGGACAACCCTTAATGATGTTAAAAGACGAGTTTATCCCTCATTTGATCGTGTAATTATCTTGAATTAGATAACTACGAATGCTTATGTTTCATGTACAGTTCGGGAGCTAAAAATGGATAAAACGCTGCTTTGGACGGTTTGGAGAGGATCGGGTCGTGCATGGAATGAAAGAAGAAATAAAACCCAAGAATCAGGGCTCCACCGTAAATTACGGTGGCCACCGTAATTTACGGTGTCCCTGAAACCTGCATGTTCTCCACCGTACTCCAGGAGCAATCCACCGTAAATGTTTGAAGACCACCGTAATTTACGGTGGAGGCGACGGGAAAAATCGTAACTGCTCATTAAAACGGTTTTTGATGGTGTCTTTTCATCTTATCTCATCATAGGACGCTTTCTCTGAACATTGGGGGCGATTTTGGCTGGTTTTTGTTGGTTCCAAACAATTCTAAACATTCGGTTTTAGTTTTTGATTCGTATGAACTTCTACTTTGATGTTATGATGATCAACCGAACAATGTCCGGCTAAACTTGTGGTGATCATCTTAGGTGAAGGTTTTCTTAAACTCTTGTGTGTTTGTTCCTTTATTTCTAGAATGATAACATTGTGTTTGCTTTGATTATCGTGGTGTATGAGTAATTGATTGTAGTTTGTTAATTGGTATTGCAATTCTAGTCTAAATCGTACGTTCTTGGTGCCGTTGGCAATCGAGATATCACGGGAAGGGTTAGGGTTGGATATTGATTGATTGGTCATCGGGAAACAACCTCGCATTCATATAATCCGAGTACTTTGTTCCCTTTTATCACAACGATTGTTTATACACGAGTTATGTCTATGTAACTCTTTCTAGTTGGAATTTCACACAAGTGTTAAAAGAAACTGAATCCTAAGATGGTCATTGTTCTCATAATCTGAATTAAAAATCCAATCTTGATTAGTAAGTAATTGATAATTTAGTTTTCTAAAACAAACAATCCAAATCATTGATCTTTAATTTCTGCAAATTAGGTTAATTGTAGTTTAATTGCAAAACTATAAAATCAACACATTTCCACATACTCCCTGAGTTCGATACCCATTTACCACTATCTATTAGTTGTTATTTGGATTAAATTTGCGTGTACCTACGACCGCACGTCAAATTTTGGTGCCGTTGCCGGGGAGTTGTGCGCAACGTGTGTCAGTTTGTTAGTTTTGCTTTGTTATTTTCGGGTTTACACTGGTGTGTTTAGTGTGCAGGTTCTACAGGTGCATGCATACTAGAGGCTCTCACAATTCGTCACCGTTGTCATTTGATCTGGAGATCGAAAGAACGTTAAGGCAAAACAGAGTTTTAGTAAGAGAAAACAAAATTATTGGTTCACCTACCTCACCCATCACACCACGAAACATCATGCAAGAATCTCAAATACCACCCACAACGGGTCAAACGATCTCATCATTTATACCTACTTCCACACAACCATCACCAAACACCACCATACCAAATTCCACTACAATTCCTACTCCACCTCATGACACTACACCAACCAATACCACACAACCGATCACTACTCAAGTTGAACCCAATCTTACCTTTAGCCCTTCATCCACAATACCACCATTGTCACACTTCTTTCCCCCAACTACGGGTCAATCATCATCTACTTACACAATACCACCAAATTCAACCATTGTCCATGCTACTTCTACATTTAGACCATCAAACCAATTGGGCTTCCAATACTCATCCATTCCATTCGGGCAATCCTCGGGTATTCAAGGAGATGGATATGATGATGGCTATGAAGAGGAGTTTAGAGGGTATGAAGATGAAGGTTTCTATTATGGGGGCGATGGAGGATACTAGGGACCTCAAGGAGGAGCGGGTCAACAAAGTCAACCGATTCAACAATTTCAAGACACAAGTAAACTACCGGTTGGGGTGCAACACATTAGACCACAAGGGCCACAATTGCAACGCCCTACATCGCTACATCAAGTGCGTCCTCAAAATATGCAACCACAATTTCAAAGACCGATTCAACAACAACCACAAATGCCACAATACCAATTTCAACCACCATTTGCACCTCAAGGGCCTATGCAAATGGGTCAACCAAGAACACCATTGGGTGCCCCTCAAAGACATCACCGGGAGGTAGTACGGGGAATTGAAGCTCACTTCCGGCCTCTTATCACTAACAATCCTTCGCCGGTAGTGATTCCTCATCATGCGGATGGAAGAACGTTTGAAGTTAGAACAACCGCCCTCCAAAGTCTACCAAAGTTCAAGGGATTAGCAACGGAAGAACCCTATTTTCATTTGGAGACATACGACTCCATTTGCAACACTATTGGAGGACAAGGGTTTTCTTCGGATGATGTCAAGTTGGTTCTCTTCCAATTTTCTTTGGAAGACAAGGCAAAGAGATGGTTTCACACTCTACCCTCCGCATCGATATTTACATGGGCTGATATGCAACAAATATTCTTGGATGAATATTATACCTCTCAAAAGACTAATGATGCAAGGAGAGGTTTGAGAAGCTTCCAACAACAATCGGGGGAGATGTTTCATGAAGCCTTCAAAAGGTTTAATATGATGTTACGGAATTGCCCTCGTCATGGGATTCAACTATGGGAGTTGTTGAACGCATTTCACGAAGGGTTGAGTTCGGAGGATGCACGTGATTTAATGTCAATCACTAATGGTACATTTGGTACGAGTTATGAACATGTTGATTGGGCATTTTTAGAACAAATGGCGGTGAATTCCAAGAGGAAGGCCCAATCTTCAAGAAGGGCAAGGCATGTGATACAAAGGCCACAAGTGCATGGAGTAGAAAGTGGCAACGTGCAAACTACGAATCAAGTGTACGATATGTACACTAATTGCAATGAAATAGGCCACACGGCAGAAGTTTGTGTAGTGGGGGTGGTTGATGAGCAAGTGGAGGAAGTGAATGCAATTCAAGGAGGGGGTGGTCGAAATTTCAATATGAATTCCAACACATACCACCCCGGGTTACGAAACCACCCTAATTTCCGCTACGGGAACGCGGCGAACCAAGCTAACCCAAACTTTCAAGGAGCTCAAGGTAACTTTACACCTCGTCAACAATACAACCAAGGCAATTATCGGGGTGGAAACAACTATGGTTATCAAGGGAAATTTCAACAAACGGGTCAAAGTGGTTTGGGTCAAACTTCGTCAAGCGGGAATGAAGTCATGGATATGCTTCGGGCTATGCAACAAGATATGCAAAAACGGAATCAACTCGATGAAGTCCGGATGCAAAAGGATGAGGTTCGTGACAAGAGCATCCAATCACTAACAACCCAAATGGGTCAATTGGCAACCGATGTGGCGGAGTTGAAGAAAAGCAAGGGTCAACTTCCTAGCGACACTAAGGTAAATCCTTCACATGGTTCGTCACGAGGTAATGTTAATGTTCATCATGTTAGTGTTTTAAGAAGTGGCAAAGAATTTAAAGCCAATTTGTCACCCGATTTGGTTGAGGGGGTAGTTGAGGATGTCACGGGTAATGAAAGTGATGATGAAGTTTCACCGGCTGTTTCTAAAGAATCAAATATTAAAAAACCGGGTTTGGGTGAAAATGAAAAGAATGAAAAAGTTGAGGGTGAACCGAGTCAAGTCCCGTTTCCATCGGCTTTACTTGACCCGGGAAAGAAAAATTTTATTGCATCAAGAGGTCCCCAAAAAGAAGAATTGTGGGACATGTTTAAACAAGTAAAAATCAATCTACCTAAAACAAGTACCCGCATATGCTAAATTTTTAAAAGAGTTATGTACACAAAAAAGGCAACAAAAGAAGAAAATGCCTAAGCGGGTGGATTTAACCGGGCAAGTGAGTGCGGTTTTGAATGGGGAGCTTCCTCCTAAGCTCCAAGATCCGGGCACGCCATTAATTAACATACAAGTTGGTAACTTTCAAATGGAAAAGGCGTTACTAGATCTTGGAGCCGGGGTGAGCATTTTACCGGGGGGCTTATATGACCAATACGACTTTGGTCCATTAGCAAGGGTAGAGACAACGGTTGTTTTGGCCGATTTGTCTCATAAGTTACCCCGGGGGATGGTTCAAAATGTGATTGTAAAAATTGATGAGTTCTATTACCCGGTTGACTTTTTAGTCTTGGACTACTCATCCGCGGACCCAAAACAACAACAAAATGTCATTTTGGGTCGGCCATTTTTGAGCACCGCGCATGCTGTGATCGATTGTAGATTTGGTACAATCGATATGACTTTTGGGAATCGAAAAATGCGTTTAAATGTTTTTACTAACAATGCTAATGCTGTTGGTGTTGATGAGTGTTTCATGGCAGACTTAGTTGACGGATGCAACCCGCATGAGTATGAGGAGGATGGTATGGATGTTTGCTTGTGTGATTTTTCTGAACAGGTACATGCTTATGCACTACGGGTTGAAGAGGAAAAACAGGATGCTATGGCTTTGAAAGAAGGTCGAACGCCATGGACTCACCAATTCGAAGGCTTGCTGGTGGAGATAAATTCGGGTACTAAACCATCATTGGAAGAACCACCGAAGTTGGAACTCAAAGACTTGCCAAACCACTTGAAGTATGCTTTCCTTGGGGATAATGACACTCTACCGGTCATTATTGCCTCTAATTTAGAATTGGCACAAGAGCAAGCTTTGTTGGAGGTGTTGAAAGAGAACAAAGGAGCTATTGGATGGACAATTGCCGATCTCAAGGGAATTAGTCCATCAATCGTCATGCACAAGATTATTACCACCGAAGATGCAAAACCGACACGAGAAGCTCAAAGGCGATTGAATCCGAACCTACGGGAGGTAGTAAAGAAAGAGGTAATTAAATGGTTGGATGTGTAGGATCGTTTACAGACCCGAACGAGTCGTTCAGAAGAGTTTATGCTCAGTACGAAAGGCGGAAACAGATGTACTGGGGTCAATTCAGCAAGATATACACTTTAACTGTCGATATGATTGATTTAACAACGATTTACAGCGAGATGACACTTCGGCAGCACTTCGGCTCCGGAATCACACATACAAGAATCACTTCAAACGGAATCAGGCACCTCCTATATATAGGTGAAGTAATTTCGCTTGAACCAGTCTTAAACGGAATCACGTTCAAGCGGAATTACCACTTCAAACGAGATTACGAGTTCAAGAGAAATTAACCTTGTGATTTCGTTTGAAATGGCTATTGCGCATTTCAAACGGAATTACCTATATTTGACATTTTCTCGTATAACGTGCCCTGATCTATCTAAATACAAACAAGACTCGATACAAGACGAAGTCGACAGACGCATGCACTAACAGACTCCCCCTCGAATGTTGACGAGTCTTAAGTGTCGAGTCTTCGCATCTTCAATCTTTATCAGTCCTCTCAAACTCTTTGAAGTATCTGACACTGTAAAGCATCCTTAAATCTCTCTCCTTCCTCTATCAGTACTAACAGAAATCTCTTGATTCCTTAAGTTCATCAGCAGCAGCAATCTCATGATCAGAACCTAGCTCTTTGTCATTCAGACTCCCCCTTTCGATAAGCTGGGATCGCAGTCTGGCTTCCACAGGTTCAAGATCATGTCCTGGCTCACATCCTGTTTTGGATCGAAACCTGGACTTTTATCTATTTATCCCAAGATCTGTTGCTAGCTCTACTTTTTCCTGCACAACTCTCTACCCAAAAATAAATTTCACAAATTTAAAATTTGACAAATTTATACTTTGCTTACCACTTGCAAAATCAATTCTCAAAATGATTTAACATTTAAATTCTGATGAACCACTTGCAGGAATTATTCAAACAATGAATGATTTTACAATGTTAATTTCTGATGAACCACTTGCAACATATCATTTTTCTTTTCAAAAACACACTCTCCCAAACCATTAGTCATCATGTTTAGCACTTGCAATTTTGAAAATCAGCTCTCCAACACCAGTTGTCGAAAATCTTTTTGTATTTTTGAATGAAATGAAATGCAATAAAGAAATATTTACAGACAATATTTTTGTGAGTTTGTGTAAGAGGATCTTATCAGTTTTTGACAAGTCACAAGTACCGTTGAGCTTAGTTTACACATTAAGAATTAAACAATTCACTTAATTTTTCACACAAATTTCAACTGATTCAGGATATGAATTAGGTGTATTAAGAACTTAAACTCATTCATGTGTCCCACCTCTTGAATGTACTCCCGTATCCAGATCCCAATATTCAGTCTTACAGGTGAGTATACCACAGATGATATCTGTAAGGGGTTAAATGCGAATGCCGTGAGAGCTCAGGTCAGAACTTCCGTTCAGCAGAGAGATGACGGCTTCGACTTTTGGTGGGTCCCCTTTAGAGGATCTTTTTTACAACAACACATGATTTGCATTTTGCAATGTTTTATCATTTTTTTATGCTGAGGGTAGGCTATATTTCAAACAAGCGTAAAGTATTCTCCGGGGACTAGGCCATTGCTTCCGCAAAATCAGAAGTCCCGGGATAATACCCCAGACATCACTGAGCATAAAGACCTAGTATCTCAGAAAGAGGGATCCTTCAAAGGAAATTTCAGGTGTTACCTATATATCCAAGTAGTGTTCCCCACAAAATAAGCAAGTTTGAATTTAAGTTTATATCCCGAAAAAGCTTACTAAATGTGTAAAAACCTATCGGCATATCATCAGTGAGACCGTTTAACACTATTTAAACATTACATTTCTTTAGCATACTGTAACTGTCCACTGATGTACTATCATTTCCTCTTTTCGACACTAAAACTCATTTTGTATTTTATCATGTTTTTGTCTTTTTCAAATTTTTAAATGTTTTTGGATTTTCTGAAAATATTTACTCCCCCTAAAATTCAAACACATTTAAAGAAATTTGAAAACAAACTATACAAGTAAATTGACAACTGATATCGAATCACTTCAATTTGCCATCCACTTAGCATAAACAATCAGAACTCCCCCTCACAACAAACTATTTTCCCATTGATTTCAAAACACTTAAGTTTGTTTTAATCAAATGGGTTTTCCGGAAAATTAGATTTGTTGATTGATTTTACCATTTGTAGGTTAGAGGTAAGATAATCACTTTGTTTCTTTCCTCTTTTCAATGAAATGAACCCCATATATTCTTTAACCACTTGTAAGAATAGTCCAATCAAGTTCAACCTAATGACCTTGATTAACCTTCTTATAAAATCACAAACTCTTTTTCAACTACATGGCTTACCAACCAATACCACTTGTAGGTTGAATTCTCAAGATGCCGATACCTGCTCCACTCTTACCAACCTGGGAGCTCCGGCAAGTCCAGATTTTTACTGTTCATAATAGGTTCCATCCCAGTTACAAACCTGGGACGAAACACACTTACCTGGTTTCTTCAATTTTTTCTCATAAAACTCCTTCACCCCTTTAACCTTCTTGTCAACCATTTTACCAAAAATTTTATGAACTGTGGGGTTAAATGCCTTTTCAACATCAAAAACTTTTTTATCAGAATAAAATTGATTTGAAATTTCCACTTTACCAATTTTCTTCTTTAAATTTTCAGCCCGAAGTGGTGAAAAATTCACATCATCCACAATCGGCACTGATTTTTCACCTTTTTTCTCAACCTGTGGCTCCTCTGACTTTATGGAATCAGATTCATCGACAGAAGATAGCTCCTCTGATTTTGACGAATCAGAATCATTGCTAGAACTATCATCAGACTTCTTAACAACCCATTTTTGGTTGTCAAGATTTGCCCTTCTCTTGTGAAACCTGTTTGAACATTCACCAATTTCAAACGTTGAATTTTTGAAAAGTTTAGTTCTCTCAATTGGTGGTTCAAACTCAACCTCTTTATCCTTTAGTTTACGAGAAACTCCCTATTTTGATTGTATTGCCTTGGAACAATTCTTGGCAATATGACCAACAGTGTTGCATTGGAAACAGGTTCTCGTTTCTTTCATCTGATCAGCAGTCTTCATCTCTTCTTGCTTCTTCGAAAGGAAATCTTTGTTTGACTGATTTCTGAATAATTTTTCTTTTTCTTCTTCAGAAGATGTACCTGAAACAAATATCATTTTTGATTTAAAATCTCAAATATATTTTTCATTTTTATGATTTTCTGGTGGAATAAAACCAAGACCTTTCTTTTTGAAATTACCATTATGGTTTGGTTTCTTTTGATAACCAGAACCAGAACTGTAACCCTTTTTCTTGTTTTCTCTTTGTTGAACTCTTGAGGTGTATTTTTTAGGTTTTTCCGAAAGATTTACATCTTTTATTTCAGAAATATTAATTTCTGTTAGTTTGAAAACCTTTTTGATCATTTCAATTTTAACACCTCTTATTGGAAATTCCTCATCAGAATATAATTTGTCAGAATCATTCAATGTATATGCAACTTTGAATGTTTCGTCATTCAAATTAGATTTTGATAGAAGAAATTCTTTATTGTACACTCTTTTGCCCTGTTTGTCGGTTTGACTCGTGGACTCAGTCTTTGACTCTGACATAGACTCCGACTTTGACTCCTCGGTTTCATCGTTATCTAACACATGATCCACTACTTTCTTCATCAATTGAGATTGTTGATCAGTGTCAGACGATGTAAAAGTAACATCAATATTTTTTGGCAGGTTAACTGAAGACTCCGACTCCCACTGTAAATTTGTTGCCTTTTCGGCTCTTTCTGAATTTGGATTTCTCGGAGAATATCCATTTTCAAGTGGGGGTGGACACTTGTTGTAACTGGCACTGTGTTTCTTACCAGAATCTTTCATTTCAGTATCCTTCTTCTTTTCTTTCTTCTTTTTAGAAGTCTTTTCTTCAGATACCTTCCGTTCTTCAGTTACTTCATCATTCTCAAATGCCTTCATGCCTTCCACAGTAGGATAAATCCTGTGAATGACATAAGAAGTACATGAGTAACTTTTCAACAAACGATTAACTCTTTCAGTTTCAATCCTTTGTGTTTCCAGTTTCTGCTCAAGCATAGCACATTTTTCAATGTAACTGTTAACACTTTTCTGCTTTATCATAAGAGCTCCTTGTAGTGTTTTCATGGCTGTTGCTTGTTCACTGCTTGTTTGATTGTACTGATTCATGGCTTTGTTTAGAACATCATAAGATTCTTTCAATTTGTTCATGTTATGAATCAATGTACTGTTCTGCTTCTTTGCTGCTTCACAGTTTTCACATATCACTGGAACCTTTTGTGCATTAGCTTCTTCTTCAACTTTGAACTCTGGAATGTCTTTTAACTTCTTCCTTATCACGGGTACTTCTTCATCATCACTGCTGACGGGTGTTTTGACCTTTTTCTTTTTTTTAGCTTTTTCATCTTCACTATCACTTTCTGCCATCATTTTCAAATGAGCTTCCATTCTCCTTGCATAATACTCACTATCATCATCACTATCTTCTTCAACTCGAGCAACAAACGCTTTGTGATTTGAAATTTTATTTGGATCATAATCATCCCAATTGAAATTTGCCCAGCTAAAGCCTTCTGGTAACTTTTCATCATCTTGATTTATTAGGCATGCTTTGTTGTCGGCTGAAATATATTTATCCCAATTGAAATCTTCTTGATTCACCAAACTGCTCTCTTTGATGATTCTTCAATTTCTTTCCTCCCATGAGCAGTTTGTGGTTGTTGTTGATATGGTTGTTGAGCAACTTGATGATAAATCGATTTCCGATAGTAGTCATTGTTGTTGTTGAACGGATTTTGAGCTCCACTTGCTTCGCGGTTTTTGCACTCCCTCTTGAAGTGTCATTTTTCCCTGCAACGAAAACAAGTGACTTTAGATTTATCAAAACCTAAATTAGAAACACATGCATCATGGAAATCATCTCTTCTTGTGATCTGTTTGAACTTCTCAGCTCTCCTCAACACACTTGCCAAACACCATTTTATATCCATTAATTCCATCTCTTCAGCATCAATCTGATCGTAATCCTCTTTTGTAAGCATTGGATTCCTGATCTGACCTGCTACTAAACTTCCATACGACTCCAACACGGTTCCCAACAAAGACATATAGCTTTTTGCAACTTCTTCAGAATAATCCTGATCATTTTCAAGATTCAATACAATGTTGCATTGTAGCTTTTTGCCATTCTTTGTTGCTGAAATGTTCGGATCAAAAGACGGATATGATGAAGAACTCGTTTTGCTGCTTGATCCTTTAGATGATCCTCCAGACGAACGCTTTGCATTGAAAGCAGTTTCAATCTTTGGTGACATGTTGGTGGTTTTATCACTGACACCACCTTTGTAGTAAAGTCCAATGTCTTGTTCACCGTCAAAATCTTTCATTCTTAAGACCTTTCTCTGTTCCATCTCCTGAGCTTCAATTTTTTCAATGAACTTGCTCAATGTCAGACTGCTAAAACCTTTCTTGTTTCTCAACATCATGAGATATGTGCCCCAAATCTCATATGGCAATGCATCAGCCAAATTTTCGATCAACTCTTCATTTTCTTTGTTGATGCTCAATCTCTTCATGTTAGCTAACAGATTGCAATATCTTTCAATGATTTGCTTTGTGCTTTCATTTTTCAAAGCACGAAACAGATCAAACTCTTTCTTCAAAAGTGATTTTTTGTTCTTGACCATCTATTGACTTCCAACAAACTTCGATCTTAATGCTTTCCATATTGAATAAGAAGTTCCATTGTGTTGCAATAAAACCAAGATATCTTCTTTCACAGCTTGTTGTAGTAGACTTAACATCATTTTTTCATCTTTGTATTTCTTTCTATCTTCAGCACTCAGATCTTTAATAGCAATAATCTCCTCATCATCAGACATTGGTCTAACATATTTTGTCTCAACACATTCCCAAGCATCCAAGTAATTTGCTTGTACCCAGTTTTCAAAACGTCCTTCCCAACCTTTATACTCCTCAATGTTCATGAGTTTAGGCGGTTTTTGCATCGTGCCCGTTTCATTTTCTAGCATTGTGTTCTGTGAAAGAGTAATCGGGGTAACCGGTGTAGCGAATGCGTTGTAAAATTCCTCTTCCATGATTCGGTTTTCAGGAAATGTTCAAATACAGTTTTCAAACAAGATTACACTCTCAAACGAAATCCCACTTCAAACGAGATCACCCTGTTCAAACGGAATCAAACACTTTCAAACGAGATCACCTTACAAAAGGAATACCTAATTTCGTTTGAACTAACACTCATTTCAAACGGAATTACAATTGAAGCGGAATCACTTGGTTCAAACAGAATCACTGAAATGGAATATCGATTTCAAACGAAATTAACCCACTTTTCAAACGGAATACCGGTTTCAAGCGGAATTAAGAGCAAATTCCGTTTGAAATGCTGCTGATGTCATCATTCTCGAACTGTTTTTGAAACGGGATTACCAATTTTATTAGTTTTAGATCGAATTAAGGTCCAATTTTCTCAAGGATTTGTTAAAACAGTATTGCGCACATTCTGTGAGAATTTTAGCTGATTTTAACCGTGAAAAATTTCCAATTTTGAAAAAGGTGTAGAAAACAGAAATTGCAGCTGAATTGGTATGAACTCTTCTTCCTGAGCTCTGATACCACTTGTAGGATCGTTTACAGACCCGAACGAGTCATTCAGAAGAGTTTATGCTCAGTACGAAAGGCGAAAACAGATGTACTGAGGTCAATTCAGCAAGATATACACTTTAACTGTCGATTTGATTGATTTAACAACGATTTACAGCGAGATGACACTTCGGCAGCACTTCGGCTCCGGAATCACACATACAAGAATCACTTCAAAAGGAATCAGGCACCTCCTATATATAGGTGAAGAAATTTCGCTTGAACCAGTCTCAAACGGAATCACGTTCAAGCGGAATTACCACTTCAAACGAGATTACGAGACGAAGTGCTGCCGAAGTGTCATCTCGCTGATCTATCTAAATACAAACAAGACTCGATACAAGACGAAGTCGACAGACGCATGCACTAACAGGATGCAGGAATTATCTATCCGATCTCGGATAGTGCTTGGGTAAGTCCTACCCAAGTTGTGCCTAAGAAGGCCGGTATTCAAGTAGTCAAAGATGAAAATGGTGAACAAATTGCCACCCGACCGGTCACCGGGTGGCGTGTATGTATTGACTACCGAAAATTGAATGCCGCCACTTCTAAGGACCATTTCCCGCTACCTTTTATTGACCAAATCATTGAAAAACTGTCGGGTCAAAAGTACTACTGCTTTTTGGACGGGTATTCGGGTTATAATCAAATAGCAATACACCCGGATGACCAACACAAGACAACCTTCACTTGTCCATATGGCACCTTTGCCTTTCGGCGAATGCCATTTGGCTTGTGCAATGCACCGGCAACTTTCCAACGATGTATGATGAGTATCTTCTCGGACATGGTTGGAGAGTCGCTTGAAGTGTTTATGGATGACTTCTCGATTTTTGGTACTAGTTTTGAATCGTGTCTCAATGAATTACAAAAAGTTTTAAAACGATGTGTCGAGAAAAATTTAGTACTTAGTTGGGAGAAAAGTCATTTTATGGTGCAAGAGGGCATTGTATTAGGTCATGTAATATCGGAAAGGGGAATGGAGGTGGGCAAGGCAAAAATACGGGTAATATTATCTTTTCCACCACCGAAAAATGTCAAAGGTGTAAGGTCATTTTTGGGACACGTGGGGTTTTATAGACGTTTCATAAAAGGTTTTAGTGTTATCACCAAACCTTTATGTAACTTGTTATTAAAAGATGTCCCATTTGATTTTACTAATGAATGTTTGCAAGCATTTACTGTTTTGAAGGAACATTTGGTGAAAGCGCCCATTTTGCAACCGCCAGATTGGTCAAAGCCGTTCGAGATTATGTGTGATGCAAGCGACACTACAATTGGTGCAGTTTTAGGTCAACGGGTTGACAAAAAGCCGGTGGTAATTTACTATGCAAGCAAGACTTTATCCGAAGCGCAATTGAATTACACCACAACTGAAAAGGAGTTATTAGCGATGGTGTATGCTTTGGATAAATTTCATTCGTATATTTGGGGGAGCAAGGTGGTAGTATACTCGGATCATAGCGCGGTCCGATATTTGATGGAGAAAAAGGACGCGAAGCCTCGTTTAATTCGATGGGTGTTGTTGTTACAAGAGTTCGATTTAGAGATCCGGGATAAAAAGGGAAGTGAGAACGTAGTGGCGGATCACTTGTCCCGGATTCCGGTGGAAGGGATTGACGATGTTAGCGAGATAAATGAAAGGTTTCCCGATGAGCAACTACTTGCCGTATCTACTTTTGTCGCACCGTTGTAGGCTCACTATGTCAACTACTTAGCCACGGGTGCCATCCCAAATCATTGGACCAAGAAGCGAAGACAACAATTTATGGTCCAAGTGAAGCAATACATTTGGGATGAACCGGGTCTTTTTAAGATCGGGCCGGATCAAGTCATTAGGAGGTGTGTGCCCGAAACGGAGGTGTTGGAAATCTTGACTCATGCCCACTCATCCGCATGTGGAGGTCACTTTAGTGGGCATAAAACGGGCTACCGGGTTCTCTCATGTGGGTTTTATTGGCCCACAATTTTCAAGGATGCTTGTGACTTTGCAAGAAACTGTGTGAATTGTCAAAGGATGGGAAGCATTTCAAAGAGGGACGAGATGCCATTACAACCAATCTTGGTTGTAGAAATATTTGATGTATGGGGCATTGACTTTATGGGTCCCTTCCCGAATTCGAATGGTTTTCTATATATTATGGTGGCGGTGGATTACGTGTCTAAGTGGATTGAGGCTATTGCAACAAGAACAAATGACCACTCGGTTGTTTGTAAATTCGTTCAATCCAACATCTTTTCCCGTTTCGGCATTCCAAGAGTTATCATAAGTGATGGTGGTTCGCATTTCAAGAACTTTAATTTTGGGAAATTATTGAAGAGGTATAGCGTGAATCACCGGATTGCCACACCTTACCATCCGCAAACGAGTGGACAAGTCGAAGTGTCCAACCGTCAAATCAAATAAATCCTCATGAAGACGGTTAGAACGGATAGGAAGGATTGGTCAAGCAAGTTGGATGATGCATTGTGGGCATACCGAACGGCCTACAAGTCTCCAATTGGCCTAACACCTTATCGGATGGTTTATGGAAAGGGTTGTCACTTGCCAATGGAGTTAGCGCATCGGGCACATTGGGTAATCAAGACGGTGAATGCGGATTATGATGAGGCGGGAAATGTCACACCCCAACCGATGGAGGAATCATCGGGGCATGGCACTGAGCGAAACAGATTGTCCAGAAGTTTCCATAACAATTATCAATACTATTCGATTTAAATAATACGTCCCATACCATATCTCAAACAGTAAATCAATTATTACAGACAAGATCCAGGCAAATATTCTGTTCTGACAACTTAGATTTAAATAGACAGCAATTGTTTATCTGCTTCTAGAGACCCTTGATTCGTTATCTACAGACAACAATTTGTTGGGCTCTAAAGCTTTATTCTAGCCTCACTTTCCTACCAAGTGTGCGTCCTAAGCACCTGTCACATACGTTAAAATAAAGTCAATACATATAATGTAAAGGTGAGCATACAAGTTTGATAATAGCATATAGAGTTTGAATTCGTTTACGCATGACCAGCACGTACACATAGTGAAATGAAGCATGTTAGTTATCGACATAGATCCATCGATACCAATGACTGTGGGTTGACTGCCCGAGGCAGTTCGCAATACATGATTACCACCGTAAACCATGCAAGTAAAGGTCCTTAACAACCCCCGTGAACGGGTGCTTAGTCCAAACTATAGTACTATCGTTGCTACGGCAGGTAGACAGCATTCCATGTGTAAACATAACAAACAAGCATTCATAAGCCACGTATAACATGCATTAATGGTTAGCGTTCAAATAGTATTGAGTAGTGTGATTGTTGTTGTTTGAATATTCGTAACGTATGTAACACCCAAAAGTGCATAAAGCAAAAAGGGATCGAGTATACTCACAGCGATGAATGGATTGAAGGGAGCGCTTAGCGAGTAAGGTTAGCCTGAATAGATTCGGTAGCATAACGATAGTGGTTCGATCGGATGGTAATCCGATCGGACAGCAATCCGTGCGGATAACAATCCGTTCGGGTGGTCATCCGGTCGGACAGTGATCCGGTCGGATGACGATTCGAGTGAATTGTTTCTTCCTATAAGAAGTATGTGTTTGTGTATGATGGCTTGACTTTTGATGTTTTCGTTGTAGTATTTTGAAAACACGAAAGTATCTCTATCCATCAAGTCGGTCGATCGGATGACTGGTCGTGCGGATGACAATCCGTTCGGATGGTCATCCGGTCGGACAGTGGTCCGGTCGGACGGTGACTTAGTGACGAGGTTACTTTCTGAAAGCAAGTTCACAACAGAAGCGTCATTCGATCGGATGGCAATCCGATCAGATGGCAACCTTGTTATTGAACATGTTGAAAATTGTTGAAGCCCTTAAAGTCTTAGTATCTCATGATCCGAAGAGTAATCCAGTCAGATGGTCGTCCGATCGGATTGCAATTCGTTCGATACTCAAACTTCAGCTAAGACTGTTTTAAAGGTGGGACCCAAGTGTGATCCGTTCGGATGACCTATCCGATCGGATTGTAGTCCGGTCAGATGGCAATCCGCTATGGTTGTTCCGTTCGTCCTACACTTGGTCGTTTTGATGGTTTGTCATTATGTCGAGACACTTTTGACACGTTTTAGCCAACAGAACCCCTAGTTCGACCCAGTTAGCCAGCCCGACCAGGAATCACCCTAGTCCGACCGGTTACCAGCTTGAGACGGTTGTTCTTGACTAACCCGAAATCGGTAGTCTCGTGGGTAGAATCCGGATCTTGAGCTAGTACAACACTACAATCGAGTAGAAGACTAAGTCAGGGTCGGATCCTATTGGTTTTAAGTACATTGAGTGCAAAAGAGTTGAAAGAAGGTTAAAACCCATCTTTCAATCCTCTTTCCCCACACTCGTGTTGAGATCTTTACAAGATCTTTGTGGAAATCGGTTAGATCTAACTTGTTCTTGGTGGATTGAGGCCAAAACATGAAGTTCTTGAAGAACACATGATGACGTCATCCTAGAACACCCGAAATCTAGTGATTTCACGGTTAAAAGTTAAGATTTAAAAGATAGAAAGGTGTAGGAGTGCGTGTAGGTTAAGAAAGTACAAGATTTAGGGCGAGATCTTACCTGGATTGAGAGAAATCAAAGAAAAGGTGAGGAGCACGAAAGGTTCGGATAAGGACTTCCAAAAATGGAAAGAATGACAAAGACAAGGGTATTTATAGGATTCCAAAAGAGCAAAGGGTTATCCGATCGGATGGCGTACCGCCCGGATGACGATCTGGTCGGATGACATCCTGGTCGGATGACGCCTGACTTGGAGCGTAGTGGCTATCCGGTCGGATGGCTATCCGGTGGGATGGCTATCCAGCCGGATGGCACTTGGTTTGATTGTTTGACGCGACGATTTTTGATGTTTCGATTCGATTGTGGGCGGCTCATCACGATAAGGTTTCCTAGTCAAATTACTTTTAGTCCCAACTACTAAATATCATAGTTCGATTGTGATTCGTGTTCGATTTCGATTTCGAGTTTCGATTGAGTTCGATTGATCTCCACAACATATGTGTGTGTGTATATATATATATATATATATATATATATATATATATCACGCACAAGTAACACATAAGGCACACACACACGTATAATAACCAAATTAAGTCGAGTTGCGGTTCGTATCATGATTCGATGTCGAGTAGCATAGCTTGATTATCGATTAGTTAACTTTATCGCATTGTTACTTCCTATAGTTCACAGTCGTAAGTCGAGTAGATAGCGATTAACACACATCGATTTTAGCAGTTAACAACACTTACTCCACATAATACAATTAAAATAAGGAAATTACTATAAGTCAAATTCGTACAATCGGTCGTTGACTTTGACCCTGACTTGACTTTGACTCATGAAAACACGGGGTGTTACAGCCTCCCCTTGTTTAGGGAATTTCGTCCCGAAATTAAGCTGGAAGCTGTACGACACCGTGAATCATGTTTGAGAACCTTCTGTTCAGACCGGTCTCGACTCCGAAACGATTGCGAACCGAACGTGTGACGTGCGGAATGTGTACACGGACGTGACTGAAACGTTCTGTCGATCCCGAGCTTTCACCAGATTGTCTCGAATTTGGAAAATTTTGTCTGTCGTTTCTTGTAATAGCTCAGGACCGGTTAATTGAGAATGACCGATCTCGTGCCACACAATAGGCGATCGACATCTTCTTCCGTATAATGCCTCGAATGGTGCCATTTGGATGCTAGAATGATAGCTGTTGTTATACGAGAATTCGACTAATGGCAGGTATTTATCCCAATTACCACCGAAGTCTAAGACACACGAACGGAGCATGTCTTCAAGAGTACGAATCGTTCTTTCAGTCTGACCGTCGGTTTGAGGGTGGAAAGCGGTACTTAGATTAAGCGATGTACCGAGTGCTGTTTGAAACGTTTCCCACAGTCGCGAGGTAAACCGAGCATCACGATCAGAGATGATGTCACGAGGCGTCCCATGATTACAAATGATCTCGTCGGTGTAGATTCGGGCTAATCGTTCTACCTTGTAGTCTTCCCGTATTGGCAGAAAGTGAGCTGATTTAGTTAAACGGTCGACCACAACCCAAATGCTGTCGTGACCTGATGACGTGTGCGGTAGCTTGGTTATAAAGTCCATGGCTATACTTTCCCACTTCCACATGGGAATTGGTGGTTGTTCGAGTAAGCCAGAGGGTCTTTGATATTCGGCCTTGATTCTAGCACAAGTTAGGCATTTTCCGACGTAGAGAGCTATATCCCTTTTCATACCCGGCCACCAGTACTTATAACGAAGATCCTGGTACATTTTGTCGGCACCGGGGTGAATGGAATACCGGGATTTGTGGGCTTCGTCCATCAAAATCTGTCGCAATTTGGCTCGCTTGGGAATCCAAATTCGGTCCAGAAAGTGGAATATCCCATTCGATTTGCTTACAAGTTGGGCTCCATCGTGGTAGATTCTTTCTTTCTTCAGGGTGCGTTCGTTAAAACACGCATGTTGAGCGTCGCGGATGAGGGTTTCGAGATCGTGTTGGGCTTGAACATTACGAGTGCTAAGCAGATAGCTCCGTCTGCTAAGTGCGTCGGCAACAACATTTGCCTTGCCTGGGTGATAACGGATCTCACAGTCGTAATCGTTGAGAAGTTCCACCCATCGGCATTGACGCATATTAAGTTCCTTCTGATTAAAGATATGTTGCAGGCTCCTATGATCGGTGAAGATCGTACACTTGGTACCATACAGGTAGTGTCGCCAAATCTTTAATGCAAAAGCAACTGCGCCTAGCTCGATATCATGGGTTGTATAGTTCTTTTCGTGGATCTTGAGCTGACGAGACGCGTAGGCTATAACCTTGTCCCGTTGCATGAGAACACAACCAAGACCAAGGTTGGAAGCATCACAGTAGACAATGAAATCGTTGTTTCCGTCGGGCAATGTGAGAACAGGAGCGTTGCAAAGCTTGTGCTTGAGGGTTCGAAAGGCAGACTCTTGTTCAGTTTTCCAAACAAAAGGCTTGTCTTTATGTGTGAGAGAGGTAAGCGGCACAACAATCTTCGAGAATCCTTCGATGAATCTTCGATAATAGCCCGCTAGTCCGAGAAAAGAGCGGACTTCAGACGGGTTCTTAGGCGTAACCCAGCTCTTAACAGCTTCAATCTTCGCAGGATCGACGTGAATGCCTTGACTATTAACAATGTGACCCAGAAATTGAACTTCCTCCAACCAGAATTCGCACTTGGAGAACTTGGCATAGAGTTGGTTCCCCTGGAGTAACTCGAGAACCAAACGTAGATGTTGCGCGTGTTCGGCTTTCGACTTGGAATAGATCAAGACATCATCGATGAATACGATGACGAAACGGTCGAGATATGATTTACACACGTGATTCATCAGATCCATGAAAACCGCTGGTGCGTTGGTTAGACCAAAAGGCATGGCAACGAATTCGTAATGACCGTATCGGGTGCGAAATGCGGTTTTGGGTATATCCTCCTCTTGTATACGCAGTTGGTGATAGCCTGAACGCAGGTCGATCTTTGAGAAACACGTAGCGCCTTGTAGTTGATCAAACAAATCGTCGATGCGAGGTAGGGGATAGCGGTTCTTGATAGTTAACTTATTCAATTCCCGGTAGTCGATGCACATCCGGAACGACCCATCCTTCTTTTTTGACGAAAAGTACTGGAGCGCCCCATGGAGAGGTGCTCGGGCGAATGAAGCCTTTCTCAAGTAATTCCTGGAGTTGGTTTGAGAGTTCACGCATTTCGGATGGCGCGAGTCGATAAGGGGCTTTGGCAACAGGATTAGCTCCAGGAATGAGGTCGATACGAAAGTCGATATCATGACTTGGTGGTAAACCTGGAAGATCCTCTGGAAAAACATTAGGAAATTCTCGAACCACAGGAACGTCTTTCACTTCCTTCTTCTCTTTCTTTTCCTTCTCCGCCGCCACAATGTTTGCCAAGAAAGGTTTGTATTCCTTGCGGAGATACTTGTTAGCTTGGACACATGACATGAGCTTGAGCCCTTTCGAGGCAGTTTCACCGTACTCACACAATAAATCACCATTCGCGAGCGAGAATCGAATCATCTTATCATAACACACAACTTCAGCATGGTTTTCGCGTAGAAAGTCCATGCCTACTATGACGTCGAAACTTCCGAGTTGCATCGGAATGAGGTCGATTGGGAAGATGTGATTGTTGAGCTCAAGAGTACAATCACGGATAACGGAATTGACGACGACGGTTCTTCCGGTAGCGACTTCAACATCGAATGTCGAGGAGAGTTGGGAGCATTTACGACTAAGGAGTTTCTCGAATTCGAACGACACAAAGCAATTATCGGCTCCAGTATCAAACAAACATGATGCATAAATACCATTCACAAGGAACGTACCATTAACCACGTTGTTGTCGGCTTGGGCTTGGCGCACGTTGATGTTGAAAGTTCTGGCGCGTGCGGCCTGTTGTTGTTGTTGTTGCTGCTGTTGTTGCTGGTGTTGCTGAGGCTGTTACTGCTGGGGCTCTTGTTTCACGACCCTGTTTGGGCACATGTTGGCGAAATGGTTAGGATCGCCACATGCGAAGCAGGCTCTGGCTTTGACCGCGGGTGCCGGAGGAGCTTGTTGACCCTGTGGGGCGGTGAGTAGAGCTTGATGAGCAGGAGCTTGTCGAATACGGCAGTTGGCAGTAAAGTGACCGTACACATTGCAATGAGCACAAAAACGGCAAGCAATGGCAGTTGGGTGATGGTAGGTACAAGTAGGACAGAGCGCATGTGGCCCAGTGTATGCACGCTTGGCAAGAGGTGCATTGGCCACAGGCGCTGCCACTTGGCGCTGTTGAGCTGGTACTGATTGAACTGGTGCAGCAGTGATCGCACAGTTCTTATTACTGGAGCTGTTCTTTCTCTTGTTCTTCCTCTTGTTGCTCGATGAGGTGGGTTCAACAGTTGGTGTGGTAGCGGTAGCTTGATGCAGATGCTTCGAAGTCTTATCCCAGACACCAGCCTTAACCCGCTTGTCGTTGATTTCAGCAGCCAGTAGATAAGTTTCCTCGATCGTCGTAGTCTTAGCCGCTTGTACGAAATCAGCAACGCAGTCGGGAAGGGCCTGGATGTACTTCTTGATTGCCATGTCGGGAGTCTTAACTTGATCGGGACAGATAATGCTGAGCTGTTTGAAACGAGCAGTGAGGCCAACATTGTCACCATCCTTTTTGCTGTATGTGCCAAAATTCATCTTCTAGCTTTTGACGTTCGTGAGGAGGGCAGAATTCCTCTAGCATAACTTCCTTGAGCTCGTCCCACAACAGACCGTAGGCTGCATCGTTCCCTCGCTTGTTCCTCTCGGCCGTCCACCAGTCTAGTGCACGGGACTGGAAAACACCGGTAGCATTCAGAGTACGGAGGCCATCAGGGCAACCACTCTGTCGCAGAGTAACCTCAATGGAATCGAACCAGTGAAATAATGCAGTGGGACCTCCCTCGCCAGTGAATTCTTTTGGCCCACACGACTTGAATTGCTTGAAACTGAAGGTCTTCGCGGTAGCTTTAGGAGCCTCGGTTCTTGATTCCTCAGACGATTTGCTGACATTCTCATAAACATCACTTACGGCCTTTGCTACACTTTTAGCGATGATGGAAGCAAGGCGCTTGTCTCTCTTTTCTTGATGAGAAAGTGCGTGACGGGATCCAGACGACATCGTCTGCAATAGACATCGTCACGGGACTCAACACATGGTATTCGAATCTCACCTCACACATCTACTACTTACTAAAGCTTAGGAACACGCAATGTAACAGGTATCATATAAACAGATAGGCAGATAATCACAGATTCATATAGACACAGAAGCACATAAGCACATAGGGCACAGAATCACAAAAGCGCATACGCATTTAGTCACATGAGGTACATATAGAGATACGTAGAGCATTCTGACTACCTCAGAATGCAAAACCTATCATTCAAAGTCCGCGAGTGTTCGAATATAGCGTTCGCATTTGATACATCGAGTTGTGTAGTATAAGCGTAGCATAAAGTTGTCCTTAATTTAGCGATTTGTTAGCGATTTGAGATAGAAATGCAGTGCGAGTCGTGTGTATCGATCGAAGTAAAAACAAGAATTGAGTAAATCCTGTTGGTGCAAGTTTGTGACAACAGCTTAGATTTGGTCTTTGGATATCTTGTAATTAGTTAAACGATAAACAGTTAGCGGGTTTAGCTTTGTATTAGTGAGTGAATTGAGTTTGGGCTAAACAAAACCCACATTGGGTGATGGGGGGCGAATTGGGCCTGTCCAATTCGCAGTCCATGATGTTTAACCTTGGCCCAAGTAGTAACCTTGTGTTATATAAACAAGGTTAGGCTTTAGGGTTTAGGATAATCAGCCAAAACAGTTGCTAGAGAGAAATTTCGTGAGAGACTTGTCTTGGACGAAATTTGGAGAGTTGGTTAGGGTTTGATTGATTGTAAAACAGATTGTTTTGATAATCAATAGAAACCCGGTTTGAAAGTGTCTTGCTGTTTCTGTTTTCTACTTGTTTCTGTGATATTCTGATCAAGAGGATTCCGCACTCTTGATGGGAAAGACAATTCTGTTGAAGATCCATACGAATAGGGGACCTACAATTGGTATCAGAGCATTAGGCTCTTGAAGGCTCGGTTCAGGATTGTGATCTGCAGAAACAGGAAGAATTTTCGATTTTTTTAAACTGAATAATTAGGGTTTCGAATTTCTTGGCTGGTTTGATAATAATTTTCGAAATTTTTGGCAGTTTTGATCTTTTGTTTGGTGTTTTGCAGGAATTTTTGGAAAGTTGTTGCTGATTTTGGACGATTTTTTGGCTAAAATCAGAAAACTGTTCTTGGTTTTCTTCATAAGGTTCATCAATTTTGGATAAAAAGGTTGCTGATTTGCTGCTTCGATTGTGCAGAAACTGTTTGAAGAATCCAGAAAATCTTCAAAGTTTTCGAAAATATTAACTTTCCAAAGTTAACTGGACCAGCGAATTTGGCTCTAGGCGATTTTAACAGATTCGCAGACTGTTCAACGAAGCGAATTTGAGACTTGATATCTCAGTTGTCGGCGAAGTTAAATCCAAAGGCGACTTTGGTAACCGTATAATTTTCCACAGCGAAATTATTACGGTTTTTCGACGAATTTACTGATCGTCGTAATAGCGAAATTCACCAGCGAATTTGGGCAAAATAGATCAGCGATCTTGAGCAGCGAAAATAACCTTGTTAACCAGCGAACTTAACTTACTTGGACTGAGAACTAGTGCAGCGAAGTTAACCCTGACTTCCCAGCGAAATTGTTAGAGGAATTAAAAGGTGGAAGATTATTTGGCAAGCGTAACAAAAAATTCACGTTTTTGAAAATAGGAATTGATCCGTAGCTCGTTAGATAGAACCGTTTGGACCGTTGAATTCCTTGGATTTTTAGGGTTAAAAAAAAAAAAAAAAAAAAAAAACCCTCTGGAAAATCCCGAATACGGTTTTCGACATTATATATCATTGGATTTGTCTTTTCGAGACGATTCTAAAGGTGTAATTTGGTAACCACTGTTTTCGGAGATCTTTTGTACGGTTTTAACAGTCTGTTACGTTAAAATGTCAAACATGATGAATTTGAAAGCACCTAAGATGATGAAGGTGGAGAATTATCTTACATGGAAGGACAACTTCAAATCTTTCATTAAATCTCAGGATGCACGCATGTGGATCTGTATTGAAGATGGGTACATAAATCCAACACACGATTATGAGGGCAGACCACGTCGAACAGACTATATGAACATGAAAGAGGATGACAAAAGGATGTATGACGCTGAAAAGAGAGCATTGGCTGCAATTAAAATGTCTTTACCTGATAGCATCAAGCATACCTTCACAAAGTACAATAATTCAAAGGATATGTGGGATGCATTACAAAAGCGATATCAGGGGAATGAGAGTGCCACTCAGGCATTCATGGCAGAGATAGTGTCGATTGATGATGCTGAAACTACTGTGAGTGATGCTGAATCTGAAGTGAAAAATGCTGAAGCTCAAGTGGATGCTGAAGTAGAGAAGGAGAGTGAAGCTGAACAGGTTGTTGTTTATGAAAATACAGAAGTTCGTGAGAAAGAGGTACAATCTAATTCTGTATGTTTGAGATGTCGTGAACTACAGGGTGAAGTTGACAGGTTGTCCACACAAAACCAAAGTCTGGTAAGTGAGATGTCTAACATAAAAGAAGCAAATTTTTTTGCTAAAAGAAATGAATCTACATACTTGAAGAAGATAAAAGGTTATGAAGCTGAAATTGAAGTTTTAACTTGCAAACTAAATGAAAAACTTCAAGTCATAGACTTAGCTCATGACATGATGGCTGAGAAAACAAAAGAGATTTCTGAAAAATGCAAAGAGTTGTCAGATGCACAACTCAAAATAGTTGAACTTGAAAAGAAATTAGGTCAATTCAGGGACTCTAATTTTGTTATGAAACACATGATGGGTGGGTTAAAGAAGAGTAATGACAAGACCAGTGTGGGCTTCCAGGGCTTTAATGAAGTTCCACCTCCTCTTAGTCATAACTATTCATTCCTGCCTAGTGAAGATGAGCTAGCAGACTTTATGGCATCTACACCAAGTAGTTTCGCATCCACATCAAGTCAAGGTGATGGATCTAAGAGTGATGATTTGAAAAAGAAAAAATCACCGCCTAAGAATAAAAATCAAGCTTTTGTCAAAAAGATTAATTTTGTTCAAGGTAGTGATATGAAATCCGAAACTGCTGTTATTGAAAATGAATCAAATGTAGAGTTTGCTAAAAATAAAAACAAAGAAAAATCTGAATCCAAGCAAACTAAACAAGGTTCATCTAAGGGATCATCACCATCTGATAAGGGATCTACCTCAGAGACTCCAGCTAAGAAGTCTTCGAAAAAGAGATCGTGCTTCAAATGTCACGTCAAGGGACATGTAGCAAGCTGCTGTCCTAATAAAAAGAGTGAAGCAAAACTTAGTGAAAAACAGAGAGGGAAATTACCAGTGAAGGAAGGTGATAGTGAGGAGAAAGGCTCAAATTCTCAAAAGAAATCTGCTCCTAAGCAACCAGAAAATGTTGTTGTTGGTGAAGATAAGGCTGAAAAAGGAACTCCACAAGTTCCTCGTTTTCAAAGAAATCAACCAAGATTTCAGCCTAGATCTCCACCAGGCAGATACGAGAGACCTAGAAGCAGTTCACCTAAAATGAACAATTTTAATGGAAATACAAATAATTTCAGAAGTCAAGGTCAATATCAAAATCGATACCAAAATAATGGTGGTCGAACTTTTTATAACAATGGCTTTAGAAATTATAACAATAATGCTTCTTGGAATCAAAACTCATGGTATCAAAATCAAAATTTTCAAAGGTCAAATGGTTCAAACATATATAGGAACCCTCAGGACCAGAGACCTTATGGAAATCAAAATCAAATTCCATCAACAGGTCTGAGATCCAAGACTCCAGTTAGGAGTAATGGATATTGGATGGATGTTCCAGTGGTTGGTGAATTTGGACGACCCAAGACCATTAAGGCTTGGGTCCCCCAATCTAACTAATTTCTTAGTTGGTGTGTGCAGGAGCTGCTAAGGAGGATTATCAACTTATGTTGATAGTGGCTGCTCTAGGCATATGAAGGGGGATGTGAGATTGTTGATATATTTATAATGATTGATTTAAATTGAAGTTCAAAGTGCTGAGTTGACACCGAAGATAACCTGGCAGATCTTTATACTAAAGCTTTTGACAGGGCTCGCTTTGAACACTTAGTTGAACTCAACGGGATGAGGAATCCTAAATAACTGGTTTTTCATAAGAATTTTTGTAAATAGTTTACTGCTTTTCTTAAAAATAAAAAATACAAAAACTTTGAAAAAAAATCAAAAACATAAAAAAAATAGAAAACAAAAATGAGTTATCACTGTGTGAAAAAGGAGAAATGATAGTACATCAGCAAGTTAGACTGTCACACTGAAATGAAATTAAATTGCTTAAGTGTGATAGCAGCTTCATCATATGATGTACCAGTAGGCAAAAAGCATGAAATAATCAACTTACCAATGTGATATAAACTTAAAAGAACTGTGTATGAGTGGGGAACACATCAGTGGTGTATGGTTTAATGACCTTAAATCTTGCATTGATAGATTGCCAAAATCTGAAGTTTTGGGTCTTTATACTGTTATTTCATCTGGGGATATCTTGGCTGTCTTTCTGTTCAGAACTAAAATTGTACATGACCCCAGGAAAGGAAGTCACTTGGAATTAACACATTTCTATTTGAATGTCTGTATGTTGTCCCGATACACACAATTTTGATCTGATTCTGAAATCTTCTCTGAAAAAAAAGTCGTGTACCTCCTCTGCTGCATCCAGATATATGCTGACCTGGAGGTGCTAGGCAACGACAGCTTCTGCTGCATCCAGATACATGCTGACCTAGCTGTACGTTGTCGCGCTATAGATCTAATACACCCGAAAGAGGCCCTCTAGTGCCCAAAAGAAACCCAATAAACCTATATCAAACTGAGAAAACTCATTTGATCTGTATATTATACCATCTCTGCTAAAGATCTATTATGTTCTCTTCTCAACCTATTCCCAGTTAAGATTTCAGAAATCTGGATTGGACTTGTGAAATATGTGGTAGGGAAGATACTTACATGATAGAGTGTGTTGTTTATATTTCCAGGATTTGATTAGTATTTATTTGGGTGTGCATTGTTAAGCAATTAAAACATGATAAAACAGATTATATGCAGAACTAGACATTGACAAGATATCTTAAAGGATGAATTCAGTATACTCACCTACTACGATGAGTCTTTGTGCATACCTTGATCGTGGGGGTATATCCTGAAGTGGGACACACTAGTATATCAGAATTAAAATTACCTTAACGTATCATATGGTACTGGTACTTGAAATGTTCATGCATTTTGTTTAAGTGGACAAACATACTGGTAATCGTCTTGGACTGCTTTTCACGAAAAATTAAATAAAGAATTATCTAATAGTGTGAAAACAGTTTGATGGTGCTGATATGATCTTCTTACCAGTGATTCTCACAAAAACAGAGTGTTTATTGCTTTTGTATTTACTTGCTTTCAGAAAACATAAAAAATCCAAAAATAGTGTCTTTTTCTGTTTAAAATTCTTAACGTACGGAAAACTGTTATTCTTGGAGGAATTGTTACTGATAGGGGAAGACGGTGTTAGAAAGTGAGTTCAATATTTTAAATCATGCGGGTTATAGGGTGTGTGATTAAAAAGTTTTGCGTGTTGGTAATGAAATTGAAAATGCTTAATCTGTGATACAGTTTAACTATCTCTTGAATAATAATAATTTGTTTAACTTATGTTGAAAAATTCTTATGGTTTCTCGAGATGTTTGTTTTATAGTATACAGATTGAAGCAGTGTGTTGCTGAGAAGTTGCTGTGTTGCTGAGAAAGTTGCTGTGAAGAGATGAGAGTTTGATTGGATGCATGGTAGAACCTCCTTTCTATATTGCAGACAAAGATGAAGAGTTTGAAGATTGCTATACAAATGCTGAACTGGAGTTTACTCAAACGCTAAAGTTTTTGAAGATTTGGTGATTGGATGCATCAGCTTAGGGGGAGTCTGTTGCTGACAGAAGCTATTGAAGCTGAAGCTATCCAAAGACCAAAGACAGAGCAAGATTACATGAAGATTGCAAGATGACTGAAGACAAAGTTATTTTATGAAGCTATTGTCAAGGGGGAGTTTGTTGGTGCAAGTTTGTGACAACAGCTTAGATTTGGTCTTTGGATATCTTGTAATTAGTTAAACGATAAACAGTTAGCGGGTTTAGCTTTGTATTAGTGAGTTAATTGAGTTTGGGCTAAACAAAACCCACATTGGGTGATGGGGGGCGAATTGGGCCTGTCCAATTCGCAGTCCATGATGTTTAACCTTGGCCCAAGTAGTAACCTTGTGTTATATAAACAAGGTTAGGCTTTAGGGTTTAGGATAATCAGCCAAAACAGTTGCTAGAGAGAAATTTCGTGAGAGACTTGTCTTGGACGAAATTTGGAGAGTTGGTTAGGGTTTGATTGATTGTAAAACAGATTGTTTTGATAATCAATAGAAACCCGGTTTGAAAGTGTCTTGCTGTTTCTGTTTTCTACTTGTTTATGTGATATTCTGATCAAGAGGATTCCGCACTCTTGATGGGAAAGACAATTCTGTTGAAGATCCATACGAATAGGGGACCTACAAATCCCCAAAATTCAAACACATAAACAGGTAAACACATATATAAGCACATAAAATCGACGAAACATCAGAGCCGGCAGTTGCGGGCTCTGAATCAAAACACATAAAATTCAAGAAGTAGATTGTCTGCGGGTAGTAGACTTCGTCTAACCAAAGCGTTTCAACTACTCGCTAGGACTTATCGTCTACGTTTGACTTTCAGGACTGTGTCCTTGCCTCGATTCTTGGGCGTTTGGCACACATCCCGTTAGTCATGTCGTGACTTTAGGTCGTTAGAGTCCGTTGAGACTTTGGTGAGAGTTTGTAAAAGTGCGGAACAAGTCGTCAAGGTTAGGGTTTCACCCCTGGCTCAACAACCTTGTCCCTGTTTTTGATAAAATAGAGGAGATTATTCATCAAAATATGGATTTCACTCCTGATTTGGTATAATTCCTCCGGTGAACAAGCGTTCGTTATTGAAAAGGAAGGAAGAAACCATTGATAAGTTGATAAAACAACATTAGTTCAAACAATTTAGTCAAAGGTTTGCGGTTTTCACACCTAATCTCGACCTTATTGCCTATTTATAGTTGAAAATTCGAGTGTAGTGATAGTGTAGCATAAACGAGAATAGCGAGGAAATAAGCTCGTACGTAGTCCCTACTGGTTATGCACAAGTCGGTCTGCTGGTTCCTAACTATAGACTAGGTTTCTAAGACATTGACCCAGACTAGGTCGTGTCTTGCCTAATTCCCTATAGTTATGGCTCTGATACCAATCTGTCACACCCCAACCGATGGCGGAATTATCGGGGCATGGCACTGAGCGAAACAGATTGTCCAGAAGTTTCCATAACAATTATCAATACTATTCGATTTAAATAATACGTCCCATACCGTATCTCAAACAGTAAATCAATTATTACAGACAAGATCCAGGCAAATATTCTGTTCCGACAACTCAGATTTAAATAGACAGCAATTGTTTATCTGCTTCTAGAGACCCTTGATTCGTTATTTACAGATAACTATTTGTTGGGCTCTAAAGCTTTATTCTAGCCTCACTTTCCTACCAAGTGTGCGTCCTAAGCACCTGTCACATACGTTAAAATAAAGTCAATACATATAATGTAAAGGTGAGCATACAAGTTTGATAATACCATATAGAGTTTGAATTCGTTTACGCATAACCAGCACGTATACATAGTGAAATGAAGCATGTTAGTTATCGACATAGATCCATCGATACCAATGACTGCGGGTTGACTGCCCGAGGCAGTTCGCAATACATGATTACCACCGTAAACCATGCAAGTAAGGGTCCTTAACAACCCCCGTGAACGGGTGCTTAGTCCAAACTATAGTACTATCGTTGCTAAGGCAGGTAGACAGCATTCCATGTGTAAACATGACAAACAAGCATTCATAAGCCACGTATAACATGCATTAACGGTTAGCGTTCAAATAGTATTGAGTAGTGTGATTGTTATAGTTTGAATATTCGTAACGTATGTAACACCCAAAAGTGCATAAAGCAAAAAAGGATCGAGTATACTCACAGCGATGAATGGATTGAAGGGAGCGCTTAGCGAGTAAGGTTAGCCTGAATAGATTCGGTAGCATAACGATAAGTGAAGCGTAAAATGTTACAAAGTATGAAAGGGTCGGATAGTGGTTCGATCGGATGGTAATCCGATCGGACAGCAATCCGTGCGGATAACAATCCGTTCGGGTGGTCATCCGGTCGGACAGTGATCCTGTCGGATGACGATTCAAGTGGATTGTTTCTTCCTATAAGAAGTGTGTGTTTGTGTATGATGGCTTGACTTTTGAAGTTTTCGTTGTAGTATTTTGAAAACACGAAAGTATCTCTATCCATCAAGTCGGTCGATCGGATGACTGGTCGTGCGGATGACAATCCGTTCGGATGGTCATCCGGTCGGACAGTGGTCCGATCGGACGGTGACTTAGTGACGAGGTTACTTTCTGAAAGCAAGTTCACAACAGAAGCGTCATTCGATCAGATGGCAATCCGATCGGATGGCAACCTTGTTATTGAACATGTTGAAAATTGTTGAATTCCTTAAAGTCTTAGTATCTCATGATCCGAAGAGTAATCCAGTCAGATGGTCGTCCGATCAGATTGCAATTCATTCGATACTCAAACTTCAGCTAAGACTGTTTTAAAGGTGGGACCCAAGTGTGATCCGTTCGGATGACAATCCGTTCGGATGACAATCCGTTCGGATGACCTATCTGATCGGATTGTAGTCCGGTCGGATGGCAATCCGCTATGGTTGTTCCGTTCGTCCTACACTTGGTCGTTTTGATGGTTTGTCATTATGTCGAGACACTTTTGACACGTTTTAGCCAACAGAACCCCTAGTTCGACCCAGTCAGCCAACCCGACCAGGAATCACCCTAGTCCGACCGGTTACCGGCTTGAGACGGTTGTTCTTGACTAACCCGAAATCAGTAGTCTCGTGGGTAGAATCCGGATCTTGAGCTAGTACAACACTACAATCGAGTAGAAGACTAAGTCAGGGTCGGATCCTATCGGTTTTAAGTACATTGAGTGCAAAAGAGTTGAAAGAAGGTTAAAGCCCATCTTTCAATCCTCTTTCCCCACACCCGTGTTGAGATCTTTACAAGATCTTTGTGGAAATCGGTTAGATCTAAGTTGTTCTTGGTGGATTGAGGCCAAAACATGAAGTTCTTGAAGAACACATGATGACGTCATCCTAGAACACCCGAAATCTAGTGATTTCACGGTTAAAAGTTAAGATTTAAAAGATAGAAAGGTGTAGGAGTGCGTGTAGTTTAAGAAAGTACAAGATTTAGGGCGAGATCTTACCTGGATTGAGAGAAATCGAAGAAAAGGTGAGGAGCACGAAAGGTTCGGATAAGGACTTCCAAAAATGGAAAGAATGACAAAGACAAGGGTATTTATAGGATTCCAAAAGAGGAAAGGGTTATCCGATCGGATGGCGTACTGCCCGGATGACGATCCGGTTGGATGACATCCTGGTCAGATGACGCCTGACCTGGAGCGTAGTGGCTATCCGGTCGGATGGCTATCCGGCCGGATGGCACTTAGTTTGATTGTTTGACGCGACGATTTTTGATGTTTCGATTCGATTGCGGGCGGCTCGTCACGATAGGGTTTCCTAGTCAAATTACTTTTAGTCCCGACTACTAAATATCATAGTTCGATTGTGATTCGTGTTCGAGTTCTATTTCGAGTTTCGATTGAGTTCGATTGATCTCCACAACATATGTATATATATATACATATATATATACATATATATATACATATATATATACATATATATATATATATATATCACGCACAAGTAACACATAAGGCACACACACACGTATAATAACCAAATTAAGTCGAGTTGCGGTTCGTATCACGATTCGATGTCGAGTAGCATAGCTTGATTATCGATTAGTTAACTTTATCGCATTGTTACTTCCTATAGTTCACAGTCGTAAGTCGAGTAGATAGCGATTAACACACATCGATTTTAGCAGTTAACAACACTTACTCCACATAATACAATTAAAATAAGGAAATTACTATAAGTCAAATTCGTACAATCGGTCGTTGACTTTGACCTTGACTTGACTTTGACTCATGAAAACACGGGGTGTTACAGGAAAGATGAGGAAATTTCAATTGAGCGAAATTGAAGAAATTAGAGACGAGGCGTATGAGTGCGCATCGGCTTACAAAGACAAGCTAAAAAAGGTACACGATGCAAAGTTGAGGAAGAAAACCGTTGAAGTGGGTCAAAAGGTTTGGTTGTACAATTCAAGGCTCAAGATGTTTGCGGGCAAGCTTAAAAGAAAATGGATGGGCCCGTATGTCGTTCGGCGAGTTGGGAGGTTTGGTGATGTAGATATCCAAGATGAGCAAACGAACAAACAACAAACGGTGAACGGTCATCGGTTGAAGCCATACTTGGAAGGGAACGACATTAACAACTTGGAGCTAGACAAAGCGGGCTACATCTTACGCCCGGTCGATGAGGAACAACCATGAGAGGCCCAGGTTTGGTAGTGTAAATAGTTAGTATTTTGTTTTGTTTATTTTGTATAGTTTGCACATTTACCATACTCGCTTGAAGCTTGTGTTTGAAACAAGTGTGGGGACATTCGGGTCACGAATTGCTCTAACATTGTGTTGAGGACAACACGGGACTTTCGAGGGGGTACGGTAATTTTTACATGTTTTTGAAAAATTTTAAAAACACAAAAAAAATTGAAAAAAACTGATAAAAATATAAAAAGGACACTTAAAATCACAATTTTTGGCGAAAAAAGGATGCCCAGGTACCACCGTAATTTACGGTGGTACCGTAATTTACGGTGGATAGAAAAAAAAGTTGGGCTTTACGGTGAAACGCTACTGAGGTACGGTAGGAATTTTTTGCCAGGTTCCACCGTAACTTACGGTGTCCACCGTAATTTACGGTGGACCTGGCGATCTGAAGGGTCGAGCAGGGCAGCGCAGTTACATAAAAAAAATAAGTCGCGTGAACTCTTCTCCTCCACACAATCTCCTTGCTTCTTCCCTCACCACAAACATCATCTATCACTTTCATCTAACCCCACAAAATCTCCATAACCCTACAACCTTCTTCAACCTTCCAAGCTTCATATCTCTCTCAATTTTTGGCCAAACCGAGTGAAATTTAGGTCTATCTGTAACATCTGTGCTTGTAATCATTGTGAACAGTTCAATTATCAATAAAACAATGTTATTTGATCCCAATGTTTGTTTGGTTGTGTTTTACATTTTTCATGTTTTGACTTTTATTCAATTTCAAACTCTATATCGCTTTCTGGAGAGTTATACGCAAACTGGTGCGTAAACGTAATCAGTTTAATGTGACAAATACTCCGGAACATCGACATATACTTAACATACCTTAAATAACCTTTACATAACTTAGAAATGAGTTTTGAAGGCTTTGGTATGGCAAAAACAAGTTAATTCGCTTACAGGGACTAAACTTGACAAACTGCGAAAGTATGCCAATTTGAACTGTAACGAACATTCCGGAACATGACCATAAGTTAAACATACCATAAATATCCTTTATATAGCTTAGAAATAGGCTTTAAGGGGTTCGTTGTGCTAAAATAAACTTTTGGGTCATTCAGGGACTAAAAGCGTCAAAAAGTGCACAAGTTTGCATTCTCGCGCATAACTCACGTTCTGAACACATCCGGACATCCAAAAATTTATGTAAACACTAAAATATTTTATTTTAGTGTTGGGCTTGAGAAAAATCCATTCGTCTCGTCATTTGGATCGTTTTTCGCGCTTATGCGCATTCCGTCGTAATTAAGCGATCATCGCGATCGTACGACCAAACGAACTGACATCCGACATATTTTTGAGCATGTTTCATGTCCACAATGTTTAGGCATCATTTTAGGGCCTTAACGTTGGCTTAACGGGCCTTAAACATGTCGAAAATGGCCTTTAACACCAACAGGGACCAAAACTGTCATTTTTGAAACTTGGTTTCTGATCAGGACTTCAGGCGGCCCGCGTAAAACCAGGGCTATCCTTTATGCGGCCCGCGTCAGTCTCCCAGACCAGATTCGATGTTTAAACAGGCTGTTAACAGCTGCATTACCCACAAAACCCACATGCACATGGTATTTCTCAATACTAGGGGCTCAAATGGTTTTGTAAAACCATGTTCTTGAGGTGTATGGCCAAGATCAAAGCACGGTTTCCAAGAAACGATCTTAACGGCTAACCGAACACTATAAATACCCAACCCCTTTCCTTCCAAAAACCCACTAGAATCTGATTTGAGAAGCTCTAAGTTGAAACCTTTGTTTCATACCTGAGCTACTTGAATCACGATTAGCATTCGGGGACCCTTTGTAAGTATTCCTTCGTTCTTTTATTGCTTTTCGACTCCGAAAGTCAAACTTTGTTTGACTTTCTGCGTTGACCAGTTTATGGTCAATGCGAAGTTCGTTTGAACTTCGCAACGTGATTGTAATCACGATGGTTATAGTCCCTTGTGACTATGCCTACTGATTACCACGTTGTCTAGGGTCGTAAGGGTAAGCGATCTAATAAATCGCTTATACCTTCGAACCCGACCCATTTGGTCGATCATTAGGATCCGACCAAATACATTAGGTGACCATAGTATATAGGGAATAACCTTCCGAGGTTATACCTTATGGTCGCTTCGTTAAGTAGTTGTATGATAGGTAGTTTATATGCCTTAGGTAAATTACCAAAATACCCTTTTCATGTGTAATTGGTAATTAAGCATATGTAACCTAAACTTTTGTCACATAACTGATTATGTAACATGTTTAGGCATATAACACTTATCATAGGACTAGTTAGACGTTCCGAACGCGTTTCACGCGAACGACGCGTTAAAGTAGCATAAGCTACCTAAACGGGTCGTAATGGGTCGTAAGCACTTATGTTAGGTTTCATTTAGTATGTAGGCTTTGTTAAACCATATTACACGAGTCTCCATACTTGTTTGGTTTACGAACCCTCATTCTATCTAAATCCTCCGATTTAGGTCCGGTTTATTAACATAGTTACCTATATTAGGTGCCGTTTGATTCCGTGATCTCTAGCATTGCTTGGTGGTTATCTTAGAACTTCTGAGCAATCTCAAGTGAGTACATAGACCCCTCTTTTACTGTTTTCCAAACTATTTTGGGGTGAAACACATGTGCCTACTTGTTACTTTCGTGCTTTCCTGCTTTCACATCATATACTTGCTATGTTCATTAGTACAATTATAGTACATGATTTTCATTGTGTTCATGCTATGTATGTCCATTTTGTGCATACTTAGTACATTGTTTTACATTACATTTCATGCTACGTATGTCCATTGTGTGCATACTTAGTACATTGTTTTACATTACATTTCATACTATGTATGTCCATTGTGTGCATACTTAGTACATTGTTTTACATTACATTTCATGCTATGTATGTCCATTGTGTGCATACTTAGTACAGTTGTTTTCATCACATGCTTACATTTTGTTATGACATTTGGGTTGTTTACAATGGAACAATACATTCATTAACATTAGCTACGACGTTCGTTAGTAGGTAGTGGTACCATAGGAATTGACAACTCCCGTTCCTGAAATCCTGGGTTTGTTTGGATTGGAAGGAATGACCGAATTCGATACACATAACTTAGATAAACCTTTAATTTGTTTAAGGTTTTATCGCCACAGTCTCAAGGCTTGGATGTATGCATTTTCACAATACCGCATAAATGTTTGTATCAGTATAGCATGCATCTGTTCCACAAAACATAACTTTGATTTAAACCATGTTTTACTTCAATACCTTGTTTTTGTGCATTTCACATATGGTTTAGTTGATATATTTCACTTACCATACATGATATTTTTGGGTATACATTACATGATCTACATTAAACATAAACATTTTGACATTGATATACACAATTAGTGGTTTACATTGGACATAGACATTTCGATTTGGTTTACACATTTACACATGACAATTCATTTATACATAAACAATTTACATTGGTGGTTGGTTTGAGTAAGTGATTTGAGTAACGAGGCGTGTGTAATATGATGCAAGCATGGTGGATACGCCGCTGGTACTTCCTATAAACAAGTGTTTGTATGATATTACATGTCGTAGCGTTACTTAAATCATTTCAATATTTGACATATTACGTTTTACATAAACAACTTATTTTCACAAGACATTGATTTACAAAACAACTTATCTTATACAAACTCATTTTTCTTGGTTATTCATTTAAACTTACATTATTCTCTTATTTATATATATCATTGCTTTTTGAATGATTTACAAGACAAAGCAAATTACAAGGTTCATGACTAAACATTTTCTCAAACATAAGTCATGAATCCTATTTTCACAAATCCTATGTATCTCACAGGCATTTTTATGGTGACGTACCTATTTTCACATGTGTTTTCAGGAGCTTTTGCGTAGGATGATGATCGTGATACTAGGGCGGACCTGTGCCTTAGAGACTAAAAATGAAGATAGACTAGTTTAATTATGTTATGAACTCTTTATTTCCTGTTTAAGACAATATAACACTCTTGTTTAATAAATAAAATACAACTTTGTATGCCATGGTTATGAAACAATTAATTCTGTTACAACACTCCCCGACGTTTCCGCCACGTTTTGTATGTTCTACGTGGTCGGGGTGTGACAGAAGAGTTGGTATCAGAGCCAATGGTTATAGGGAATTAGGTTATTAGTAATTCATTGGCCTAGACTATAACCTTTCTAGGACCCTAACATAAGTTATCTTGTGTTTTGATCTTAAAACATGCACATCACCTATCCTTAGGTGATTATCAAAACAAAAACCAAATTTTCCGAAACGATTTTTTGAAAAAACAATCCTCTGTTTTTGAATGATTTATTACAAGGTTTTGAACCCTCTTTTGTAAGGTTTTGAACCCTTCCAGTTTAACTAAAATTTTTGGCTTATTGCCTTCTGAATTTTCAAAATCTCATCAAAGTTTTGGGTTTTAAATAATGGAACACGTGCAAACTGGAAGAGTGAATGCCTGTATTCTGGGTTTTCTGTCTAGGCAAGCACTTCATATATATCTTATCAGACGCGAGACCAGTTGTGCTTACCTGGGAATTCTTGGGATGAGTGTTCACTTATAGGCGAGCATGTCTTCGCGATACATTATTTTTGATCCATTTACTTTGATTAGTCACTGTGTGTCGTTTGTTTGCTTGGTAACGCGGACAAATGACCACCATCTTTTCTTTTGTTAATTTTATTTCATCTCATTCTCTTCATCCAATCATCTCACCCGTTTCCTTTCATGTTTTCCTCTTTTAGAATGCCTCCTCGACGCGAAAACCAGATAGCGACTGCCGAACTGGCAGAAATCATTGCGCAGCAGATGGCTGCTCAATTCCCAAACCTCTTTGCTCAATGGAACCAAGCCAACAACAACAACAATGCTCCATGCAAATACAAGGATTTTAACTCGGCTAAACCACTCAAGTTTAGTGGTTCTAAAGGAGCGAATGGGCTTCTTCAAGGGTTCGAGAGCATTGAGAATACTTTTCGCCACGTGCAGTGTCCTGACAATCGCAAGGTCGAGTTTTCTTCGAATGTGTTTCAGACGAGGGCTCTCACATGGTGGAACGGGGTTATGAGAGACCGTGGTGCAGAAGTTGCTCTAGCACAGACATGGGCTGAACTTAGGGCTCTTATGATGAGGGAGTTCTCTCCTCGTCATGAACAGCGAGCGTTGGAGAAAGAGTTTGATGACTTTAAACAAGACAGTGGCGAGCACAGGGCATATACTGATAGGTTTGAGGAGCTGAGTTTGCTATGCCCAACGATGGTCACCCCACTCGACAAGGCTATCGAAAGATACATCGACGGCCTACCTGACTCAGTGCAAGACATCATTACTGGTAATAACCCTGCTACACTCCGTCAGGCTATCGAATTAGCAACGACAATGACTGAGTCACAGATTCGGAAGAATAAGTTACACAGGAAGGGTGACAAGGGCAAGAAACAATCGTCGGACAAAGAGGATAGCAAGAAAGGTCAAAACAAGAGTGGAAAGAATTCTGGTTCTTCAAAAGGGTCAAGGAAGCGTAAGGCTTCCCAAAATTTTGCTGTCACTGCCCAAGCCAACCAGGCAGCTCCCAACCAACCCGCACAGCCTCCAGCAAAGAAACCCTATTCAGGGAATGCACCTTTGTGCAATAGATGCAACAGTCACCATCAGCCACAACATCCGTGCCGTTTCTGTAATAACTGTGGGAAGTCGGGTCATCTTGCCGCTACTTGTCGCATTCCTGTTAACCAGAACCAGGCAGTTCAGAACCAAGCCCAACAGGTTGCTCAGCCTCTTGCTCAGCAACAAGGTCAAGCTGCACGACCTCATTTTCCTCCTGGTTCGTGCTACAACTGTGGGGATCTGACCCACTACCGTAACCAGTGCCCAAGATTGGTGAATCCAAACCAGAATCAGGCTCCGGCTCGAGGTCGAGTCTTCAACATGAATGCCCAAGAGGCACAGGCGGACAATAACGTGGTGAACGGTACGTTCTTTATTAATAATCAGCCTGCATCTGTTCTTTTTGATTCGGGTGCCGACAAGAGTTTTGTGTCATTGTCTTTTGAGCCAATGCTTCGCGTGTCTAGAACGAAACTAGGAAAACCCTTGACAGTAGAAGTTGCTAGTGGTGAACCCATTATTCTTGATTCTGTTCTTCGCAACTGCCAGTTGAACCTTAACGATCATCTCTTTCCTATCGACCTCACACCAATGCAACTTGGAAGCTTCGACGTTATAGTGGGTATGGATTGGTTATCCAAGCATCACGCAGAGGTAGTTTGTTTTGAGAAGATCGTTCGTGTGCCGCTTCCGACAGGCGAGATCCTACAGGTTCAAGGTGAGAAACCGTCTGGTGGTCTCAAGCTCATGTCTTGTTTTAAAGCTCGGAAATATCTGCAGAAGAACTATGTGGCGTTCTTAGCACATGTTACAACAGATAAAGGCAAGGGTAAGTCTATTTCAGATATTCCTGTCGTTCGGGATTATTCTGAAGTATTCCCTGAAGATTTACCTGGTCTACCTCCAGCACGCCAAGTCGAGTTCCGTATTGATCTCGTACCTGGTGCAAATCCCATTGCCAGAGCTCCATATCGTCTTGCACCATCTGAGATGCAAGAGTTGTCTAAGCAGCTTCAGGAGCTCTCTGACAAAGGTTTTATACGTCCTAGCTTTTCACCTTGGGGTGCTCCCGTTCTTTTTGTCAAGAAGAAGGATGGATCTTTTAGGATGTGTATCGATTATCGTGAGCTTAACAAGCTTACCATCAAGAATCGATATCCCCTACCGCGCATAGACGATCTATTTGATCAGTTACAGGGCGCTTCTTATTTTTCGAAGATTGATCTGCGTTCCGGATATCATCAACTTCGGGTGCATGAAGAAGACATTCCCAAGACAGCGTTCCGCACTCGTTATGGGCATTATGAGTTCACAGTCATGCCATTCGGTCTGACTAATGCTCCTGCTGTTTTCATGGACTTAATGAATAGGGTCTGCAAGCCTTATTTGGATCAGTTCGTCGTTGTTTTTATTGACGACATCTTGATTTATTCTAAGACGCGAGCTGATCACTAGCAACACCTTCGTCTTACTTTGGAACTCCTAAAGAAAGAGCAACTTTTTTCCAAATTCTCTAAGTGCGAATTTTGGCTTAAAGAAGTTCAATTCTTAGGACTTATTATCAACGAACAAGGTATTCATGTAGATCCCTCCAAGATCAGTGCGATTAAGGATTGGGATACGCCTACTACTCCTACTGAGGTTCGTTCTTTTCTTGGTCTAGCGGGTTATTATCGACGCTTCATAGAAAACTTCTCGAAGATTGCAGTTCCTCTAACTGCTCTAACTCAGAAGAACAAACCCTTTGATTGGGGATTCAAACAAGAGGAAGCTTTTCAAAAATTGAAGCAGAAGCTTTGCGATGCGCCTGTTCTATCATTGCCTAAGGGTGATGATGATTTTTTTGTGTATTGTGATGCATCGAAACTGGGTCTTGGCTGTGTTCTAATGCAAAGGAACAAAGTCATAGCATATGCATCGAGGCAGTTGAAGATACATGAGAAAAACTACACCACTCATGATCTTGAGTTAGGTGCAGTTGTTTTCGCTCTCAAGATCTGGAGACACTATTTGTACGGAACAAAATGTGTGGTTTTCACTGACCACAGAAGTCTTCAACATATCTTCAATCAGAAAGAACTCAACATGAGGCAACGACGTTGGGTTGAGCTACTAAACGACTATGACTGCGAAATTCGCTACCATCCTGGTAAGGCGAATGTCGTAGCCGATGCATTAAGTCGTAAGGAACGTACTAAGCTTCATTGTGTACGTGTTCAATCTGTTATTCAAGCTCGATCTGATATCCAGGCACGCATTTCTCAGGCTCAACAATCTTGTGTTTCACAAGGTTTGATGGATAAGGAATTTCCCTATCACATAACACCTGATCTAGAACTGAAGGACAATGGATCGTATTACTTCATGGACCGTTTGTGGGTCCCAAGCCAAGATAACCTTCGTACCTTGCTTATGGATGAAGCCCATAAGTCTCGTTATTCTGTTCATCCTGGCTCAGATAAGATGTATAAGGATCTTCGTATTCACTATTGGTGGCCTGGTATGAAGAAAGACATTGCCTTATATGTATCAAAATTCCTTACTTGTCTTAAGGTTAAGGCTGAACATCAGCGTCCTTCTGGTTTATTGGTGCAACCAGAGATCCCAGTTTGGAAATGGGAAAACATTACTATGGATCTTGTTACCAAACTTCCACGCACAAAGAAAGGTCATGATGCCATCTGGGTAGTCGTTGATCGTCTTACTAAGTCAGCACATTTCTTGCCAATCCGTGAGGATTTTCCTGCTGACAAACTTGCAAAAATCTATGTGGATGAAATTGTAGCTCGACATGGTGTTCCTTTGAACATCATTTCTGACAGAGATGCTCGTTTCACTTCTCATTTTTGGAGAACCATGCAATCTGCTATGGGGACCCAACTTAATCTGAGCACAGCTTATCATCCGCAAACGGATGGTCAATCTGAAAGAACAATCCAGACTCTGGAGGATATGCTTAGAGCTTGTGTGATAGACTTTGGTGGTAGTTGGGATTCACATCTTCCGTTAATTGAATTCTCCTACAACAATAGTTATCACACCAGCATCAAAATGGCTCCTTTCGAAGCTCTCTATGGTCGAAAATGTCGTTCACCAGTCTGCTGGAATGAGATCGGCGAGGCTCAGCTTACTGGACCTGCCCTCATTTTAGAGACAACTGATAAGGTCAAGAAAGTTCGTGATAACCTTCAGACAGCTAGAAGCCGTCAAAAGAGTTACGTGGACCCAAAACGCAAACCCTTGGAATTTCAAGTCGGTGATCGAGTATTACTTAAGGTCTCACCTTGGAAAGGTGTGATCAGATTTGGAAAGAAAGGAAAACTTGCACCTAGATACGTTGGACCATTCAAGATCGTCGAAAGAATCGGAAAAGTAGCCTACAGACTTGAGTTACCTCCTGAACTTGGAAATGTTCATCCAACTTTTCACGTGTCCAATCTCAAGAGGTGTTTAGCTGATGAGAACCTCCACATACCGCTTGACGAAATTCGTGTTGATAAAACACTGAAATTTGTTGAGAAGCCAGTGGAAATCATGGAACGTGAAGTAAAGTGGCTTAAACGCAAGCGCATTCCTTTGGTCAAAGTTCGCTGGGAAGCTAAACGTGGACCCGAGTTTACTTCGGAACGCGAAGATCAAATGAAGGCGAAATATCCGCATCTTTTCCCACGAGTTTCCTCTAAATAAATTTCGGGACGAAATTTCCACAAGTAGGGGAGACTGTAACATCTGTGCTTGTAATCATTGTGAACAGTTCAATTATCAATAAAACAATGTTATTTGATCCCAATGTTTGTTTGGTTGTGTTTTACATTTTTCATGTTTTGACTTTTATTCAATTTCAAACTCTATATCGCTTTCTGGAGAGTTATACGCAAACTGGTGCGTAAACGTAATCAGTTTAATGTGACAAATACTCCGGAACATCTACATATACTTAACATACCTTAAATAACCTTTACATAACTTAGAAATGAGTTTTAAAGGCTTTGGTATGGCAAAAACAAGTTAATTCGCTTACAGGGACTAAACTTGACAAACTGCGAAAGTATGCCAATTTGAACTGTAACGAACATTCCGGAACATGACCATAAGTTAAACATACCATAAATATCCTTTATATAGCTTAGAAATAGGCTTTAAGGGGTTCGTTGTGCTAAAATAAACTTTTGGGTCATTCAGGGACTAAAAGCGTCAAAAAGTGCACAAGTTTGCATTCTCGCGCATAACTCACGTTCTGAACACATCCGGACATCCAAAAATTTATGTAAACACTAAAATATTTTATTTTAGTGTTGGGCTTGAGAAAAATCCATTCGTCTCGTCATTTGGATCGTTTTTCGCGCTTATGCGCATTCCGTCGTAATTAAGCGATCATCGCGATCGTACGACCAAACGAACTGACATCCGACATATTTTTGAGCATGTTTCATGTCCACAATGTTTAGGCATCATTTTAGGGCCTTAACGTTGGCTTAACGGGCCTTAAACATGTCGAAAATGGCCTTTAACACCAACAGGGACCAAAACTGTCATTTTTGAAACTTGGTTTCTGATCAGGACTTCAGGCGGCCCGCGTAAAACCAGGGCTATCCTTTATGCGGCCCGCGTCAGTCTCCCAGACCAGATTCGATGTTTAAACAGGCTGTTAACAGCTGCATTACCCACAAAACCCACATGCACATGGTATTTCTCAATACTAGGGGCTCAAATGGTTTTGTAAAACCATGTTCTTGAGGTGTATGGCCAAGATCAAAGCACGGTTTCCAAGAAACGAACTTAACGGCTAACCGAACACTATAAATACCCAACCCCTTTCCTTCCAAAAACCCACTAGAATCTGATTTGAGAAGCTCTAAGTTGAAACCTTTGTTTCATACCTGAGCTACTTGAATCACGATTAGCATTCGGGGACCCTTTGTAAGTATTCCTTCGTTCTTTTATTGCTTTTCGACTCCGAAAGTCAAACTTTGTTTGACTTTCTGCGTTGACCAGTTTATGGTCAATGCGAAGTTCGTTTGAACTTCGCAACGTGATTGTAATCACGATGGTTATAGTCCCTTGTGACTATGCCTACTGATTACCACGTTGTCTAGGGTCGTAAGGGTAAGCGATCTAATAAATCGCTTATACCTTCGAACCCGACCCATTTGGTCGATCATTAGGATCCGACCAAATACATTAGGTGACCATAGTATATAGGGAATAACCTTCCGAGGTTATACCTTATGGTCGCTTCGTTAAGTAGTTGTATGATAGGTAGTTTATATGCCTTAGGTAAATTACCAAAATACCCTTTTCATGTGTAATTGGTAATTAAGCATATGTAACCTAAAATTTTGTCACATAACTGATTATGTAACATGTTTAGGCATATAACACTTGTCATAGGACTAGTTAGACGTTCCGAACGCGTTTCACGCGAACGACGCGTTAAAGTAGCATAAGCTACCTAAACGGGTCGTAATGGGTCGTAAGCACTTATGTTAGGTTTCATTTAGTATGTAGGCTTTGTTAAACCATATTACACGAGTCTCCATACTTGTTTGGTTTACGAACCCTCATTCTATCTAAATCCTCCGATTTAGGTCCGGTTTATTAACATAGTTACCTATATTAGGTGCCGTTTGATTCCGTGATCTCTAGCATTGCTTGGTGGTTATCTTAGGACTTCTGAGCAATCTCAAGTGAGTACATAGACCCCTCTTTTACTGTTTTCCAAACTATTTTGGGGTGAAACACATGTGCCTACTTGTTACTTTCGTGCTTTCCTGCTTTCACATCATATACTTGCTATGTTCATTAGTACAATTATAGTACATGATTTTCATTATGTTCATGCTATGTATGTCCATTGTGTGCATACTTAGTACATTGTTTTACATTACATTTCATGCTACGTATGTCTATTGTGTGCATACTTAGTACATTGTTTTACATTACATTTCATACTATGTATGTCCATTGTGTGCATACTTAGTACATTGTTTTACATTACATTTCATGCTATGTATGTCCATTGTGTGCATACTTAGTACAGTTGTTTTCATCACATGCTTACATTTTGTTATGACATTTGGGTTGTTTACAATGGAACAATACATTCATTAACATTAGCTACGCCGTTCGTTAGTAGGTAGTGGTACCATAGGAATTGACAACTCCCGTTCCTGAAATCCTGGGTTTGTTTGGATTGGAAGGAATGACCGAATTCGATACACATAACTTAGATAAACCTTTAATTTGTTTAAGGGTTTATCGCCACAGTCTCAAGGCTTGGATGTATGCATTTTCACAATACCGCATAAATGTTTGTATCAGTATAGCATGCATCTGTTCCAAAAAACATAACTTTGATTTAAACCATGTTTTACTTCAATACCTTGTTTTTGTGCATTTCACATATGGTTTAGTTGATATATTTCACTTACCATACATGATATTTTTGGGTATACATTACATGATCTACATTAAACATAAACATTTTGACATTGATATACACAATTAGTGGTTTACATTGGACATAGACATTTCGATTTGGTTTACACATTTACACATGACAATTCATTTATACATAAACAATTTACATTGGTGGTTGGTTTGAGTAAGTGATTTGAGTAACGAGGCGTGTGTAATATGATGCAAGCATGGTGGATACGCCGCTGGTACTTCCTATAAACAAGTGTTTGTATGATATTACGTGTCGTAGCGTTACTTAAATCATTTCAATATTTGACATATTACGTTTTACATAAACAACCTATTTTCACAAGACATTGATTTACAAAACAACTTATCTTATACAAACTCATTTTTCTTGGTTATTCATTTAAACTTACATTATTCTCTTATTTATATATATCATTGCTTTTTGAATGATTTACAAGACAAAGCAAATTACAAGGTTCATGACTAAACATTTTCTCAAACAGAAGTCATGAATCTTATTTTCACAAATCCTATGTATCTCACAGGCATTTTTATGGTGACGTACCTATTTTCACATGTGTTTTCAGGAGCTTTTGCGTAGGATGATGATCGTGATACTAGGGCGGACCTGTGCCTTAGAGACTAAAAATGAAGATAGACTAGTTTAATTATGTTATGAACTCTTTATTTCCTGTTTAAGACAATATAACACTCTTGTTTAATAAATAAAATACAACTTTGTATGCCATGGTTATGAAACAATTAATTCTGTTACAACACTCCCCGACGTTTCCGCCACGTTTTGTATGTTCTACGTGGTCGGGGTGTGACACTATCTTGACTAATTTTTCACGTACTTGCTGATTTTGCAAAGAGATTTGTAAGAACACGACGTTTTCTGGTCCGATTCACAAGCCCTAGGTCCGAAAATTTTGGGGGTTTTTGAAGTTTTTGTTTCACGTGTGTTCTAGCATCTTCAAACAAAGGTATAGAAGTTTATTTGTTATGTTTTGATGATGCATTGTGGAAAGTAAGGTTATTTGTGTTATTTGTTCATACCCACTTGCTTGTTCTTAGATTTTGTCATGAAAATAGTTACTTGAACATTGTTATGGTTTGTAGATGTAGGTTTGATGTAAAGTTGTGAACTTTTTGGGAATCTCTACATTGTAGAGACACCATGCCCAATTTTTGAAAAAGATTTATAAACTCTTGGTTCACTAACATCTACAACCATAGTAACAAGCAAGTGTGGGGATATTTTGGAGAGAAGGGTCTAACTTTTTGTGTTTGGTTGTGTTGTTTGCTTTGCTATGTGTGTAGAAAAATGGTACGAACGAAGGAAATAGCAGGATCTAGTTCGTCTTCTTCATCTAAAGGCAAAGGCAAACAGCCGGAAGAACAACCGAAGAAAAGACAATATTTGGGTAGAGTTAGTGAAAGTGAAAGCGAGGATGAAGAGATGGTAGAGTTGGACCCGGCTGAAAAGCCAAGATGGGAATCGGGTCCATTGGATGAACAGCCGGAGCATTGGCAACCGACACTTTTTCATGACAGTATGAACCGGTTAAAAAACAGGGCTGCCGCGTTTCTTTATGAGAGGTAAGTTCGAGAGGTGGAGTTTGGGCCATTCAATGTGTTTAACCAGTTCCGCGCCTTAGGATGGGAGGCAGCGCTTAGTTGTTACGATAAAGATAACAAGAATCTATTCATGACTGAGATTCAAGAATGGATGGCGACGTTGAAGTGTAACAAGTATGATAGGCCATCACAAATGAAGTTAACGGGTGAGGTAAATGGAATAAAGGTGGAGATGTCATTTGACACACTAAAGAAATTGGGGAAATATGACAATCTACCGGCTCGTGATTACATGATTCCTAGTCTTGATGACCTTTTTCTTAAACCGGAGAAACATCCGAGGTGGAATGATATGCTAGCGGCGTTATTTTTGCCTGGTACTTATAGTGGAGTTTTGTACAGGAGGAACTTGAAGATAGAAGCAAAGTTGTTACTAGCAATTTGCATTTTGAATGTCGTTCCATGGAGAGGAGATAAGGAGCAAGTGAGGTACCCGGAAGTACCCGTCCTCTATTCGTTACTCAATGGGTCTCTGCGTTTTCCAATCCGATATTTGATCATGAACCATCTCTAGATTTGCCGAAACAAGTTGGGGAGAGATATTATCCCGTATTACCGAATTATCACAGGATTGATGAAGCAGTTTAAGGCGATCACGTCAGAGGATAAAGGGGCACCAAAAAGTCATTAGTCTTTCACTTTACAAAAGTTGGGAATTGGTTGGACCTATACGCAATCGGAAAGGTGTCATAAGCTCAAGTCGGAGGGTCAAAGATGGCGAGCATTGAAAGTGGGTGCAAGGGATCTTCTACCGGGTGAAGCGGATGAACCGGAGAGTGAGGCTGAAGCTCCGAGTGGTGATGATGATTATGCGGATGAGCCTCATGGTGGTGAGAATGTGAATGTGGCCCAAGGGGGCCTAGGTAGGGGTTATGGTGGTGCCTTCTATGATTACACTAAGCGTTCCTATGAGCCGAATTGGGCTTACAATGGCACAATGCAAGAGGTTATTGAGAATCAACATCCTCCGGCACCCTTTTTTGAGTCATGGTCGGGTTCGGAGCGTACTTTGTTTGATCAACAAACGATGATGAGTGATAGCATGGAGCGGTATTTGAAGCATAACTTTGATCGTCAAGAATCATGGAATCGTGCACACGCTTACTCCCATGAGCTAGAGATGAATAATAGGTATGAAGATGATCAAGCGCGAAGAATGCATGCGGATTGGCATGCCGGACGGCCCGTGGTTGTGGATCCACCTCCGGTGGATTATGCGTCTCTACCACCATACGATGGTAGTATATCGTATCCAACCCCGCCGATCCATCATTCACAATGGTTAGACCCGCGTCAACAACAAGGAGCTTCACAACAAGGTGGAAGCGGTAGCGGTGCATTCGGTTTTGGAGAATGGAACGAGATGATGTCTTCCATTTTTGGACCGACTCAACCGCGCTACTATTAGTCAGGTTGTGCTCCTTCTTGTACATTTTGTGAATATTTGTTTGGTTTATTATGTTTATGGTCGGGTGGTTGGGTGGTGTTGAGTTTTTGATGTTATGTTCGGGTGGTGGAAATTGGCGGTGTGATGTTTTAAAAGAAAAAAAAAAGAAATTTGTGGTTTGAGTGTTGAGCTTTTAGTTGGTGTTAAAGAGTTTTAGCGATCAAATCCTCCAAAAGCCATACATTGGGGTCAATGTATCCCAAGTGTGGGGATGGGGGGAAATTTTTGAAGTTTTTAAAAAAATTGTAAATCAAGCGAAGCAATGTGAGAATTTGAACACCTTGGATTAACCCCAAATAATGCATCGGCAACCCTTAATACCCTTTGTTCTTGGTGAGAGTTGAAGCCACACATGTAAATAAATAATACTTGTTCTTGATGAGAGTGGCAACGGGTGGGGGTGCATTAGAACTTGTGCCTTGATACGGTTTGAGTCCTTAGTTGGATATGAATGCGAAAAGGATAAGGGAAATTAGGTAGCCTCGTTTTTAGTGTGTGCGAGTGTGGGATTTGGGGGTTTGGACCTCATAAATTATATATATGAGCATGGTTGCGAGAGGGGCGGGGGGTTTGGACATTTAGTTGCCATTTTGTGCCTAAAGCCTATCATTTGTTACCCCTTAGCTAGTTACCTAAAAATTTACCCAACTTGACCCGGTCTTATAGTGTTAGTGGTTGTTTTAGTAGTATATAGATATATTTAATGTTATGTTGAATGTTTGCTTTGCTATGTTAAAAAAAAATTAGAAAAAGAAGAAAAAAGTGAAAAAGCAATGAAAAAAAAATGATGTTGAGTTATCTTGTATATAGTAGTTAAGCTTGGTAGTTGTTTGTTTATTTTATCATGTAATAAAAGATCGGGTTAAGTTTTCGCTGCTACATATATATTCCATTTCTTACCCGTACACCTAGCCACGTTACAACCTTAAAGCCCCTTTGATTTGCATTCATGTTTGGCACTTGTTAGGAGAAGGATCGATTTAGGTACACGCCTATAGTTGTGCAACTGCCCGTTTTCCTTTTGTGTGTCTAGCTCATAGTTGCTAGTGCTTACTTGTTACCGAGATGAGAGACATAGCGAGGGGTGCGTTGTTTTGGGTGTTAAGAAGGGGTTAGTAAAAGGACTACATGTTTATGCTTGGTTTATGTGATCGCTTGTTTTGAAAATGGTTTGATGAGTTGCTTGGGACAAGCAACGGTTAAGTGTGGGGATGTGACGGGTGGTCCATAGGACAACCCTTAATGATGTTAAAAGACGAGTTTATCCCTCATTTGATCGTGTAATTATCTTGAATTAGATAACTACGAATGCTTATGTTTCAGGTACAGTTCGGGAGGTAAAAATGGATAAAACGCTACTTTGGACGGTTTGGAGAGGATCGGGTCGTGCATGGAATGAAAGAAGAAACAAAACCCAAGAATCAGGGCTCCACCGTAAATTACGGTGGCCACCGTAATTTACGGTGGCCTTGAAACCTGCATGTTCTCCACCGTACTCCAGGAGCAATCAACCGTAAATGTTTGAAGACCACCGTAATTTACGGTGGAGGCCGTAAATTACAGTGGAGGCGACGGGAAAAATCGTAACTGCTCATTAAAACGGTTTTTGATGGTGTCTTTTCATCTTATCTCATCATTGGACATTTTCTCTGAACATTGGGGGCGATTTTGGCTGGTTTTTGTTGGTTCCAAACAATTCTAAACATTCGGTTTTAGTTTTTAATTCGTATGAACTTCTACTTTGATGTTATGATGATCAACCGAACAATGTCCGGCTAAACTTGTGGTGATCATCTTAGGGGAAGGTTTTCTTAAACTCTTGTGTGTTTGTTCCTTTATTTCTAGAATGATAACATTGTGTTTGCTTTGATTATCGTGGTGTATGAGTAATTGATTGTAGTTTGTTAATTGGTATCGCAATTCTAGTCTAAATCGTACGTTCTTGGTGCCGTTGGCAATCGAGATATCACGGGAAGGGTTAGGGTTGGATATTGATTGATTGGTCATCGGGAAACAACCTCGCATTCATATAATCCGAGTACTTTGTTCCCTTTTATCACAACGATTGTTTATACACGAGTTATGTCTATGTAACTCTTTCTAGTTGGAATTTCACACAAGTGTTAAAAGAAACTGAATCCTAAGATGGTCATTGTTCTCATAATCTGAATTAAAAATCCAATCTTGATTATTAAGTAATTGATAATTTAGTTTTCTAAAACAAACAATCCAAATCATTGATCTTTAATTTCTGCAAATTAGGTTAATTGTAGTTTAATTGCAAAACTATAAAATCAACACATTTCCACATACTCCCTGAGTTCGAAACCCATTTACCACTATCTATTAGTTGTTATTTGGATTAAATTTGCGTGTACCTACCACCGCACGTCAGTGACCATGGTGTGATTCGGTTCGGTTATTGCCTAAACTGAAACCATAACTGCACACTTTGGTTATCAAAAACTTATATTAGTTTGGTTTCGGTTAATGCGGTTTCGATTAATCAGTTGTTGGTGGTTAATGCGGTTTCGATTCGGTTATTGGTCGGTTTTTTCATTGTTTTTAAAGTTCGGCTTTAAATGTGTGGGTCATGCAAAATTACTAAGCAAACAATAAATATACACACTTAAAACTTGTTGGATTATCATTTATATTTCACTACCACATGGTTAAACACTTAAAACAATGACTTAAAAATCTATAGACTTATGGATTTGGCCATGTTTAAAACATTTGGTTCGGTTATTTTTGGTTACGAAAAGAAAATAACTAGGTTCGTTATTTTCGGTTACGAAAAGAAAATAACCATAACTGAACTGCAACAATCAGTTATTAAAAATATAAATAACCGACCCTTTGGTTATTTCGGTTTTCGGTTATTTCTGTTCAGTTATGATTCGGTTTTTTCGGGTATTTCAGTTACGGTTCGGTTAAGTCGGCGACATGGTTATGCAACTCCATAAGGTCCCTTGAACGAGAAGACAAAGAAGTTGGCAACACGACACCAAATGCTTATATGATGCCAGAGAACTGAGGTAACCATACAAGGCGTAAATACCGGTGATTTTATGAATGACTTTCACTATTCTCACATCTGAATGGTTAAGTGCTGAACCAGTAAGAGTTCTGAACCATTAAGTGTTGAACCAGTAAGAGGTCTGAACCATTAAGAGCCTGTATAATGCTTAACCATTCAGAGGCAAATGTCTGACCAATTCAGATTAGAGGTCCTAATCATTTAGGCTCAGTATAATGCTTAACCATTCAGAGGCAAATGTCTGAATCATTCAGACATATGCTCGTGAAACAAACAGTCTGAACCATTAAATGTTGAACCTGTAAGAGGTCTGTGTTGAAATAATTTTCTCATAATTCACTGTATTATTATTAATTACTGTTTAGTTGTTTTTATTAGTTTTATTTGTTTTGTTTTATAACAGGCTTGCTGGGCTGCTGCACGGGCTACTGCATAAGACTTGCTGGGCTTGGATGCTTGCTGGGCTTGGACACTTGCTGGGCTTAGATGCTTCAGACTTAAAGACACCGCAGACCGCAGATTAATAAAATGTGTATAACATAACTGAGAAGAAATTATTTTTTTCATACACCTAACATACTTTCTCTCTCTAAGTTTCTGAGTTCTCTGGTTGCACTTTCTACACTCTCTCTCTCTTAGGGTTTTGATCTAATTTGTTCTTTGTGATCTCTAGTTGAGATCTTGAGTTCGTAGTTAGATCAGTGATTACAGATCATCGTGTTGATGATCTGTACATGAGTTGAGTGTTATTCGGCGTGTAAACTGTTGTTGTATCTTTGTTTCTGAGTTGTTTAGTTGAGTATCAAAGAGTTATGTTATTGATCCATGTTTTGACATGGTATCAGAGCCATCAGTGTGCTCTGTGGGTTAATCGATTCTTCGCTTCCGTTTATTTTCTGCCAATTGTGATTCTTCGTTCTAGGGTTTCATATTTTGGGGATTTGTTGTCTTCTTGGAAGGTTGCATAGGTCTTACAAGATCTGCATAGTTCTTATAGATTGAAGAAGATTGATCGGAGTCAGTCTTGATCATTTAAGTGAAGACTTAGGGTTTCTTGAAGTCTTGGTAGACCTAGGGTTTGCTGACTCTTGGTCCAGTGGGGAGATCTGAAGAGTCTGGGTGAACCTAGGGTTTGCTGACTGAAGAAGTTTTTCACGGTGTTGTCAATTCTTGACAATCAAAGGCTGTTGCAAGGATTTGGAAATATCAGGAAGCTGCTATTGGGGTTAGGGTTCAATCTGTAACGATTGTAAAATCCTAATCTTGGTGAGATTGTTCCTTGTTATTTCTGTTTTTACTTCTTGCATTATAAGCATCTTGTTGCTGGAGTAGTTGGGCCGGTTTGTTGATTGGGACACAGAGAGGGTACACTCTGTTGCATTATTGTGTGTTCTGTTGAGAATACTTGTTGTTTTGTGTATTTTGTGTTGTCTATTTTGTGGTTCCGTGTTTTTGGTTTACTAATTCTTTATTAGATAGAATACAGCTTCTATACAAAGTCCTGGGTAGGCACCATTTGAGTAACGAACCTACTAGTTGGTCCCTGGTACAGTTTCGCAGTGTAGGTGTCATTAATCTTTTTTGTTATTTGATGTTTGATCTTCATTTATTCTTATCTTGGTTTTGTTATATAATGGCTGATCTTATGAAATTGTTTGGTGAAACCATGATTAGTAAACTTGAACTTGATAATCCATTATATATGCATGCTAGTGATTCCACAAATTTAACTGTGGTTAGTATCAAGTTAAAAGGAACAGAAAATTACACTGTATTGGCTAATGCTATGATCCTCGCGGTAAGAGTTAAAAAAATGGTTTTATTGATAGGTATTTTTTAAAACCAGTTGATAATCATGTTCTTGAAACTCAGTGGGAAAGGTGTAACTCTGTGGTTTTAACGTGGATTTTAAATACTGTTTCTGAGGAGCTTTATCCGTGGCAGAGTATTATCATAGATCGAACATTATGTGTAAACAATTAGATCAAATTTTGCAAATACATGTATATACTTGTGATGCTTCTACACAATTTAATAATTTCAATCATCTGATAAAGCTAATGCAATTTTTGATGGGATTGGATAGTGGTTATCAATCTGTTAGAACAAATTTACTAATTAGAGAGCCTTTACTTAGTGTGAAAGTGGCTTTTTCAATTGTGTCCAGGGAAGAGTCTCATAGGAGTTCAAATGTAATAGGGTCTAAAGAACAAACAGTGGGTTTTTTTTTTCTAAAGTTAATACTATTGTTGACAATAAAAAGAAGTTTTCCAAAAAATGCAAACCAGATTTTAAAATGTACACATTGTAATAAATCTGGCCATTCAATTGAGAAATGTTTTGAACTTATTGGGTATCCTCCATGGATGAAGTTTAAGTCTAATCAGGGAAAGAAGCAAGTTATGAGTAACAATTTTGTGTCTTCTGATCAAAAGAAGAGTTATGTTACTAGTCTTTCTTCTGATCAGGTGTCTAGGTTGTTAAGTTTATTAGATCGAAAACCTGAAGAAGGGAATGTTAGCTCGAATATGTTAGGTAGGAGTTCAAGTTTGTTTTGTTATACAAGTAGTAGCAAACCTGGTTATTGTTTTGCTAACTTGAAAGCTAATTTAAAAGATATGGGATGGATATGTGATTCAGGTGCTAATCAGCATATGGTCATGAGTGACAAGAATTTAATAAATCAAATTGATGTTTCAGAATTTAATATTAAAGTATCTCACCCAAATGGAACTAGTGCTTTAGTCACTAAAATAGGAGATATCAGATTGACTAATGATGTCACTTTGTATGATGTGTTTGTTGTACCTGATTACTCTGTCAATTTAATATATGTGCATAAGTTAGCTAAAGATAGTAAAATAACTGTTGTGTTTAATGAAAGTACTTGTTATCTTCATGATTCTTTAACAAAGAAAATCCTGGTGACTGGTAAACAACATGATGGTTTGTATTTTTGTGGTGAGTGTTTTGTGATTGCTTGTTTTAGTCATAATAGTGCTGATGTGAGTAATCTTTGTTATGCAAGGTTGGGTCACCCGTCTGAAATTGTATTAAAAGTTTTGAAAGATGAATTAGATTTAAAACAGGTGGATAAAAGTCATCCTTGTGAAGTGTGTCATAAATCTAAACAACATCGTGAACCTTTTCCAATTAGTGATCACAAAACAAAAAATTTGGGTGATGTTGTACATTTAGATGTTTGGGGTCCATATAAAGTGAAAAGTAAAGAAGGTTGTAGGTATTTTTTTAACTATAGTTGATGACTTTACTAGGTCTGTTTGGGTTTATTTAATGAAACATAAGGATGAGGTGTTTCTAAATGTCTTGCATTTTGTCAAAATGATTCATACACAATTTGAGAAACCCATAAAAGTGTTTAGAACTGATAATGGGACTGAGTTTATAAATAATCAGTTTAAAGAGTTTATGTTAAAAAATGGGATATTACATCAAACAACTTGTGTTTACACTCCACAACAGAATGGTGTTGTGGAACGAAAACATAGACATTTGTTAAATGTGGCTAGGGCATTGCTATTTCAAAGTAATTTACCTTTAACTTTCTGGTCTGAGTGTATACTAACTGTTGCATACTTAATTAACAGGACTCTGTCATCTGTGCTTAGTGGTAAGTCTCCTTATGAGTTGTTTCATGGGTTTAAACCTGTTTTAGGTCACCTTAGGGTGTTTGGATGCTTGTGTTTTAGTACAGTTTTGAACAATCATGATAAATTTAGTAGTCATGCCAATAAGTGTCGTGACCGTGTCGTCCCGATCAGTCAAAAACCCAATTAAACCTAGGTTAAGTCGGGTATCGAATCCACGAAGAGGATGTGGTCAGTATCGCACTACCTGTTCGACTAGTTAGACTATTTACAAAAATGTACAATGTGATTATGAAGCTTGCTAATTTTTAGTTGTTTGTTTGGTTTGAAAAGAAATCGAAGTGAACTGACAAATTGATATTATTTAAACAACGTTAGATTAACTGATATAGCAAACTAAACTAAATGATTGAAATAAGGAATTAGAAACAAGTTCCACACCCGGTTCGATAGTTGTAATCCTAGAGTTCCTACATGTTTGATTCAATTGCATATAGTGATTAACGGATTACTATCACAAAGCTTATGTGCCAATTGCTATCGACGTCATAGACAACGGACCATAATGCACTTCATTACCTTGGACATGTAAATCCTAACCTACGATAAGGCATAAGTGCACAAATTCATTTCGCAAAGTCAAATTTTATAATCATTCGACAATTCACAAATTCAATTCAAATGCACGACAATTATCATAGGTTTCAAATACTAAACAATTTGTCACAAAATCAAATCAAAATACAAATGCATAAACCCTAGAAAATCTTACAACATCTACACTGGGGTGAAACCGAAGGGACTAGCCGCTCATGGTTGAGTGGACGTGATCACCGGCCGACGAGCACGAACACGGAGCCATGACCTTGAGTCTTGAGGAGTGGTGGAGGTTAGGGTTTGAAGGTTTGATGGAGAATGGTTGAAGATGATGGAGATGGTGATTGTGGAATGGATTAGGGTTCTAGGTTAGAGGTGAATGGTAGGTGGTGTTAGAGATGGATTAGGTGTGATTAGATAGGTTGGGGATGTGTTAGATGATGATGAATGGTTCCAAGGAGGTGTTTTATCCTCACACAACTCGTAACCCCCGTTTATTGGTCAAACTTGATGATATAACTCTGTAGGTCCCCTTGACGTATGGATCTTTCACAGAATTGTCAATCCAATCAAGAGTGCGGAATCCTCTTGATCAGAATATAACAGAATGAGTAGAAACAGAAATTCAATTCACCTTCAAACCGGGTTTCTATTGATTATCAATCTCACAAGAATTACAATCAATCTAAACCCTAACACACTAAATTCGTCCAAGCTATTATGCTCTCACGAAATTCCTCACAAACTCTGTTTTGGCTGATTAACCTAAACCCTAAAGCCTAACCTTGTTTATATAACACAAGGTTTGCTACTTGGGCCAAGGTTAAACATCATGGACTACGAATTGGACAAGCCCAATTCGCCCCCATACACCCAATGTGGGTTTTGTTTAGCCCAAACTCTATTATTTCACTAATACAAAGCTAAACCCGCTAACTGTTTATCGTTTAACTAATTACAAGATATCCAAAGACCAAATCTAAGCTGTTGTCACAAACATGCACCAACAAACTCGTTTCCATGCTCCAAAACTTAAAATTCGCGCATTGAAGCTGTGAGGGGCATCCCCGACGGCCTTTTGGGGCGTCCCCGACGCTGCCTGGTTTTGCCTGTTTCGTCCGAAACTGTTTTCTTCATAACTTCTTCGTTATAGCTCTGTTTTACTCTCCGTTTTCGCCCACGTACTCGTAATTCAGCCCTCTATCATGCCATCTTCCAATATATTCATTTTAAATCCATTAACATTCCCCAAAACACATCCAGTCTTCATGATTAACCCGGTTTTGTTCATTTCACATCCCCGGTTGATCCGATTCGCGTCCCGGTGCTCCGTTTAGCTCCTTAAAGTCTTTTAGACATGTAAAACACAAATCCCATTAAAAGTAGGCTATTCAAGATTAAAAGCTACGTAAAAACATCAACTTAAGCACAAACGATCACCAGGTTTCGGCCACGTATCAATAAGTGTGTGCTTATTGGATACTTAAATGAGAAAAAAGGATATAAATTGTGGGATTTAGAACAAAAAGACATTTTCTTTTCACGAGATGTCAGATTTTATGAAACTGTGTTTCCTTTTAAAGAAGTTAAACATTTAAACGAAACTAACGAAGATGTTAATTCTTTAAAATTTTTTTGATCTCTATGAACAAAGTACATCCAAATAGTTTGAAGGTTCAGGTAATCCCTATGATGAAGTAGAGGTTAATCAGAACTTAGAGTCTAGTGTTCATGGGTCTCAGCAATCAGGTCAGGTATCTGATGCTGCTATAGGACAGGCTGAGACTTAGCAACCTAGTGGGGCAAAACCTAGTCTTGATAGGGCTGAGCATGAACAATTAGATAATGAAGTAGATAACCTGTCTGATGGAATGAAGACTTCTAATGTTCCTTCAACTGGTGTTCGTAGGTTAACCAGAAGTTCTGTGTTACCTAGAAAACTGGTCGATTTTAAAATAGAGGGAAAGGTTAAATATGGATCAAAAAAGGTTGTCAATTACTCACATCTTTCTCATGAAAATTTCTGTTTTGTGTCTGTACATAATAAATCTGTAGAGCCTAAACATTATTTTTAGGCATGTAATGATCCAAATTGGATAAATGCCATGAATGAAGAAATAGAGGCTTTAAACAGGAATAAAACTTGGGATTTGGTTGAATTGCCAGTTGGTAGAAAACCAATTGGGTGTAGATGGATTTATAAGATAAAATATATAGGGTAAATTACACTTTTCATCCTTTATGTTTGTAACGGGTTGCAATGGATGACCTTTAACTTCAATAATTACAGTCATAATCTTTTATTTGGAAAACTCATTACACCTTTCGTCCTTTAAGACTAACCAGGTTAAAAATTTAAGTTAAATCTATTCACTTAAGGGTATCATGGTCATTTCACACTTTTATTTAAAATTTTCTTAATAAATAAAACTAAAAAGTTGCATATATAACATCATCTCCCCCAAATCTCTAACCTAACCCTAGAATCTCAGCCATCTCTCTCTCTCTCTCTCTCTCTCTCTCTCTCTCTGTATATTCAACTAACCTCCACCACCACTAATAAATCCAGCCACCACCACCGTATCCCTGCTTTCAACTCACTGATATCCGTCAAACAACCTGTCACCTGAAGCTTGTCACCGCCTGAAGTCACTAATTGTCGTCGGACGCCACCGCCACTGATCGCCAGTGGGGTTGAATTGAGCGTGATTGTCGGCCGCCACCAGTCGTTTTTCCCATTCACCATCGTAGATCTGTTTAGATCTTATTTGCAACCTAACAGAGATTGGGAGACAATGAATGATATAAGTGAACAGGTGAAGAGAGGGTGGGGCAGGGTCGTGGTTGTTGGGTGGTTGTTTATGGTGGATGTGGTGGTGATGTTAAGACGGTGGTGAGATACAGATTGGGTTTTTGGTTGGAGATGCAGATTGGGTTTTTGGTTGGAGATACAGATTGGGTGGTTGTTTTTTGTAGTGACTGTAATGCCCTGCGTCCCTAAACTTTAGAATGTTGGCAAGTTTAGTCCCTGGATTTAGCATATTGTCAATTTTAGTCCCTAAGCTATGTAGTCAATTATACTTTTAATATTTGGTGAATTCTATATATACTTGAAAAGCCTAATTCTATATACTTGAAATGCCTAATTCTATATACTTGGAATGTCTAAATCTATATACTTTGGTGCTTGACTCTTGAGGCTCGTGAAACTTGAGACTTGGTTGAACGAGGGACTGGAGTCATGTCACTGGCGGAGACTATGAAACTTGAAATTTTTTGTGTTATTTCCATAATCTAGTCATGCTATTACCCAATAAGTACGCAACGCAATGCTCGATCTAACGCGCGAAAAGAATCAAAGGCAGAAACACGGAAAGGTTGGATTGGCCGAGTGGCAATCCGATCGGATGACCACCCGATCGGATGACCACCCGATCGGATGGCCACTCGATCGAGCTGCCACCCGATCCGTGCACATTGCCCCTCTTCACTCACCTTATGCTATAAATAGGAGCTGTCACATCAGTCCTTCACTGATGTGACAGCCCTGCTCGACTCAGACTCACGCACCCTACATTTCTTCGATTTCACGGCGATTTCAGTACGTTTTACACTAGATTCTTGTACTTTCTTGATCTACACCTTATTCTCTACGTGATTCTCCTTTGAAATCACACTTTTCACCGTGAAATCTCTCAGATCTAAGTTCTTAAGGATGATGTCATCCTGGTTGTTTGTACAAACTACTACATGATGTCATTCCTGAGAGAATCTAGCTTAGATCTAAGAAATTTCATGCGTTTTACACTAAATCTATGCTAGATCTAATCTTTCCAAGCTAAAATCTATGTTTATCTTCATCATTTCTTCAACATTTTACTTTGAACAGTGAAAGTCCGGGTCTGAACGGACTGTAGACTTGGTTATTAGTCTGGAGTGGTTTGGAAACGGATTGTCGCCAGAGAAGACGACCACAGTACGGATTCCGACATAAACCTGTTAAGAACAGACGACCGAGCGGACTGGGATGATTCCCACCCGATCGGATCGGCTGTACACTGAGGGGTTCACCATTGTCTTAGTACGTAGGGCTGTAAACGAACCGAACGAACACGAACAAGACCTTGTTCGCGTTCGTTTGTTAAAAAATATATGTGTTCGCGAACCGTTCACGAACACTTATCGAACGGGATTTTATGTTTGTGTTCGTTTGTTAAGGAAATGAACTTGTTTGTGTTCGTTTGTATTTGTTTGTTAATTTTAGGCAATGAGCGTTGACGAACTTAAATGAGCACAAATTAATGTTCATGAACACAAATGGAAACAAACAAACACAAACAATCGTTCATGAATAGAATATACAATACACCGACACTTATTAGATATTTTATTTGTCAGAATTTTGATATATTTAAATAAATATGAAAACTAAAAACACTAATGAACTATCGAACACAAGCGAACACGTTACCGAACGTTCACAAACATAAACGAACGAAGATTACCTCTGTTCATGTTTGTTCATTTAACTAAACGAACAAAATTTCGTGTTCGTGTTCGTTTGTTTAATAAACGAACGAACACAAACGAACTTCCCGCCAAACGGTTCACGAACTGTTCGCCGAACGTTTGGTTCGTTTACAGCCCTATTAGTACGTATCACGTCGTCGACAGAAACTTAGAGTTTTTACAAAACTAAGAACAGGACAAGGTAACCCGATAGAGTGGCAGCCCGATCGGATAGCCATCTGATTGAACAGCCACCCGATCGAGTGACACTTGCCCCTACCCCATGCGTTCTTGAAAACTTTGAAGTCCTGATCGTCGAGTGGCAACCCGATCGGATAGCTATCCGGTCGAACAGCCATCCGATCAAGGCAACCTTGAAACTTGAACGTGGATCTGTTGGTGCATGCGTCTGTCGACTTCGTCTTGTATCGAGTCTTATATGTGATTAGATAGAACATGGCACGGAAAACAAGAAAATAGGTTAGAAAGGTAATTTCGCTTGAAATTGGCAATAGCCATTTCAAACGAAATCACATGGCTAATTCCACTTGACACTGTAATTCCGTGTGAAGCTGATTCCGTTTGAGGCATGTTTAAGCGGAATTAAGTTGCATATATATAGGGGTCATCTGATTTCGTTTGAGGTAGACGTGTATGTGTGATTCCGGAGCCGAAGTGCTGCCGAAGTGTCGTCTTGCTGTAAAACTTTGTCAAATTAATCAGAAAGACATTTATAGTGAATATCTAGCTGAATCTAACTCAATATGTTTGTTTCCGCCTTTCATATTGAGTAGAACACCTCTGAACGACTCATTTTGGGTCAGAACACGATCCTACATGTGGTATCAGAGCTCAGGATGATGAGTTCTACCATATTCAGCTTGATTTCATCAGTTTTTCTAACTTCTACTCCTTCTTTTCAAAATTGAACAACTTTTCACGGTTAAAATCAGCTGATATTTTCACTGTATACGCACATTTGTGTTTTAACAAACCCTTGAGAGTTTTAGACTTAAATTCTGCTTAAAACTTGATCAAATTGTAATTTCACTTGAAAAGTTGGACCAAAATGATGATGTCAGCTTAATTTCGCTTGAAACTGCACTTAATTCCGCTTGAAATTGGTATTTCGCTTGGGTAATTCCGTTTGAAATCAGTTATTCCGCTCCAAATTGGTATTTCTCTTGGGTGATTCCGTTTGAAAGCCTAATTTCGTTTGAAAAGCTTATTCCGTATGAAGTGTTATTTCGCTTGAAAGTGTTATTATGTAATTTCGTTTGAACAGTGATTCCATTTGAAAGGGTATTCCGTTTGAAGAGGGTAATTTCGCTTGAAGAGTTAATTCCGTTTGAAAATGCCTGTTTTGTGAAAAAGTTTATTGAATCATGGAAGAGGAATTTTATAATGCATTTGCTACATCTCCGACTACTCCAGCTGAAATTGCTAAGAACATGAACATGGAAAATGAAACTGGAACTTTACAAAAACCCCCGAAGCTAATGGGAATTAAGGAGTATTATCGTTGGAAAGATCGGTTTGAGAACTGGGTTCAAGCTAATCATTTGAGATCTTGGGAATGTGTTGAGAAAAAGTATGTTCTACCACGTACAGACTTGGGAGTTGAAAAGAAAATTTATGAATTTACAAATAAATAACGAGACATGTACAAAGCAGAAAAGATGATGATAAGTTTACTTCAGCAAGCTATTAAAGAAGACATATTCGTATTGCTTCAACATGATAAGACTTCACGTTCAATTTGGGAAGCACTTCGAATCAAATTTGAAGGAAGTGAGAAGATGATCAAGAGTAAAAAGGCATTACTGAAGAAAGAATTTGACTTGTTTACAAGTTTGCCAGGAGAAGATACAAAGAAACTGATTGAAAGATATTGTCACTTAGTACGGTCGATGTCATTGTTAGATATTAACAAAGATCGTGAGGAATGGGTTGACAAATTAGTTGATGCTTTACCTCAGAAAGAATGGGGTACTTATTTGATGATGTTGAAGAATACTGGAGAATATGATGGTTTGACAATTTCACAGTTCATTGAGAAGATTGAAGGACAAGATCTTGAACAACAGAAGATTGCAAGAATGAACAATCCGACTGCACAACAAGATGTTAAAATATACTACAAAGGGAGTGTTCAGAATCATGAATTAAGTCCAAAAATCCAAACTGCTTTTAATGCCGAAAATTCATCTGAATCAATCAATCAAAGTTCAAACAACAGCAACGATGGATTTTCTTCATATCTGAGTGTTAATCCGAAAGCATCAAGCTCAAGCCATCAAGTTCAAAGCTCAAATAGCAACAATGGTCATGTTTTAAACTGCAATATATCGTTGCATCTTCAAAATGGTCAAAATTTTTCTGAAGAGGTTGTTAAAAGTCATATGTGGTTACTTGTGACAGTGTTGGAAACATATGAAGGGTTGGTTGCAGGAAGGATCGGAAATCCTATGTTGACAAAAGAGGATTACGATTAGATTGATGCTGAAGAGATGGAACTTATGGACATTAAATGGTGTCTAGCTAGTGTTTTGAGAAGAGCTGAAAAATTTAAGATGATTACAGGGAGAAATGATTTTCTGGATGCAAATGTATCTACTTTGGGTTGTGATAAATCTAAAGTTACTTGTTTTCGATGCAGGGAGAATGGACATTTAAAGAGAGAATGTAAAAATCGAGAAGCAAATGGAGCACAGAATCCGTTTGGAAAAGATGATTACTATCGGAAAGCCATTTATCAACAAGTTGCTCATCAACCATATCAACAAAAGGAACCACAAACTGCTCATGTCAAAATGATCGAAGATGCAAATAAGAAAGCTTATTATGGTATCATTGATCAAGATGATGAGAAAATGACTGCAGGTTTTAGTTGGGACAAATACATTCCGCCTGATTCAAAAGTAGCAGCTCTCATTGCACAAATAGTTCAAGAACCAGATTTGATGACTGAATGGATGAAAATGTTTGGTGAAACTGAGAAAAATCAAGATGATGAATCTAGTTCTTCAGATGATAGTTCAGAACAAACATAAGTGTTTGATCAATCATCAACTGATGATAGTGATGATGAGGAAGAAAAACATATTAATATTGCAAAAACTCATTTATCTACTGAAAGTTTTCAATTTTATTTTGCAGATAGAGTGAAGAAGCTGAAAGAAAAATAAGCAGCAAAGAATAAGAAACAAGTAAAAAGCGAGAGTGTTTATCAGGAAAAGATTTCTGAACAAAGTGACGAAGACAAAGCTAATGAACAGACAATTGAAATTGAGGAATTGGTTGAAGCTGAAAAGGTGTTTGAAGCTGAGAAAGTGGTTGAAGTTGAGAAGATAGTCGAAGTTGAAAAAATTATTGAAGTGGAAAAGATTGTTGAGGTTTCAAATTGTTTGAAGTGCTTAGAATCGTGCAAACAGTGTGCATAGAAAGATGAGAAGTTGAACGAGCAAGACAAGATGAAAGAAAACTTATTGTTTAATCTCAATTATGTGAAAGAATCGTATGACGTGTTGAATAGAATGGTGACTGGTCTACAAAAGACAAATTCTGAAAGAGAAGATGCATTGACAATGATGAATGCTACAAGGATGACAAAGCAGAAAGCCATTAATCATTACATTGAAGAATGTGCCAAGTTGAAGCAGGAGTTAGAGACAAAAAAGATAGAAAATGAAATAATCAGATGATTACTGCAAAGTTATTCTAGTTCTGATTATTTGATTGATAGAATTTATCCGACTATTGCAGGTATGGAAGCCTTTCAGGACAAGAAGACTGAAGGAAAGGATACTGGTAAGAAACAAAGTGTAAATTATAACAAGTGTCCGCCTCCAATCTGGGAAGGTTATTCTACCAGAAAACCAAATGAAGAGCAAGTAAAAAAGGCAGTCAATATACAGTTAAAGTCCGAAACAACTGATGATTTACCGAAAAATATTGATGTTACTTTTACATCGTCTGACACTGATCATGAGTCCGAGTTAATAAAAAAGGTGGTCGATCAGGTGTTGGATAAGGATGAGGAGTCAGAGTCAAAGTCTGAGTCTGGAAGTTCGAGTTCGTCGGTCAACAGTTCAAAGTCATCGGTTAAAAGGGTTTACAATAAAGAATTTCTGTTATCAAAATCTAATTTGAATGACGGAACAGTCAAAGTGGCGTATACTTTGATTGATTCAGACAAATTATATTCTGATAAGGAATTTCCAATAAGAAGTGTTAAACCAGAAATGATTAACAAGGTTTTCAAATTAACAGAAATTGATATTTCTGAAATAAATGATGTAAATCATAATGAAAAACCTAAAAAGTACACTTCAAGAGTTCAACAACGTTTAAACAAGAAAAAGGGTTACAGTTCTGGTTTTGGTTTTCAAAAGAAACCAAACCATAACGATAATTTCAAAAAGAAAGGTCTTGGTTTCATACCTCCAGAAAATCATAAAAATGAGAAAAATTCTAAAACAAATACAAAATTTGTTTCAGGGACAAGCTGTGAAGAGGAATCAAAGAGTTCTTTTTGGAAGCAATCAAACAGAGAATTCCTTGCCAAGAAGCAAGAGAAAATGAAGAATAAAGAGTTTCAAAGAAAGGAGACAAGAACTTGTTACAGATGCAATGAAGTTGGTCATATTGCATGGAACTGTCCTCAAGCAACAAAAACAAAACAGGGAGTCTCTGAAAAACTCAAAGAAAAGATTGTTGAGAAAAATGAACCATCAATTGAAAAGTTTAAAATTTTCAAAAACTCTACATATGAAATTGGTGAATGTTCGAAAAGATTTTACAGAAAAAGGGTGAATTCTGACAACCAAACATGGGTTGTTAAGAAATCTGAAGTGAAATCTAGCGATGAATCTGATTCCATAAAGTCAGAGGAGCCACAAGTTGAGCTAAAAATTGAAACATCAGTACCTCTAATGGATGATGTCAATCCTCCACCATTGAGGGCTGAAAATTTTAGAAAAATTGGAAATTTTGAGATCTCGAATCAATTCTATTCTGAGAAGAAAGAATTTGATGTCGGAAAAGTTTTTAATGGAAATGTTAAAAAGATTTTTGAAAAGATGGTTGAGGGAAAGGTTCAAGGAGTAAAAGAATTTTATGAAACAAAGAAAGCAACTTATTACCCAAGTGAAGTTGAAGAGGAAACATCCAAGTTTGGTGAAGCTTGGATGTCTGTTTTTCATAAGTGATAAGTATGACTTGCCGGAGCTTCCAGGTTGTTAATTGTGAAGCAGGAATCGACATCTTTCTTGAGAAATTCACTTCTGTGATATTTTGATCTACATGTGGTAATCTTTGAAATTGTTATTTTCTTGCAAGAGGTATTGGTTATTAAGTGAACCTACTAGTGGTTGAAGAAGATTCTCACTTACGAGTAGTTGATCAAGGTCATTAAGTTGAACTTGATTTAACTTTTATTCAAAATGTTTGAAAAACAAATTGATGATGATTCCCTAGCTTACAAATGATGATATCAATCAAACTTATTTTCCGGAAAAACCGTTTGATTAAAACAAACTTAAGTGTTTTAAAATCACAATGGGAAAATAGTTTGTTGTAAGAAGGAGTTCTGATTGTTTATGCCAAGTGGATGGCGATTTGAAGTGATTCGATATCAGTTGTCATTTACATGTATAGTTTGTTTTCAAATTTCCTTTAAATGGTTTTGCATTTTAGGGGGAGTAAGAATTTTCAGAAAATCAAAAAATATTTGAAAATTTGAAAAAGTCAAAAACATGATAAAATCAAAAATGAGTTTTGTTGTAAAAAGAGGAAATGATAGTACATCAGTGGACTATCACAACATGCTAAAGAATTGGAAAGTCAAAATGTGATAAACGGTCTCAATGATGATATGCCAGTAGGTTTTTACACATTTAGTAAATTGTGACGAGATATAAACCTAAATTTCAAACTTACTTATATCGTGGGGAACATCTCTCGGATATATGGGTAACCCCCGAAATCTTGTTTGAAAGGTCCCTCTTTCTGAGATACTAGGTCTTTATGCTCAGTGATATCTGGGGTATTATCCCGGGACTTCTGATTTTGCGGTAGCAATGGCCTAGTCCCCGTATAATACTTTCTGCATTTGCTTGAAATATAGCGCCGCCCTCAGCATAAAAAATGATGAAACATTGCAAAATGCTAATCATGTGATGTTGAAGAAAAGATTCTCTAAAGGGAACACACCAAAAGTCGAGTCGTCATCTCTCTGCTGAACGGAAGTTCTGACCTGAGCTCTCACGGTTTTCGCATTTAACCCTTTACAGATATCATCTGTGGTATACTCACCTGTAAGACTGAATATTGGGATCTGGATACGAGAGTATATTCTGAGGTGGGACATGCGAATAAGTTTAAGTGCTTAAAATATTAATCTCGTATCTTGAAACAGTTGAACTTTGAGTGAAAATTTAAGTGGATCAGTATACTGACAATCTAAGTGAATCGTTTAGATCTTAAAATGTTTAAAGCTTAACAGTGTTGATGATTTGTCTCATAAACTGATATGATCCTCTTACACAAACTCACAAAAATATTGTTTGTAAATATTTCTTTACTGTATTTCGTTTATTTCAAAATCCAAAAAGATTTTATTGTGTTTTAGCATAAATTTTGAAAAATTCAAAAAGATTTTCGACAACTGATGTTGGAGAGCTGATTTTCAAAATTCCAAGTGCTAAACATGATGAGCATTTTGTGAGGGGGAGTCTGTGTTTAAATGAGAAAAGATTTTGTATATTTGCCTACAAGTGGTCATCAAAAATTTTTAAAGTGTTAAATCATTCTGGAAAGATACTTGTAAATGATATTTAAATTTGTCAAATTTTAAATTTGTGAAATTTATTTTTGGGTAGAGACTTGTGCAGGAAACAGTAGAGTCAGGAATTGGTCATAAATCTGTGGAAAGAATTTGAGCCAGATCACTATCTGGAACTGAAGAAGATGAGGAAAAGACAGAGATTGAGGAAATTTTACATTGTCAGATACTTTGAAAGAATTCGAGAAGACTGATAAAGACTGAAGATGTTAAAGACTCGACACTGGAGACTCGTCAACATTCGAGGGGAGTCTGTTGGTGCATGCGTCTGTCGACTTCGTCTTGTATCGAGTCTTATATGTGATTAGATAAAACATGGCACGGAAAACAAGAAAATAGGTTAGAAAGGTAATTTCGCTTGAAATTGGCAATAGCCATTTCAAACGAAATCACATGGCTAATTCCGCTTGACACTGTAATTCCGTGTGAAGCTGATTCTGTTTGAGGCATGTTCAAGCGGAATTAGGTTGCATATATATAGGGGTCATCTGATTTCGTTTGAGGTAGACGTGTATGTGTGATTCCGGAGCCGAAGTGCTGCCGAAGTGTCGTCTTGCTGTAAAACTTTGTCAAATTAATCAGAAAGACATTTATAGTGAATATCTAGCTGAATCTAACTCAATATGTCTGTTTCTGCCTTTCATATTGAGTAGAACACCTCTAAACGACTCATTTCGGGTCAGAACACGATCCTACAGGATCGAGTGGTGAGGTGACCCGATCGGATAGCCATCCGATCAGACAGCCATCCGTTCCCTTCTCACTTTTGTCAATTTAAATCGAGTGGCAACCCGATCGGATAGCCATCCGATCGGGCAGCCATTCGTCCCTTCATACACACTTGTCACTCGATCGACTGGCAATCCGATCGGATGGCCATCCGATCGGACACCCATCCAATCCAATGACTGATCCGACACTTGTCCAATCTCGTTGTTTTGTCCGACACTTATCTGTTGTAATCTAATCAGGCTAAACCTAAAGAGCTCCCTTTGATCCAATAATAGTCTTAACTATTAAGCAATCACTGTGAGTATACTCGATCCCTTTTTGCTTTAAACTTTAGGATGTAACATGTATTCTACTAAACTATGATACTTGAGAGTTTTGTAAACTAAACTCTATCATGCTTGTATGTGAAACTTGTGATTCTTGTATTCTATTTATGCTATGTGAACGTTTAATCCAGGGTGCGTAGTTTCGCCTTAACAATAGTAGCGCTATAGGAGATGCACCTCCCCATTATTCTCGGGGGTATTGTTAGGAGGATTCTAGTTTTCCTTGAGACTTGGGAAAACAACAAAGCATCGGGATACTTGGGCTATCACTTGTTGGACTGCGAACACTAGCATGGCTGAAACTATTTTGATTACACTTACATTCGGATATGAGTTGTGTTAATCTATTATGCTATTACTCAAACTTGTATACTCGCCGGTACATTTTTGTACTGACTCTATTTTAATACATGTTGCAGGCTGATAGGATGTTGTGGAAACAAGTGATTCAAGCTAGGGTGATGCTTAGAAACCCACGTAGTTAATCAAACTTTGAACAATATTTGATAATTGGTGTAATTTAATACTTGATATGATGGTTATTTGTTTTAGACAATGTTGAATCAATTTAATCTATTATGAAATTTCTAGTGTTGTGGAATCTCATGAGCAATCTGAACGCTTAGTGCTTGCACCCCGATGTTTCCGCCATCAGTTGGGGTATGACAGATTGGTATCAGAGCCATAACTATAGGGAATTTGGATAAGTAGGAGTACTTTCCCTAGTCTATAGTTCTAGGAATCTTAATTCTTATCTGTTGTTTAAGACTTATGCATTCTGCCGTATCTGCTTCCTAGTAGCACATTTTCCTGTTAAGCTTACATGCCTTTCCTAAGGCTGACACAATGTACACTTGATACTTTGAAAACACTTTCAATTAGTGTTTGTATTTTGCACGAGATTTACCCTCAAGTCAGGAGTGACATCCAAACCTTGACGGGAAATTTCCTAATATTATTCTAGTAGGTCTTGTCTGCGGATAAGTACCAACGCTATTAGGGTGCGATGTTGTCAAGTTAGAGGTGAAACTCAGACCTTGACAACTAGTCCCACTCCTTGATGTTTTATTTATGTCTCGCAAAAGTCTCGAAATTTCCCTTCAATTGGGCACGTGAAATGACCAAAAGGACGAATATCGTAGGCCTAACATCGATGGCGTATTTGTCTAAGTAAGTCAAGACGCGTTACCTCAATTCGAAAGGGGTTCGAATCACTCTGGTTAGTCACCGTTTCTCCACCCGGAACACTCTATATTTTATGAGCCTATCTTTTATGTTATCTCGACTTTTACATGTGGTTTTAGACTTAATTCTTCATTTATCTTGATTCTTCGTTTATTTTAAGACTTTTTCACGAATCGCACGTATGTCCGCAATCTAAAACATTAACTCTAATCTCAGGCTCAACTAAATTTATGAAGCTTTGTTCTATCATGATAGCCTATGTGTAAATCTTGATCGACTATGATACTATGCGAATCTACCTGATGAATCTATGTATTGTTATGGTTGTAAGACACTAAATGTAACATGGCATGGAAACACGAGGGACAAGTGACTTGTCTGAAGCATGGTGGATACATCGCTGGTACTTCCTATATATAAGTGTTTCAGACGTGTTACCAACTTTCGTACTAAGTGCCATGAAAACCTTAGTGTTTTGCAGGCCTGTGATGAGTTTGTTGAAATCTAACCCATGGGAAACTACTTGAGTAATCTATGAGGAATCTATGTGTAATCTATTCGTACTCTAGCGTAATCTACGTGTAGTCTAAGTATGTGTTGTTTTGAGAAATAAAGTGCGAAACGTAGCCTAGCGACGAAGACAAGGATGACGTGACATGTCTGAAGCATGGTGGATACGTTTCTGGTACTTCCTATATATAAGTGTTTCTGGCATGTTACCAAGTCTTCGTACCACGCACTAAGTAAAGTTCGTAGTCTTGTAGGCTCAGGTTGAAGTTGTGGAATCTATTTGGGTTAATCTATGATTGAATCTACTTGGTTAGTCTATGTTGAAATCTATTTAGGTAATCCATGTTGTGAAAAGCGGTGGAATCTAATGTTGTGGTTAACGAAGCGTGACACCGATGACGAGGGGGACGCGACATGATTGAAGCATGGTGGATATGCCACTGGTACTTCCTATATATAAGTGTTTCCGTCATGTTTCCAAACCTTCGTAGCACGTGCCACACGGGATTTCGTTGTTTGTGGGTTGTTAACATGAATCTATGAGGACCTATTGAATCTATTGGAATCTGTGAATCTATCGAATCTATTGGAAACTATTGAATCTATTGGAGTCTATGAATCTATTGAATCTACTGAATCTATGGAATCTATTGGAACCTATGTGAAACTATTGGAGTAGTCTATGAGAATCTATGATGATGAGTGTGTTTTACGACACGTAACATGACACCGAGTACGAGGCAGAAGCGATGTGCCCGAAGCGTGGTGGATACGCCACTGGTACTTCCTATATATAAGCGTTTTTGACATGTTGCCAAACTTCGTACAACGTGCCATGCGAAGGTTGTGGGTTGTGGTGTTAAGACTAATGGGAACTATGTGAATCTTGTTGAATCTTGAGCCTTTAATCTATCGTGTGTGAATCTATATTGTGAGACTATGTGAACCTAGACTTACATCTAATCGAAGGCACTCCGACACTCTCAAGAGATCCAGGGAGAAGTCTCAGAAAAAGATGATGTCCTTCATGGCCGACCAGATCGCTCGAGTCGTGCCAAAGATCGTCTCTGAGATCCAAGGATCGAACACTTCGCCCTCTTCTGTTGACTCTAAAATGGAGAAAGAAATGTCTACCAAGTTCACCTATAAGCATTTCATCTCTTGCAACCCTAAGTCTTTCACAGGCAGTGATGGGGTGACTGCTATGCTCGAGCGGTTTGACAGCATCGAGGTTACCTTCATTAACAGCGAATGCCCAGATCATCTAAAGACTAGGAGTGCGACTGGAATGTTTCAAGGCAGAGCATTGGAGTGGTGGACAAATGAGAGAAACATCCGTTCAAATGAAGAAGCCTATGCTCTTCCATGGGCTGAGATGCGAGAATTAATGATGCTTGAATTCTGCCCTCCTCATGAACAACTGAAGCTTGAATAAGAGTTCTGGCATTTGAAGCAGATTGGGGATGATAATCTGGCTTATATTACCCGATTTAAGCAGCTCAGCTTGATTGTTCCTCACTTGGTTTCCACTCCTAAGCGAATGATAAACAAATATCTCAATGGTCTACCCCCTGCTATGCGTGATTCTATTGAAGCAGCTCAACTCGGAAACATTGAGGAAGTCTACCGTCTTGTAGCCAGTCTCAACAACAACCGCGTTCATGATAAGCAGTTTGCTAACCCTGCTCCCGCCAAGTCTGCACATCAAGTTACCCAGCAGCCAAGTGGCAGCAAGAACAAGAGGCGAAAATCTCAGGGTACAGGATGCAATGTTATTGTTCCTGCTGCGAACCCTGCTGCTAAGCCTGCTCCTGCTGCTACCATTCAGAGCACTGCTGCCCCTGAAGTTAAGAAGCTGTACACTGGGTCTTACCCCCAAGTGTACCACTTGTAATTTACATCATACTGTTTCTTCTGCATGTCGTTTATGCACCAAATGCAATCGCTATGGTCACACGACTCCCTATTGTCGTCAAGCTAACCCAGCTCAACAAGCTCAGCAAGCCCCAGCTCAGCAAGCCCTACCAGCTCTCCCAGCTCCTCTGCAGAACCCTAAGCCAGTCAAGGCTGTCCGTGCATGCTACAAGCATGGAGATACTACTCACCTTCGTAATCAGTGTCCTCATCTGAACCAGGACCAGCAGCCAGCCGCTCGTGGACGAGCGTTCAATCTCAATGCTAACCAAGCTCTAACGACAATGATGTTGTGAATGGTACGTTTCTCGTGAATAACCTTTATGCTTCGATCCTATTTGATACTGGTGCCGATAGAAGTTTTGTGTCCGTGGAATTTGAATCTTTGCTAAACTGTGCACGCTCTATGTTACCTAAGTTGTTTTCGGTAGAAATTGCCAATGGGAAGTCTATTCTAGTTGATTCTATTCTCCGTGGTTGTTCCTTGATTCTTAGCGACCATGTGTTTACTATTGATCTAATACCCATGCAATTGGGCAGTTTTGATGTCATTATCGGTATGGACTGGTTGCGTAAGAACCATGCCGAGATTGCTTGTCATGAAAAGTTTGTTCGTTTACCTCTTCCGTCTGGTGATGTCTTGCACGTCTATGGAGACCGACCTTCGAAAGGGCTGAGGCTAATGTCATGCACACAAGCGAGCAGGTGCTTACGTAAACAGAACCTTGCTTTCTTGGCCCACGTGGTGGAATAAAAGAGCAAGGGGAAGAACATAAGGGATGTTCCAGTGGTGTGTGATTTCCCCGATGTCTTTACCGAGGATCTACCTGGCCTTCCACCTTCTAGAACCGTCGATTTTCGTATTGATCTCATACCTGGTGTGACTCCTGTCGCCAAGGCTCCGTATCGTCTTGCACCTTCCGAGATGCTAGAGCTATCTAGTCAGCTTCAAGAACTACTCGACAAGGGATCTATTCGTCCAAGTACCTCCCCGTGGGGTGCTCCCGTGCTATTCGTCAAGAAGAAGGATGGTTCGTTTCGTATGTGTATCGACTACCGCGAACTTAATAAGCTTACCATTAAGAATCGTTATCCTCTTCCCCGTATCGATGATTTATTTGACTAACTACAAGGCGCGTCCTGTTTCTTGAAAATCGATCTTCGTTCTAGTTATCATCAGCTTCGTGTGCTCAAAGATGATGTACCCAAAACCGCATTTCGTACTCGTTATGGACACTACGAGTTCGTGGTCATGCCGTTTGGATTGACCAACGCACCCGCTGTGTTCATGGATCTCATGAATCGTGTTTGAAAGCCCTATTTGGATCGTTTTGTGATAGTCTTTATTGATGATATTCTAATTTATTCTAAAACTAAAGCTGATCATGTTCGACATTTACGCTTGATGCTTGAACTCTTACGTGGTGAACGTCTGTATGCTAAATTTTCTAAGTGTGAATTTTGGATTAATGAAGTATAATTTCTTGGTCACGTCGTTAGTAAGCAAGGTATTCATGTTGACCCGTCTAAAATCGAAGCAGTGAAGAATTGGAGTACCCCTAAATCTGCATCCGAGATTCGTTCCTTCTTAGGATTGGCGGGTTATTACCGTCGATTCATCTCGTACTTTTCTAAAATTGTTGTACCTCTCACCTCGTTGACTCAGAAAGAGAGACCTTTTGTTTGGGGTCCCGAACAAGAGGAATCTTTTCAAATCCTTAAGACTCTTTTGTGTAATGCCCCTGTTCTGGCTCTTCCCGATGGGAATGATGATTTTGTGGTATATTGCGATGCCTCAAACCGTGGTTTGGGCTGTGTGCTCATGCAGCGGTACAAGGTTATTGCTTATGCCTCCCGTCAACTCAAAGTACATGAGAAAAACTATACTACTCACGATCTGGAGCTCGGTGCAGTTGTGTTTGCGTTGAAGATACGGCGACACTACTTGTATGGTACTAAGTGTGTGGTCTTCACTGACCATAGGAGCCTTCAACATATCTTTGACCAAAAAGAACTAAACATGCGACCGAGGCGTTGGGTGGAATTTCTTAACGACTACGACTGCGAAATTCGCTATCATCCTGGCAAGGCGAATGTCGTGGCCGGTGCTCTTAGTCGTAAAACTCATGTGAATGTCATTCGTATTTCTAATGATCTCCATGCGTGTATTCGTGATGCTCAGTATTCGTCAGCCAATGAAGGAAGTCTAGACGTGGAAATTCAAGGTGCTAAAATTGATCAGCTTGAAACCAAACCTAATGGACTGCAATATTACCTCAATCGCATCTGGGTACCAGATCGCGATAACCTCCGCGAGCTTATTATGAAGGAGGCTCACAAATCCCATTACTCCATTCATCCAGGCACTGATAAGATGTACCATGATCTGCGTACAACTTATTGGTGGCCTGGCATGAAAAGGGACATTGCTGTATATGTTTCTAAATGCCTTACCTGTACGAAAGTGAAGGCTGAACATCAGCGTCCTTCAGGAATCTTAGAGCAACCCGAAATCCCAGTTTGGAAATGGGATAGTATCGCTATGGACTTTATTACTAAGTCACCTCGAACACCTTCCGGTCACGATAGTATCTGGGTGATAATCGATCGTTTGACCAAATCTGCCCACTTTCTTCCTATTCGTGAAGATTACAGAGTGGAGAAACTTGCTCGAATCTATACTAATGAGATTATATGCCGTCATGGCATACCTCTTGACATAATCTAGGACCGTGATGGTCGTTTTACTTCACGTCTTTGGCAAACTTTTCAATCCGCTATGGGAACTCATTTGACCCTTAGCACGGCTTTTCATCCTCAAACGGATGGACAGACCGAGCGTACTATTCAGACCCTTTAGGATATGCTCCGTTCTTGTGTCATCGACTTTGGTGGTAACTGGGATGTACATTTACCATTGATTGAGTTCTTGTACAACAACAGCTATCATTCCAGTATTCAGATGGCTCCTTTCGAAGCTTTGTATGGCCGCAAGTGCCGATCTCCTCTCAGCTGGCATGAGATTGGTGACAACCAGTTTACTGGCCCTAAAATAATTCAAGAGACAACGGATAAGATTCTTCAAATCCGTGACAACTTGATCAAGGCTAGGAGCAGACAAAAAAGTTATGCTGATAATAGGCGTAAGCCTCTGGAATTTGATGTTGGTGACCGAGTTCTTCTCAAGGTATCTCCCAGGAAGGGAGTAGTTCGTTTTGGTAAGAAGGGAAAGCTCGCTCCTCGCTATGTGGGTCCTTTCAAGGTACTCGAAAGGATTGGCAAGGTAGCGTACAGACTCGACCTGCCACAAGAGCTAAACAACGTACACCCGGTGTTCCACATATCCAATCTACGTAAATGTCTAGCCGACGAGGAACTGCAGGTTCCCCTCGAAGACTTGCAAATAAACGAAGCTGTACACTTCGTGGAGAAACCGGTCGAAATCATGGATCAAGGAGTCAAGCGATTGAGGCGTAACAAAATTCCCATTGTCAAGGTTCGATGGCCTAAACGAGGGGAGACTGAAACGCCCTGCGTCCCTAAACTTTAGAATGTTGGCAAGTTTAGTCCCAGGACTTAGCATATTGTCAATTTTAGTCCCTAAGCTATGTAGTCAATTATACTTTTAATACTTGGTGAATTCTATATATACTTGAAATGCCTAATTCTATATACTTGAAATGCCTAATTCTATATACTTGGAATGTCTAAATCTATATACTTTGGTGCTTGACTCTTGAGGCTCGTGAAACTTGAGACTTGGTTGAACAAGGGACTGGAGTGTTGTCACTGGCGGAGACTATGAAACTTGAAATCTTTTGTGTTATTGCCATAATCTAGTCATGCTATTACCCAATAAGTACGCAACGCAAAGCTCGATCTAACGCGTGAAAAGAATCAAAGGCGGAAACACGGAAAGGTTGTATTGGCCGAGTGGCAATCCGATCAGATGACCACCCAATCGGATGACCACCCGATCGGATGACCATCCAATCGGATGGCCACTCGATCGAGCTGCCACCCGATCCGTGCACACTGCTCCTCTTCACTCACCTTACACTATAAATAGGAGCTGTCACATCAGTCCTTCACTGATGTGACAGCCCTGCTCGACTCAGACTCAAGCACCCTACATTTCTTCGATTTCACGGTGATTTCGGTACGTTTTACACTAGATTCTTGTACTTTCTTGATCTACACCTCATTCTGTACATGATTCTCCTTTGAAATCACAGTTTTCACCGTGAAATCTCTCAGATCTGAGTTCTTAAGGATGATGTCATCCTGGTGGTTTGTACAAACTACTACATGATGTCATTCCTGAGAGAATCTAGCTTAGTTCTAAGAAATTTCATGCGTTTTACACTAAATCTATGCTAGATCTAATCTTTCCAAACTAAAATCTATGTTTATCTTCATCATTTCTTCAACTTTTTACTTTGAACGGTGAAAATCCGGGTCTGAACGGACTGTAGACTTGGTTATTAGTCTGGAGTGGTTTGGAAACGGATTGTCGCCAGAGAAGACGACCACAGTACGGATTCAGACATAAAACTATTACGAACAGACGACCGAGCGGACTGGGGTGATTCCCACCCGATTGAATCGGCTGTACACTGAGGGGTTCACCATTGTCTTAGTATGTATCACATCTTCGACAGAAACTTAGAGTTTTTACAAAACTAAGAACGGGACAAGGTAACCTGATCGAGTGGCAGCCCGATCGGATAGCCATCCGATCGAACAGCCACCCGATCGAGTGATACTTGCCCCTACCCCATGCGTTCTTGAAAACTTTGAAGTCCTGATCATCGAGTGGCAACCCGATAGAATAGCCATCCGGTCGAACGGCCATCCGATCAAGGCAACCTTGAAACTTGAACGTGGATCGAGTGGTGACCCGATCGGATAGCCATCCGATAGGACAACCATCTGTTCCCTTCTTAGTTTTGTCAATTTGCATCGAGTGGCAACCCGATCGGATAGCCATCCGATCGGGCAGCCATTCGTCCCTTCACACACACTTGTCACTCGATCGACTGGCAATCCGATCGGATGGCCATCCGATCGGACAACCATCCGATCCAATGACTGATCCGACACTTGTGCAATCTCGTTGTTTTGTCCGACACTTATCTGTTGTAATCTAATTAGGCTAAACCTAAAGAGCTCCCTTTGATCCAATAACAGTCTTAACTGTTAAGCAATCACTCTGAGTATACTCGATCCCTTTTTGCTTTAAACTTTGGGATGTAACATGTATTCTACTAAACTACGATACTTGAGACTTTTGCAAACTAAACTCTATCCTGCTTGTATGTGAAACTTGTGATTCTTGTATTCTATTTGTGCTATGTGAACGTTTAATCCAGGGTGTGTAGTTCCGCCTTAACAATAGTAGCGCTACAGGCACCTCCCCATTATTCTCAGTGGTATTTGTGATACGTGGTTGAAAACCGGTGTTCGTAATCGTGTAACTTTATGTTTTTACATGAGTTTTAATCTTGAATAGCATACTTTTAATTAGATTTGTGTTTTTGCAGGTTTAATGAAGTTTAAAGAGCTTTTCGGGAGCTTTACGAGTCACCGGGTTGAAAACCGGACAACCGGAATGTGTTACGGATCAACCGGGAGTGCAAGAGGTGAAAATGGAGAAATGGAATTGAAGAGGCAATTGCCGAAGAGTATAGGGCCGTCCGGGACGGGCTCTAGATAACCACGTCGGCCAACAGGACCCATATACAGACAAACAAGCCGTTGGATGGTTTCAGCAAATGGGGAGGCCGTCGCCGACGGGCCCCAAGCCTTCGGCGACGGGTCTTAGTTTTGTCAGACGCGAAATCTTTGAGTTTTGTTGCTTAAAACGATTCTTGATTGGATGGGAGGCCATTAACTCGGGAGTTACACTTTGATTTGGTTTTAAATCTCAATATTGGAGCCATTACCACCTACCATTGAATTCCATTCCATCTCTAATCACACACACAATCCGAATCAAGAAGGAACATCATCATCATCATTCACAATCACCAATTCATCCACAAACCCTACTCACCCATACCTCGTTCCTTTTATCACCATCCTTCACTAAAACCTTCAACATCCATCAATTCTCCATTGTTCAAGCTTCAAGATGGTCCAAGTCAATTTCCAATCATCCGGTGATCAAGTTTCTTCAACCATGAGCGGCTAATCACCTTGGTTTCACCCCGGTGTAGGTAGTTGTTTAATTTAGGGCTTTAAATTGTTCTTGATTCAACTTTGTGACAAATTGTATTGATTTTTGAAACCATTGACAATAGTTTACATTTGTTTCGTATTTGTAAATTGTCGAACGATTATAAAGTTATGACTTTGCGAAATGGTTATGTGTAGTTATGCATTGTCTTGGTTAGGTTTTACTTGTGTTGATTACAAAGTGCATTCTTGTCCGTTTTTCGAAACGTTGATAGTTATTGGCACCTAAGTCACGGTACACTAAATCCGTTAATCATATACAACTGAGTTGGATCTAAAACTTGTAGAAACCCTAGGTTGGCAATTACCGAAACCGGGTGTGAACCCTTCTTCTAATTATTGTTTAGTAATCAATTTTTCTTGCAATCGTTAATTATTAGTTGTTAATCAATTAAACCAATTCCATTATTTTAAATTCACATTTTTCAACAAAACAAAAATACAAAAATATCATAGCAAGCTTCATAATTGTGACATTTGTTATAATTCAATCGAATCCATTCGCAAACCACATACTCTTCGTGGTTCGACCCCTTGCTACCACTAACTATTTGTTAAGGGTAATTTGGGCATATAAATATTATCTTTGACCGGAGCGCGACACTCCGATCAAATTGTTAGGAGGATTCTAGTTTTCCTTGAGACTTGGGAAAACAACAAAGCATCGGGATACTTGGGCTATCACTTGTTGGACTGCGAACACTAGCATGGCTGAAACTATTTTGATTACACTTACATACGGATATGAGTTGTTTTAATCTATTATGCTATTACTCAAACTTGTATACTCGCCGGTACATTTTTGTACTGACTCTATTTTAATACATGTTGCAGGCTCATAGGATGCTGTGGAAATAAGTGAATCAAGCTAGGGTGATGCTTAGAAACCCACGTAGTTAATCAAACTTTGAACAATATTTGATAATTGGTGTAATTTGATACTTGATATGATGGTTATTTTTTTAGACAATGTTGAATCAATTTAATCTATTATGAAATTTCTAGTGTTGTGGAATCTCATGAGCAATCTGAACGCTTAGTGCTCGCACCCCGATGTTTCCGCCATCGGTTGGGGTGTGATAGTGACAGTGGAGGTTTTTGGTTGGAGATGCAGATTGGGTTTTGCAGATTCTTAGACAACTTGGAGACTAAGTGTTACTGATGCCTGATGGGTGGTTGGAGATACAGATTTGGTGGTTGTTTTTGGTAGTGACAGTTCGAGCTTGCACATTCTATACATTTGATTCCTTTAAATTCCAATGTAACATTTTACAATTGGCAAACATAAGTATAGGTTAGATTTGATGGTTTCGAATTGGGTGGTTCCAATTATCTAAAAGGGAAGGGAGTGGTGGTGATGGTTGGCAGCAGATGGTGGTGGTTGGCGGCGGGGCGATGGTGGTGGTCGTAACCGCCGGTGGTGGTCGTAACCGCCGGTGGTGGTGGTTGTTTTAAATTAGAGACATTTTAAATAAAAGCATGAAATGACCATAATACCCTTAAGTGAATAGACTTAACTTATAATTTTAACTTGGTTAGCGCTAAAGGACGAAAGATGTTTGAGTTTTCCATATAAAGGATTGTGACTGTAATTATTGAAGTTAAAGGTCATCCATTGCAAACTACAGCAAACATAAAGGACGAAAATGTAATTTACCCTAAAATATAAATCAACGGGAGAGGTTGATAGATATAAAGCAAGACTAGTTGCTAAGGGTTATAGTCAAAGGGAAGGAATTGACTTTGACGAAACTTTTTCACCTGTTGTTAAAATGATAACTGTTAGAACTGTGTTAGCATTGGCTGTTAATAATGATTGGTCGGTTTATCAATTAGATGTTAATAATGTGTTTCTGTATGGTGACTTAATTGAGGACGTGTACATGAAACTGCCAGAGGGTTACTTTAATAAAAGTGATTCTAGAGTTTGTAAATTGAATAAGTCCTTGTATGGCTTGAAACAAGCTCCACGAATGTGGAATGCTAAACTTTTTAGTGTCTTGCTTGAATTAGGATTTATTCAAAGCAAGTGTGATCATTCGATGTTTATTAAATCTTCAAACTTTGTGTTCATTGTGTTGTTAGTATATGTTGATGATATTCTTGTGACTGGTAATAATGAACAAGAAGTTATAAATGTTAAACAATGTATACAAACCAAGTTTAAGATTAAAGATTTAGGCACCCTGAAATATTTTTTAGGTATTGAAGTGTTGAATGTTAACGGTGGTTTGTGTCTTTCACAAAGAAAGTATTGTTTAGAGTTATTGGCTGATTATAGTATGTCTTGTTGTAAGCTGGTGAATAATCCTATAGAACAAAATCATGTTGTGAATGCTTTATGTGAAAAAGAAAGTAATGATTTTGCTAATGTTACTGGCTATCAGCGTTTAGTTGGTAGACTGATTTATTTGTCGCATAAACGACCAGACATAGCGTATTATGTTCATGTTTTGAGTCAGTTTATGCATAAACCGACTCGTGCACATTTTCTATTAGCCATGAGGGTGTTGAAGTACCTTAAAGGTCTGCCTGGTAAAGGTGTTTTGTTGTCTAAGAATTCTAATCCTGAGTTGTCTGTTTTTGCTGATTCCGATTGGGGTAAGTGTTTGGTGTCTAGGAAGTCAGTTACTAGGTATTGTGTATTTATGGGTACATCTTTAATTACTTGGAAAAGTAAAAAAGCATTCGACAATATCTCAGTCCATAGCTGAAGCTGAGTACCGAGCCATGTGTACTGCGACATGTGAATTTATTTGGCTTATAAACTTGCTAAGTGAGTTTAATGTTTCTGTTAAGTTGCCTGTGTCATTGTTTTGTGATAATAGTGCAGCGATTTCGATTGCAGGAAATCCTGTTTTCCATGACAGAACCAAGCATTTCGAACTAGATCTGTTTTTCTTAAGGGAAAAAAATTCAATCTGGTTGTATAAAACCTCTTGGGGTAAAAACTGATCAACAAGTTGCGGACATTTTTACTAAGGGGTTATTAATAAGACAACACAGTCTAGTTTGTAGTTGGCATAATCTATTTGATGTGTTTAGTAATAAAAATGAGGGGGGTGTTGAAATAATATTCTCATAATTCACTTTTATTATTATTAATTATTGTTTAGCTGTTTTTATTAGTTTTATTTGTTTTGTTTTATAACAGACTTGTTGGGCTGCTGCACAAGACTTGCTGGGCTTGGATGCTTGTTGGGCTTGGATGCTTCAGACTTAAAGACACCGCAGACCGCAGCTTAATAAAATGCATATAACATAACTGAGAAGATATTCTTTTTTCATACACCTAACATACTTTCTCTCTCTAAGTTTCTGAGTTCTCTGGTTACACTTTATACACTCTCTTTCTTAGGGTTTTGATCTAATTTATTCTTTGTGATCTCTAGTTGAGATCTTGTGTTCGTAGTTAGATCAGTGATTACAGATCATCGTGTTGATGATCTGTATATGAGTTGAGTGTTATTCAGCATGTAAACTGTTGTTGTATCTTCGTTTCTGAGTTGTTCAGTTGAGTATCAAAGAGTTGTGTTATTGATCCATGTTTTGACAGTCTGAACTATTAAGAGGTAAACAAACAGCCCCAAAATCTTATTTTCACCTCCTTTTTTACTCTATCTCGATAGAGAGGGGGGGGGGGTGATTTTATGAATGGCTTTCACTATTCATACACTCCTAAATCTTATTTTAACATCATTTTTCACTCTATCTCGACAGAGAGTGGGGTGTGAATCTTATGAATATCACATTACCTTTGACAATTCAACAAAAAAAATCATTATCATATTGATTATAGCTAACCAGTAACCACATAAAAAAAAATTTGAAACGTGGTGACATCCTTTGTAGATTTGATCACAACCCTTGTTCCTTTATTCATCATGACGCGTAACTTTTGAATTGTCAATGATTATTGGATCACTTTTAGCTCATGAAACAAGAGTTTATAAATCTTTTTCTGAAAAACAATTTTATTACCAAATACTTCAATTCAACCTTTGTAAGTGCATGGCTTCACATGTAGGGTCAAAAATGTCATTCTCCAATTCAACATTGCCCCCATCTTTTGTTGAGGAGCCATTACTTAAATTTGACTTCAGACAACCTTTGTAAGTGCATGGCTTCACATGTAGGGTCAAAAATGTCATTCTCCAATTCAACATCGTCCCCACTCTTGTTGAGGAGCCATTATCTGAATTTGAGTTCAGACTATGGGGTGTGGGGCATGGGTTAGGGCGACGAAGAGGGTTTAACGCTAGCTACACCACCCCGGTTTGGTGTTGGGTTTGACGTTTGCCCGTTTGGCGTGGAGATTCTGCCTGACGTGGGGCAGAGGGCTGGGTGACATGGCGAGTTGTGGTTGACAGGTTCAAAGTAGCCGTTGGGGTAGCCGTTGCCAAACGGCTAGTTTAAAAAAAAATTATTTATATATTATACAAATATATAAATATCCACCAATTTTTAGCACTTCTCTACTTCTTCTACCATATCTCTTTATTTATTTTAATAAAATCAACCCAAAACATCCTACAATGCATCCTTATAACCGCGACTACGACCAAACAACCCCTTTGGATATCAAGAAAACCCGAACCCTAGCCTGCCACCAAACCGTCCACCGCATCATCAACGAAAACCCGAACACTAATTTTATTTTAATTAGTGTGTTATTTTTATTAAATGAAATTTTTAATAGTTTAAACCAAAAAAACTCCACATGGCTGGTCACACCAAGCTAAGCGACGCCCCACCACACCCCTAGTTTTTTAGTATTAGCTTGTTGATCTCACCCTCACCACGTGTCGAGCAATACCCCCAACCCAAACCCCTCCACACCTTATAATCTCAGATATTCTCGTTTTAGCCTCAAGTGCGTTTCCCACTTTTTCAAATATAATAATTAAATATTGCTTCAAAGATTTGTTTGAAAGATGTTTATTTTTGAAAGAGCTAAAATAAAAAAAAATAAAAAAACTCAAATTTGAATGAAATGAATTCAAAATTGAAATTATGCTAGAGAAATTGAAATTTGTAGAAAAGGGTTGAATTTATTTATTTGACAAGATAGTGTGTTTAGTTTGTGCATTTTTGAAAAAAAGTTGAAAATGGTGATGTGAGTGGTGGCAAAAACTATAGAGGCAACGAAGGTAGGGGATATATTACATTTCTTTATATAAGAGCATTTACATTCACTCCATCATATTTTTATCGTAAATTACACTAAAAAACATTATATGTTCTCTCTCCTTTTCAATTAAATAATATTTTTTATACCTTTATCCAACGTTTTAAAAACCGGTTTTAACTCATGCCGGATTGAGCTAAAAAATGGTTCAACCGGTTAAACCAGGCCATACCAGGTGGTTCAACCGGGTTGCCTAGTTAACTATATATTTTGTACATTAAGTAATGTGTACATTAAGTACAAGCATGGTTGCAAAAGTAGCTAGGCGCTCCCTAGTCGGTCGACCGGGGAGTTGAGAGTACTCGGCCTAGGCGGAGAGTACACGGGGAGTACTCGGACATGCCAAATTACAAAGAAATTAGTTTTCGAAAATTAAATATATGTCAAATAACATAAATTTACTAATATTTATAACAAACTACGTGAAATTGATATTCATTCTTTAATATTATAGGCATAGAAATTATGGTTTATTTTATTTTATTTTAAGTCAAACTCGGCCCGAGTTGACCTACTAGATCCAATTTTGGCTGATGTTGACCGCATTTGATCGATTCCGAGCAATTAGTCGGAGTTGAAGAAAGTCGCCTCGGCATCCTACCTTGTAGCGAGTACTCGGGGAGTACTCGGCCTTGGAGACATTGTTTTACAACCATGAGTACGAGTATAAAAAAACATCATCAAGCTAATAATTCAACTGTTTTATTTACTAAAAAGGAATTGGCAGAAGGGTGGTTTCAATTTCGAACGTGGATCCACAACAAATGCACTTTCATCGGCCACTAAGATTAAGCCACCAACACCCCATCATCTCTAGTTCTCTTCCGACCCAGTAATAACAATTCAGAAATACTGAAATACCATCACCATCTCTAACTTAACAAGTAACAACAATTCAAAGAAAAAGATAAGAAAAATTACCGATGAAAATGAAAATGGAAGCATGATGAAGATGGATAGAATGTCGTGAATGATGCTTTAGGATTTTGATCGTTTTTACATCTGTGAGGGAAGCCAAAACGGTTTACGGTTAAAGTTGGGGGTGGGCCATTAAAAAGCGTAAAAAGAAAAACCAAAGTTTCAAACCCAAAAAATTACCTTGGGACAGTACCGGTATTACGGTTCAAACTGGTATACCGGATTTTACCGCCGGCACAACTCTTTTGTCGTTTCACTAATTTACCGGGGTGTTTCGTACCGGATTTACATCCGAGACCGGTAATACCGGCTGGTATTTACCGGTTTTTAAAACACTGCCTTTATCATTACCTTTTCTCTCTCCTCCACTAACAACCATTTTCAAAATATATTAAATAATTATAGGGGGTGAACAGTGTCCCCCTAAATATACAGATGAACAGTAACATTTTCTCTCTCCTCTACTCACAACTACTTTTTATACTCTTTATATTATAAAAACTCTACACACATAATTTGATGGCATGAATGTGAATGCTCTAATGTTGAACTAGTGGACCATGTGTTCCTACGGCTCAAGTATGAATAAGGGGCTGTTTGACAACTTCTGAATGGTTAAGTGCTGAACCAGTAAAAAGTCTGAATCATTAAGTGTTGAACCAGTAAGAGGTCAGAACCATTAAGAGCCAGTATAATGCTTAACCGTTCAGAGGCAAATGTCTGACCAATTCAGATTAGAGGTCTTAACCATTCACTCTGTATAATTGTTAACCATTCAGAGGCAAATGTCTGAATCATTCAGACATTTGCTCGCGAAACAAATAGTCTGAACCATTAAGTGCTGAACTAGTATGAGATCTGAACCATTAAGAGGTAAACAAATAGCCCCTAAAAGTTATTTCGAAACGCAAGTAAAAACAAAAGTATGACGCAACAATAGAAGCAATCGACTTTTGAACAAATTCGTTACTTGATTTGGTAATGGCTTAATGTATAAATAGAAACTCCTATGATGAGAAACTACCACGACGGGTTTGGAGAGAGATAGGACTGGGTATATAGTAGGGGGAGCAAATGCAAGTTTTTTCATTCAATAGCCGACCAAATGACCACAACCGGTTTTCCTGCAGCTTAATCCTCCGGATTCCGGAACCACAAGAATCGTTAGTTAGAATCAGTTGAGGGGCCTGAAAGGAGGTGGTTTTAGTTGAATTAAAAGAAACCCCAAAGAAATTAAGGGCAGGGGCGGATTTAGAGGCTATTTACGGGTTCCCAGGAACCCAGTCGATTTGGAAAAAAACGTTTTTTTGTAGTGTAAACCTTGTATGATTTGGAAAAAAAAACGTTTTTTTTGTAGTGTAAACCTTGTATGATTTAGAAAAAGGAACCCAGTGAAAAAATTGGCCGGATCCGCCACTGATTAAGGGGAGGGGGTGAAAGTATGGAGCATGGACCACCAGGCTACACCCTAATTTGTTTAATCCGTCTCAATATCTACCTATTATACTAAAACAATACACTTAATGCCACATGTCATTTTCTTAAAAAATCATTTATTGATGTGGCAACCCTCTTATGCAAGATAATAGAACTTTGAGCGGGAATACTTTTCTCCTCTTTTATTTCACGCGGCCCTATTCCTTCTCACATACTCTTCCCTTTTTCTTTCATCCCGTACATTAACCCTAATTCTATCCCTTTTTCTTTCATCATCAGCCACATTCACAAACCTTAATACTACAACAAGTTCTTCCCCGCAAATCGGCGATTCAGTCTTACAAATCCAAGAACGATATATGTTTCTCATGTCCACCAGTGATATTCCGAGGTATGTTTACTTGATCTTTCAATCTGAGATTCCTTTGTTTATTTCGCTTTACACTAATGGAGTTTAATCTGACGATTGATAAGTCGAAACCGCTATTAGACATTCTGAATTGTCTGGATTCAGATCTGTGTTGAAGTTTGGTTTAAACAACTATGATTTGACTCAGAAGGTACATTTTGGATATATATTTTGCATAATAATTTCTGTTTTAAATTGTAACATTGGGTTGATAGTAGACTCATAATTGTATATGTTGCTTTCCTGTTAGATTTACTTCATGTGCTACTACAGTGGATTCATAATTTCTATGATCTATCCGGTTTAGTTACAAGTGTATGTTAGGGTTTATAGTATTTGGAATTGGGGTTTTTTGGGAGAAATTGTTAGGGCTTTATATTGAACACTAATGATTATCCTGAATCATAGGATTCAATAATAATAATTTGATTTTCTTTTTTACATAATGTTAGTTTTTAATTCAATGAACATTTTATAAACCAAATTGAAATAGATGAATATGCAACTAATCTATAATGTTTATAATGTTTAAGTTTGTTTCCTATTTTGTTTGTCGATCTGGTATGTTATTTGATATTTTAACATTTTTTTCTTCAAACTGGAGATGGTATACATTTTGTTTTTGAGTTGGTAAGCAATAAATCAAAGAAATTTGGGGTTTTAACTAGATTTTGTGCTACATGAAGTGGTGTCACTGTTCTTGGGTCCTTACATTTAAGTCATACAACTAATTTTAAGGTTTGGTGTTGAATTGTTGATTATAGGAGACGATTGTTACAGAGGCGGGCTGAGGCGAAAGTTAGGGTTCTGACGGGTGGGTCTATGGCGGCTTAGCGGCCGCGGCATCACCAATCAGTAGCTTGGTGGTATGTTTTGGTACTTTAATTTTGTGTATGGGTTTTGTTTTGGTATTGTTTTTGGACTTTAGTTTTGTGGGTGGTTGGTTTAAGTTGAGAGTTGCTGGGTTGAGGATTATTGTGGTATATGTATGATTTTGGGATTAATAGTTAGTCTTCCTTTTTTTTGGTTGATTAATTGTTAAACACTATTCAAATCCTATTTGTTGTGCAAGAATCGGGGTCTGCTATGATGTTATTCTAGGTCACAACCTCTTTAGACCTGCATGTCACTTCTTAATCTTACACCAAAAATAATGTGAACCACTATGCTTCATTCATTTTCGTCATTGTCATTTCTTTTTCTTTCTTTCTCAAGTCTATCCAACCTAATATTAATTAAAGGCCTTCATGAGTTTTTTATAGCCATTTTTCTATAACAGTTTTCTCTCCAATCTTGCCAGCACTTGCAACTTTTATAAGCCATGTTTTATAATATTTCAAGCTATGTTGTCAAAGGCATGCCCCTAAAGGCCTTCATGTGTTTTTTATAGCCATTTCTCTATAACAGTTTGGTATATGTTTGTTTAAAATTTTTGTGGTAACTTGCAGATTATGTTTTCAAACATCATTGCTTCGTTGATATCAGAGGTGGAACCGCCAAGTTCGAGTTGACGTGCGTAAAAGAATAGCTGAAACTGGGCTATCAGACCAGCAACTGAGAAGGTAAATAACATCAACCACAAATTTCCACCACAAGAATCAGAATATATTCCAGAATAGGGTCGGCGATTTACCTTTGGTTGTTTAATAACACTCTTTCCCTTTTTCGTTTTGTTATCTACTTATCTCCGGTTATTTTATTTGTCTCTGGCTTTGTTAACAGGGTTAGCGACGGTGACGTTTTAGCTTCCGGTAGGTTTTCTGGTCATCCATTTACCTTCGATTAGGTAACACTTTTTCCTTCTTTTATTTTGTTATTAGGCGCTGCTTTAATATCTTATGGGGATCTATGAAGAAGGTTTTTGGCAGAGATAAGTAAGAAATTTGTTGTTTGAACTACGTTATGTTACTGAGATAAGTAATTAGGTTGTTTTATTGGCAGAGGTTTTGTGTGCATGATTTTGAATGGACGGTTTCCTTGCCATCTGCTCACTATTTCATGTTTTATTGGCAAAGGTTTTGTTTGATTGGTAGATCTGTGTATATAATATTTAAGCCTAACTCTTTGGTACGCAAATACACATAAAGAAAGATGTGGTAGATTTATGTAAACAAAGATTGGTTGTTGCTTATCATGCAACCCGAGAACTGAACTGATGGCTGAAAATGTGCTTTATACACCTAAAGAAAATTGTGATAAAAGTAAATGTGCTTTATGTGTTTAGATAGAATGTGTTTGTATGCCTATTTTGTAAATTCTTAAATAAATATTTGTAATTTCACAAGTGATTTTACAAGAGTATATCGGCTAAATATGCATCATCGTAACACTCATTGAAGCCGGGGTACATAGACATGATTTTTGATGTATGATGTTGGACAGATATGGCATTATACATAACTAGAACTCTCCTGTCTGTTTTGTATATTTTGTGGATAACTATTTCATGTGCTCTTAGGGTTCAGGAATTTTCTATCTTTGAGAATTTACCGGTCATCATTATTGAAGATATGATATATCTGATATGTGTCAAAGAGCTTGCAGAACTTATTAAATTAACGAATACCAAAGATCTGGAATTGAATTTTGTTGATCTTGAACAGGATCCACTAAAGGTTAAAACTTGAATATCATCCCATCAATTAACATATCTCTAAAGTCATATTTGTTTGCCTTTTTTTAGATATAATCCTTTTTTTATTAATTTTCCAGATAGGGTAATTGAGGTTAAAAAGATTTCCATAGGTGCACAATTTATACGGTTTAGATGATACATGTTCAAGGTAATAAGAAGAAACCCTCTGTTGAATTAGTCAGGTCTGGGCTTGCTGCCAAGCTTGCCTGAGTTAAGGTATGTGTTTAATGCATATAAGTTAACTTTTTTACGAAAAAATGAATGTTAAAAAATAGGCTTAGTTACTACAGTAACCTACCTAGACTTTTGTTGTGTCTACGATCTTAATTTGTTACAAACACACACTGGTCTTGCTTTCCTCTGTTAGTAAAGCCGGATGGCGAGAAGGTCGATGATCATAGACGGTGTTGTGCTGGTACTAAATACCCACTTCTTTATACCAGGTATGTATTCTTTGATGATTACAGTTTCAATGGCTTTACATCATATTATTGGTTGAACTTACATCATATTGAGGTTAGGGGTCATTTTTGGTTGTTTTGATTGGATTTGCAGTATGATGTGTTCGTTTTATTAGTTATTGTTTAGTTTTGGATAGTGTTGGTGAGTTTTGTGGTATTTGGTTAGGTTGAAGGAATTGTGAAGAATTTGACAATGACTGGAGATCACGATAAGATTACTGCTGTGATTAATTTGTTGACTCACGAATATACTTACTCGCCTCAAGCGAATCAGCGCAAGGTATAGCGAGAATAGTGGTGAGATTTTATTTGCATTGTTTGTGATTGGATGTTTTTTGTTTGTAGGGATGGTTGACTGGCTTAGATGTAACTACTGTTGGTTTGAGTTCTGAAGCTCACAACATCTCGAGGTTTGGATAAATTTTTTGCATTGCTTTTTGGTATGTAATATGTTGATGAGTATGGTGTTTGACTACACTAAGTGGGAAGTTAGTAAAGTTTGACCAAATATTTTTGTTAAGACAGTAACTCACCTTATTCAGATTGTTTCTGAAGAGTACTGTGAAAAATATAGCATAACTAATAATTAATAAAAAAATCACACCTTATTCATATGCAAGACAAAAGATCACCAACTAATATTTCTAATCATATATTAAAATTATACCAGACCCACTAAGCAGTCTATAAACCTGTTAGACAAGCCCTCAAGAAGATTGTTTTCTGTTAAATGTTGCCCATCACAGGAGTCAGGTGTATCTGTTACTTTCATAGCCACCCAAAGCTAAAGCTAAAGAAAAAGAATATGGTACATAATTTCCATCATTTGTGAACCAACCAATCAAAATTTATTCATATAGAATTCAAACTTTGACTTCTCTCAAATTTTAAGATTTTTGTGATTTTATTTATTATGCTAATTTACGAAGTAACTCCAGTTTCAATAAACAATAATAGTGACCCATTTTGTTACAAATGGGTCGAGTCAGGTTATGTTTGACATAAGTTGTAATTTTTTTATCAGGGGAACTGGTCAGGAACGTTATTCATACCTTAAATGTTCACGTCGACTTAAAGCTTAAAAATAAAGTGTTTTTTTTTTCTTTTAGGGGAACTGGTCGGGTATTTTCTGAAGAATAGTGCAAATCAGCTCAATACATATGGGTATGTTTTGCTTATTAGGTTATTTGACACTTCGCGTATCAACTGATTAATACTTTCAGTTTTTGAACTCGGGTTGTTCATGAGTTGAGCCCGATTCAGGTAAAGGTGAGCTTAAGCTTGGTTCTGGGGGTTGGGTAACGAGTTGACATATGTTTGTGTCAAACTCAATACGGGGCTAGCTTGGTCGATCGACATAGCTACAAATAAATATCGGATTATAAATAATCCAAGTGGTTGAATAACACGATTTGTGAGTTGTGTTTAGGTTATAATCTGTTTTGAATGGTTTTCCTGTTAGGGACTTAGTTTGGGCCTCTTTATGGGTGTCAACACATGCATTTGAAAGTTGAAAGCAATGACCAATTAAGTGTATGTTTGACCCGTTTTCTCTAAGGTAAACGAGGCAGTATGTAATGTTGGATTTTTTCTTTAAATTTAATCGATTTTGGTGATACTGTTGATTCGGTATTGGTTCCCGGCTAGAAACACTTGGATTAAATTGATCGTTTTTGTGCAGTACACACCGGCTATAGATATGTGGAGTATTGGTTGTATTTTTGCGGAACTTTTAACCGGAAAGCCACTTTTTCCGGGGAAAAATGTGGTGCATTAGTTGGACCTCATGACTTATCTTTTGGGGACCCCATTACCTGAAGCGATAGCCAGGGTCTGTTTGTTTGCCTTACAATACACATACATAGATATATTATATTTATTTTTCCGTTATTAATGTTGATGTAATCCGATCAGATAAGAAATGAGAAAGACCGGAGATACTTAAGCAGCATGAGGAAGAAAAAACCGATCCCTTTTTCACAGAAGTTTCCGAATGCAGTTCCTCTTGCTCTTCGTTTACTAGAAGAATGCTTGCGTTTGAGCCTAAAGATCGTCCTACTGCTGAGGAGGTAATATCTTTACTTTATTTTTTAATATCACATATACCCAACACAAAGTTATAATATTAAATACATTGACTTTTATAATTATGACATCACATAAATACCCTTACTTTATGTTAATATTATAAAAATCGGATTTAATGAAATGGGTGTATTTGATATTTAATTTTATTGTTGGGTAAATATATTGACTTTTATAATTATGACACCACCCTCAAGACATTTCCAAGGATCCGTTCAGAAGGGGCAACAATATATGAGTTCGGGTCATAATTCGTTTCAACCAAACTTTGTTCGAGTAAAAACAAACCATTCTAAAACATCCTAAGGTTCAACGAAATTGACTAATACAGAAATTATAGACAGCTGGATAAACATGTTGTAGTTGGTTCGGGTCGTTGTGATCAGAAGACTCAGAACGGGTAATGAAAGGTTAGGGGTAATAGACTGGTTTATATATCTATTCTATAATCACGATGAGGTGTGACAAGATATGAGATACAATTTTTGTAGATGAAATTAGTACACCTGCACACCACCTTTTTATATGTAAATTTATTTATGTTACAACCTATTTATAAAGTTATTATATGAGTTTCTTAAAGTTGTACTTCGCTTTCAAGTGTTTTTGTGCTACTTTTCTGCAATTGGTGGTTGAGTTGCAGGAAGAAAAGAATGGTTGAGCATTGTACGTTTGGAATTAGAATAGCTAAACTTTGGTTCAAAGTGTTATGATTTGAATATTACACCCGTTCCAATGTTAAAGCCAACTTCCTTTATCATTCCGTTACTCTCATTTAGAAACCGAGTAGTAGGATAAGGATGTTTGCTTTCTAATATGGATCTAAAGTTAAAACTGGTATAGGAGTTTGATTATGGTTGTGTTTATTTTGGACGTGCATGATTAGTTATAGCAAGAACAATATGGTGATCAGAATCAAATTGATTTGCTGAATAGTGAACATAATTGTAGCACCATGAATGTTGAAGAACATAAAACTGATGGAGTGAATGTTGGTTTAGGTGTATTAGCAATGTTTTTTCTTACTGAGGTATCTATATTTTTATTTACTGTTCTGTTAAAATTAAAATGTGGATAACTTTCCTACAACAAGGGTGAAAACACGAGATGAGGTCAAACTATTAATACTTGACAACGACGGGAAACCTACAGATAAAACAACTAACGTGGTTTATAAAGAGATTTTCAACGAATTGTGATCGTTGCATATTCATGTATTTCAATTTGTCATCGTAATCTAATATATTCAGTTGTCTTTTACCGTGTATAAAATCAAAATATTTAATGTCAGCGGTATTAATGAAGAAATTTTCTTTTACCAAACCGCGAAGCTCGCGGGTTCTTAAACTAGTGTATATATAAAGCGACTAAAAATAGACAACCAAATAGTGTTGCATAGCACTCTTCATACTATATATAATCTCTTTACTCAAAAGCTACCAATTAAACTGATTTCAATTTCAGTTCACTCTCACTCTATTTTGTAACCAAAGATGCTCGCCATTTAATTCTTATTCTAAATTTAACAAATTCTTTAAACCAAACAAATAGAAGTTCCATGGAATTCTATAGCCAGCCAAATGACTACAGTTGGTTCTCCAGTAGCTTGATCCTCCAGAACCACAAAAATCCTTTGTTGAAATCAGTTGGGGGACTTGAGAGACGGTGGTCTTATTTAAATTAAAAGAAAACCCAAAGAAACTAAGGGGAGGGGGATTTTGCTACTGAGAAAGCGAATAGGCAGCACGAAAGTTCAAGACTTAGCAAAACATCAGCGAACCTAGATTCTAGTAGTGGGGCTAAAGCCTTAACAAGAAGGGCAATAATGTCGAGCCAAAGACACCATGTCTTATCTATATAAGCAATCAATTGACTTCTGAACAAATTCGCTCTTTGATTTGGTAATGGCTTAATATATAAAAAGAAACTTATATGATGGGAAACTACCACATTGAGTTTGGAGAGAGATAGGATCGGGTATATAATACGGGCAGATGTAAGCTTTTTCTTTCAATAGCCGACCAAATAACCACAACTGGTTCTCCTGCAGCTTGATCCTCTAGAACCACAAGAATCCTTAGTTAGAATCAGTCCAGGGGCCTGAGAGGCGGTGGTTTTAGTTAAATTTAAAGAAAACCTAAGAAACCAAAGGAAGGGGGTGAAAGTGTGGCGCGCGGACCACCAGACTACACCCTAAATTGTTTAATCTATCTCAAAATGTATATACAAAATGACTTAAATAGCCAACCAAATAATGCCACATAGCACTCTTCATACTATATATATAATCTCTTTACTCAAAAGATACGAGTTAAACTCATTTCAGCTTCGGTTCACTCTATTTTGTAACCAAACATGCTCGCTATTTTATTCTTATTCTAAATCTAGCGAATTCTTTAAAAAACACATAGAAGTTCCATGGAATTTTATAGCCGGCCAAATGACTACATATGGTTCTCCTGCAGCTTGATCCTCCAGAACCTCAAATATCCTTAGTTGGCATCAGTCGTGGGACCTGAGAGACGGCGGTTTTAGTTAAATTAAAAGAAACCCCAAAGAAACCAGGGGGATGGAGCTTTTGCTACCGAGAAAGTGAGTGTCAGTACGAAGGTTCAAGACTTAGCCGAACATCAGCGAACCTAGATTCTCATAGTGGGGCGAAGCACTATGGTAGGGTCGAAGCCTTACTAAGAAGTCCTATAATGCTGAGCCAAGGATGCTCTGCCTTATTTATAGAAGCATTCAACTAACTTCTGAACAAATTTGCTCCTTGATTTGGTAATGGCTTAGTATATATAGAAACCCCAATTATGAGAAACTACCATGTTAGGTTTGAAGAGAGATAGGACCGGGTATATGATAGATAGATAGATGCAAGCTTTTACTTTCAATAGCCGGCCAAATGACCAGAGTTGGTTCTCCTGTAGCTTGATCCTCCGGAACCACAAGAATCCTTAGTTAGAATCAATCAAGGAACCTGAGAGGCGGTGGTTTTGGTTAAATTAAAAGAAAACCCAAAGAAACCAAGGGGAGGGGGCGAAAGCGTGGAGCACGAACCACCAGACTACACCCTAATTTATTTAACCTGTCTTAATATGTGTATATCATCATCATCATCATCATCATTTATTTAACCTGTCTTATATGTGTATATAAAACGACTAAAAATAGCCAACCAAAATTATTATGGGTTGTATAAAGAGGTTATGTTGGAAAATCTGATGTTTAAGAATTTATATCCAAATTATTTAAGGTTATACCACAAATGCTAATGAACAAAAACAACAAACAATGAAGGGTACAAGAAAAGCCTTACAGACACATTCAGCTACTCAAAAACATGCAAATAAATAACCTAATAAAGGTACAAATTTATACATATATAGGAGGTATACATCATAAACACAACCATGGATACACACATACACCAGCAACCACAGGAACTACGTAGGAAACCCTAAATAATTTAAACTCTACAGCCAAACGCTTTTTCAGAAACATACATACATTAAGATTTACCATCTCATGATGTTGATTTGTAGTGTTACTTTCTGTCATCTCATTGCTTTATATGTTGTAACAGCAGTTCTAAGTTTGATTCCTCCGACGGCGCTTTGTCCCCACCTGAAATATTATAAACATTCACCGGGTTAAACTCGGATTCAGATGGATAGTACCCGGATTCAAATGGTTGTATATATAAACGACTGTTCATATATCGATACGCAAATATATAACCATATGTCCTTTAGTTTTACGAAACTATCACAAAACCGAAACATTTTACCACGCCTGGGATGCTCCAACATCAAATCACGAGACCATCTTAACATTCTCGTAATTATCATAAACCAATAAAGAAAGATCGAGAAAGAAAAGATACAAGACAATTCAAACCTTAAGTAAATACGCCCATTGTAACTTTCAAAACTCCTAATAAGAAAAAACTGAAAGACTGAAGCTTTCAGTGATGCAAAGTTGCAAATTAGAGCATGAGGATCTTTATTTTCATATATTGTTAAAAGACACATAATTACCTTGGTATCTGTATGTCTGGAAGTAGCATGAGCATTTTGGAGGAGTTTTTGTTCTTCAGTCGAACAGTTTCCACAGTAGAAATGCTCCATCTGTTTAGCCTCCTCTGGTGTCATCTCTATACAAGCAGGATGAAACCTGAACCATAAACAGTGAATAAGGATTCAACGATCGAGAGCACATCAAGCATTCAAACGCCAGCTGTCTTATTTAATCTTCTATAAATAACAACCTACCAATCTGCGCAGCCATCGCATTGAACCATTAGATCATCAGGATTGTAAGGCATCTCGCACTTACAGTACCTGCAATATAACATAAAACCAGTATAATTAACCCACAGTTTCAAATTAGTTTGTAGTTTGATTATGAAAAAACTTTATCCTCTAGTAACCAAGTTTCTCAAGTGTTCTACTAAAGTCACGCAAAGGTTTTCGTTTCTCTAAAGTCACTCAACTTTCATTAGGCGTTAATTTTTTTTTTTTATAAATGTTCAAATTTTCTAAAACTAAGTGAGTCAAATGAAACATATAAGAATCTTGAACGTAGAAGGTACAGCGAATAAAATAATTCACTAAACAATAAAAAAGTTTCATAATTGTTAAAATTAAGTCAATATGGAAAAAAAAAATCACCAAGTACTAACCAAAACGCATATATGTTTCATTTGCCTCGTTTATACTTATCATTTTCTAACATTTATAGAGCAACTCGGATGAGAAATTTTCCAGCACCATACCGATACTGTACGGTACTGACTGTACATATTCGGTACAGTATTCAGATTTGAATTTAGCTCAATTTCGGTATTTGTACTATTCAATACAGCACCGGTTCGTAACTTTTAACGGTACCATACCAGTACCGACTGAACATATATAGTACAGTATTCGATTTTAAATTTAGCTAAATTTTGGTAACGTTAACTTTTAACGTGTACTGTACCATACCATACCATACCAGTACCAACCGAACATATACGGTAAGGTATTTAGCTAAATTCCGGTATCGATATTATGTACATACCGGTTGAACCAGTACCAATCTCATCCTAATAGAGTTACACCTATAATTCTAAACACCTAATCTAAATTACTATAAACACATAATAATCAATAATAATCAACAGAAACGTAACACATACACGGCAACTCTATCAGGAACAAAGGCACCAGTAACCGAATTATACTCAAAACGACAGAAATAATCGTCGTTTCCAACAGCATCAAGCTTCGTATAGCTTTTAAAACTATGAACCGTACACTTTCCTTCAATCGTATCAGCACTCTGCAAATCAAGATGATAGGAAAGAAAGACCTCTTTGCTGCCGTGAAACTGTCTCCGGCCACCGATGGATTCCTCCGGCCGGTAGTACCACCGCGCGAGCACCTTAACGTTGCCGCCTCTAGCGTCCGATTCGATCTTCTCAACTTTGGCTACGTACGAGGGTTTAGAGGAGTGTGCAGGTCGCATCAAGACGCAATCGCCGGCTGATTTGAACAAAAACAGAAAAAATGATCGTTAGAAATAGAAATTGAAATGAAATTGGAAAGAGGAGAAGTGGAATAGGAGATACGTTTGATGATTTTGTTGGTGGATTTGATGGTGTATGAATCTAGGGTTTTTCTGGTTGTGCGGGTTTTTGCCATTGGTGGTGAGTTTAGATGAAGGTGAAAGGGGGAATTGGAATTGGTATGTGAAATAAAATAAATAAATTAGGTTGGTGGTGTCAAAGTTTGTAGACGGTTTTGTAATTTTGGGGGTTAAAAATGTTTTGAAAAATTGGTAAAGGTGATTTAATTGGATATTTTTGTTTGATAATGAGTTATGGACACGTGCACAAATAGGCAAGGAGCGCTTTATTTGCAAGGTTAGATTTATTTTTTCGAATGGAGAACTTCATTAACTCCACACGGAGTGGTTGGCTGATGATGTAGAAGTGGGGGTGACGTAGTGGTGAGAGCAGTGGCGGATCCAGGGGTGTTTTGGGGGTTCCCGAGAACCCCATCGGTTTGGAAAAAAATGAAAAAATTAGTGGAAATTTTATGTGATTTTAAAAAAAATGTGAGAATTAGTGAAAATTTACCAAAAGGAACCCGGTAGAAAACATTTCTGGATCCGCCACTGGGTGAGAGCGGGTGATTCTTCACTGGCGTGGGGCGCTTTGGTATGGTGACATGGAGGCTCTTAATTTGTGGGTATAATCTGGGTTTGTTTTGACTGTTTGATATTTATTTTTTTAAACGTCACTTTCACGTCTCTCTCACTTTGTGCTTTTTTAACACGCTTCATGCTGATTTGGTTGCCACATGACGATTCATGTCCTCCTACATTATATAGTCTAACAACCCACCACCACCACCTCTGTCAAATAGCAGAGCCAGCACCAACAACAGAAAAAACAATATATCAAATTTACACCATTTAGTCCAACTAATGGACTTAACCTTAGATCTAATTGGCAAGTAGGGTGTGTATAGATTTAGTGATATATGAGTTCATCATTGATCATTGTGTATAGATTTGTAAATGAAAATTGTATATATTGTCAGAAACTAACTTCTATATTATGGTCATGAATTGGACATCATATAAACTTAGTGAAACCATTTTATTATGTAAAAGTTGATTGATGTCACGCAACTTGGCAAATTTATTAAGGAAAGCTTTGGTTCATTAACATTTGTCAGGTCAACACTTTGTGTATGCTTTCTAACCAACACATAGTAGCCAACATCACTAAACTTGTGATTAGTAGAAAGGTAAAGTCATAGAGATATTACTACTAATCTTGATAAAATGTTCAATTAAAAAGCAGATATATTGGAGCAGTTCAAAGCAAAATGGCATATATGCTTAAGTCGAGATAGAAAAAACTTGCACTTAACGAAAGGGATATCATTTATAAGGGTTCAGATGGACACTCAAAACGCTTAGATTCCACAAAAAAATTGTGTAATAACATTGGAAAATCTGATAAGTAGAAATAGATAACCCATTCCATGATTTAATGTTTAACTCTCTAAGGGTGTTAGGAGTGGTAGCGGCAAAGAGTGCGGCAAACGGGTTTGCCGCGCGGCAAACATCGCCGCCAACCATTTGCCGAGGCGGTGAAGGGTGTGGTGCTGGGAGGGCATGCCGACGTGGGGAAGGACAATTTTGACATTGGGGGCGAGTTTTAACGGTAATATTATCGTTCAAAATAAAAAAAAAAAAATTTCTTTTAAAAATTAAACTATAAATAACATACCAAACCATAACCAAATACCTTCAAATTTATATCCAACCAAACCAAAAAATACCACAAATTCTTCCCGAACATCTACAAAACAAAATGGCGGATGAACTCTCGTTATGATTCACACCCATGAGTAGCGACGATTCATTCGATAGTAGCATTTTTTTTCAAAATCTCATCGAAGAAGCCGAACTTCAAGACGCGGGCACGTCTAACCGAAGGAGATATATTGAACGTCAACGTGAGGAGGGGCATGAGACACTCATGGCGGATTATTTTGTCGAAGACCCGAAGTACAATGAAGATATCTTTCGACATAGGTTCCGTATGTCGAAACGTTTGTTTCTAAAAATTGTGGCCGACGTGGTAGAGAACGACCTGTGGTTTGAAGAGGCCCCCGATGCGCGTGGTAGGAAGGGGTTTACGCCGTTGCAAAAGGTGACATCGGCTATTAAACAACTCGCAACTGGTAACACTCCAGACGAGAACGACGAGTACTTGCATATGGCCTATAGAACTTCCCGCGAGTGCCTAGAATATTTTTGCGACACGGTTTGCAAAATATACGGTCCCGAGTTCTTACGTAGACCGACAAGCCACGACATGGCACTTTTATACCAAGCTCATGAGGAAAAACATCACCTTCCAGGTATGTTCGGTAGCCTTGATTGCACCCATTTCGTTTGGCGATATTGTCCGACAGAGTATCGAGGCCAATTTAGGCGAGGAGATCACCGATACCCGACTGTTATGCTCGAAGCGGTTGCTTCTCAAGACTTATGGTTTTGGCATGCTTTTGCCGGTCCACCGGGTTCTCAAAACGATATCAATGTGCTACAACAATCTCCTTTATTTTTAACGGAACGAAATGGAACCGCGCCAAAATGTCCATTTTATGTTAACAACAATTTATACAAACGTGGTTATTTGCTCGTGGATGGAATCTACCCTTCGTGTTCCGTGTTTGTGAAGTCGATCCCTTACCCTCACGAAGTAGACCAAAAGAAATTCAAGAGGCAACATGAGGCGGCAAGAAAAGACGTCGAACGGGCTTTTGGTGTTTTGAAGGCGAAATGGGGTGTATTGAGTCGACCGATGCGAGCAAGATCCGTTAAAAAATTAGGAGTGTCGTGTACACGTGTATTATTTTACACAACATGATTTTGAAAGATGAAGGAAAGGCGATAGCACCGGTGCACATTCGGGATCCTCCGGTCGAGCCCGCTCTAGACGATACGGTGTTGGGCGAGTTGATGGATGAAGAGACGCATTGGAGACTAAAACACGATCTCATAGATCATCTCGCAAGTCAAGATTTACCCCACCTTTTGGTTGATTCCGACGAAGACTAGTTTAATTTATTTCAAGTTAATGTAATTTTATTGTTTTTTAATTTAGTGTAATTTTGATGTTTTTAATTTAATTTATGAAAATTTATTGTTTTTTTAATTTAATGTATTTATTCTACATTTATTAACTTAAATATTAAATAAACTAGTGCACAAAAAAAATAATAAAAAAAGTTTACCACTTCAGCAAGTGTTTAAACCATTACCAACACTTTTCAGCAAAGTTTAAACACTTTTGACTCATTGACATGGCGCACTCTGATCGGTCGTTTTTTTTAGTTTGCCACTCTAAGGTGTATAACCACTCCTAACACCCTATTACTTTTAATACTAAATTACGTTTTTGGACCCTGTGGTTATATCACTTTTACTATATTAGCCTAAAATAAGATTTTTTAACATATGTGCCCCATGGTCTCTATAACTAACTATTTTGGCCCCTGAGTCTAACTCAACCCCAAACCCTAGTTAATTATCAGTCACATGACATGCACATGATGGGTATAATGGTAATTTCTCCTCCCCTTTTAATTACTTTATAAAGAAAAAACCCTAGCTACTTTATCACTTCTTCTTCTTCTTCTTCGTTTTTTCTTGTAAAACCCTAATTTCAGACATTTCAAACATGGTGATTTTCAGTTAAAACCCCAACTTTGAAGTGGGTTTTTGTTTTACAAGTTTAATTCGCACACAATCAATCAGTTTCAATCAAAACCCTCAACATTGAAGTGGCTTTTTTATATTCAAGATTCTTAAACAATCAATCAATTTCAAACCTCAAGTATTTTCATTAAATATTTCTGAGCTGCTGCATCTCGTTCTGCAGATCTACGAGCATCTTCTGCGATTCTCTGTTCTTGCTTAACTCGCATTAGCACCTGTAATATACATGTGGTTATATGATATGCAATGTTCTTGGCATAAAAAATTGCAGTTACTTGAAGTGGGTTTCTGTTTTACTCCATCAATTTCCTTCATTCCTCTGGCATATGTCTGTTAAATGTTAATTAACATCATGTTTGCCATTCCTCAACATTGAAGTGGGTTTTTTATTTTCAAGATTCTCGCAATCGATATAGTTTAGGATCAGTCAATCTATCAATTGATATCTGAAACCCTAAGATTAAGAATCAAGTAAAAGGGTTTGATTGAGAATGAAGAGATGAGGCATCAGAGGTTTGTGGGGATATTGAATCCACTGGATATTGGTACTGCTCTGTTTCTAATGCTTGTGCTTGTTGACTGTACTGCTCTGTTTCTTCTGTTATCTTTTCTTGTTTCCAAACACCCCTCTTTCTTCAACATTGTGAGTTACAACAACAATCATTATGATTGAAGATGATGATGGTTGAAGGTGATGGGTTAGAAGATTCAGTTCCGATTGAAGATGTTTGATTCAGTTCTGATTGAAGATGATGATGGTTGAAGGTGATGGGTTAGAAGATGATGATGATTGAAACCCTTTTAAAAACCAGGAAGAAGTGATAAATTACCATTATACCCATCATGTGCATGTCATGTGACTGATAATTAACCAGGGTTTGGGGTTGAGTTAGACTCAGGGGCCAAAATAGTTAGTTATAGAGACCATGGGGGCACATATGTTAAACAATCTTATTTTGGGCTAATATAGTAAAAGTGATATAACCACAGGGGCAAAAAACGTAATTTACTCTACTTTTAATGTTTAAATTGAAAATTTAGAGTTTTATACTTTTATACTGTTTATATACTTTAAAATATTAAAATAAATAGTACAAAACTAAAAAATAAATAGTTTATTATTATAAATAATTTGACTATAAAAATAAAGGTAAAAGACAGTGATGATTTAGAAATGAAAGGAGGAATTAAAGAGGAAATGAATGTTTTTAAATGAAGTATACATTGTTAGACTATTTCCAACTAGATGGAATTCCCATCGCGTTGCGGCTTGGGACTTTATATTTGTCCATTGGGTAGTTGTTGGTTCTGGCTTGCTTTTATCATCCACCAAATCCAATCTCACCACCTGCAATTATGATTCAAGATCCACCTCACCAAATTCTCCTACTCACTTTGGTTTCTTCCACATATAGATATTCTGTATTCAGCCATCTATCAAAGGATATAGGTTAGATATAAATCACATTTGTAGCAAGATATAAAGGAAGATAAAAAGATGTGCCACCTCTGTCAATAAAGTTAGCATGTTACGAAGTGACTGCATTGCATTGGCACCCTTGCAAGGATTCTTCTACAAAGAAAACAAATATAAGACATAAGAGGAATGAAATAACATGTAGGCAAATTATAGTAACAGAATCATCCTTTTACGGAGACATGTTCAAAAGGTTCGAAACCTATTTTTTAGCAAAGATGACATCAAATCACTTGATACTTATTTGCAATAAGATCTGCGATTTTGCAAATACTTTTTTTGTCAGTTGAGCAATAAAACGGTCCGGATGTGAATCGCCACGCAAACAAGTATCTTCTATACAAAATATGTATCAAGCATTAAAAATTAGAATTTGAGAATATCATACCAGATAAGCAATGAATCAGTTCAACATCCCAAACAAATCTTTCACAATTCTGTTTGTCAGGCTGCTCGAATTAAGTGTTATTAGTCTCCTGCGTCCTAGTAGATTATTATTTAGACACCAAGAGCTCAAAATATTCAACGTTTTGGTTTAAACAGATCCATATAAGGTTTACTAATATAAGGTCCATTGAGACATTGACATTATGACCAATGTGGTTCCTTGTTCAAGGTGGTGAGCTATGCTCAAGCCTCATAGTCAATATGATCAGTGTGATCCTGACTAATATGATCAGTATGATGATCATATTATTAACATCCTTAGTGATGAAGTGCCTACGGGCTATACTTTACTCTATTGTCGATAAGACAATGATAGTTGTGACCTTTATGTTCCCCTGTTCAAAAGTGGTGGGTTATACCCAAACCTAATAGTCTATATGATCAATGCGATCATGATTAACGTCATCAACATGATAATCATACTTAACATCCTTAGTGATGTTTCGCCTACGTGTTATATTATATTTTCCATTTGAGACAAGGAATGTTGTGACCATTATGGTTCCCTGACCAAGGTGGAGGGCTATGCCCAAGCCTCACGGTCTATATGATCAAGTGCGATCATGACTAATATCATCAGTGCAATGATCATTAATTTAACATCGTTTTGTGATGTCAATTGAATTGCCTACGGGCCATAAATATATCGTCAACTGTGACGACAGTAGTGGTCTACGACCCCTTATCCAAAGGAATGAACTATGTTCAAACCTTAAATGTCACACCCTAGCTTTTGCGGAAGCGTGGGTTTATTTGGTGTGACTTCTTAATACCATAGCAACAATCATAACAATGCTATATGATAAAAACACAAGATGTTCATCCATTCATTAAGTTTAAAAATGCCACCACATCATTGTTTAAAAATGTCGACACTTAAAATAAGTTACAAACCATACTTGTCTACGACGTGTTCATGAGACACAGCAAAAGACTTTAAATAAAACGTGGTTTAAAGACATGTAACCCGTCCAGGTAAGGGTTACACCTCCTAAACCTACTACCCTGGATGACATCTTTTATTCAACGCAGCTAGACATATGCATACCCCGCCAGATCCGCTAGTTTCCTGAAATACATGTAGTTTGAAAAATCAACAAAAAGTTGAGCGAGTTCATATGTAAGTGAGTATGTATAAACCTTTGTAATGTGTCTGTATGTATGAAAGTCCCTGGTATGTAGCAATTAAGGAAAAAGAGATCACCAATGGGTTGCAAAGCCACTGGTATGTGTGAAACGGTGCAGGAAGTACTCAAACCTAGCAAATTTGTACCGGGCCTCGGCTGTAAGACACAGTCACCACTATGGGACTCCCCGGCCTCATGGGTGTGGGCTCGCTACACCCAAATAGATCTATCACTCATGTCCCTCTGTCCTAACAACGAGGATTAATGGCCTTAAGTGTTATACCCACCTTTCAGATGATCTAAGTAGTAAACCCTCCTTAAGCTAAACATACCATGTATAAAAGTGTCTGTAATAATTGTAACATGTATTTTACCCCCGAAGTATAAAACTGAAAACAGTTAAGAGAAAAGGGGAACATGAACTCACTGTAGTGCGTCTCCTGTATCGTACTCAAATCTCCGGTCTCGTCAGCAAACACGACTCCCTACAATGTACTACTGTCTATTAGACGATCGGGCCGTGCCTTGCCTTTGTATTTACGTTTGAGTTACGATTCCTTGACATTATTCCAAGTTATAATCATTTGTTAAAATAAATTATTTTAACTTAAATTATTTTTAAGGTTTTGGAATAATAGTTAGACAACTATCTCGTATTCATACTTTTCAAGTATTTTAACTCTGTATTTCCTTCCCAATGATGGGGGTATTTATACATGTACATTTGCAGTTTCAAAAAAAAAAAATATTTTAAGTCCCACTTAGAAAAATATATTTAACTTATTTGTCCAAAATAACTTATTCCCAAAATATATGTATTTTTCTCAAAAATAATATATTTTATTTCTTTAGCTTCCAAAATAATATTTTACCAAAAATATATGTGTAAGAGTATTTTGCGGAATATTTCGTAAGTTACGTTTTCGCGTTTGGTTTTACAATACCAAGTGTGTAACTTAAATATTTGTTCTATGGGATTTTTGGTATTATTTTGGAGTTGTAATTGTCAAGGTATTTTGTTAAGTTATATTATTTTACCCTAAAATAATATACTAGTTCACAAAATAAACAAGAATTCACACAAGTGTTTTAGTATGAAATATATATTCTAAATATATATTTATCCGTTTTATTTGTAAAAATCAACCTCCGATACTTTGTATTTTTGTGACAAAATCCATGGCGAAGTTTATATTCGAAACACAAGTTGTAAAATATACTTGTAACATTTGTTAGAAAAAATATTTCTAAGTGTTGGGATTTTAGAAAATTTCGCCAGAGTTTCCTTTGTAAACGGAGGTGTCCATGCTTATTAGCATATCATTTTCTTTTCGGAAATCATTCAATCAATCAACAACAAGTCATCAAACAATATTACATCTTTCAAGTGCAAAAACAATGCGTTTTATATAACAACATGAACTTGGTTTTTCATAAAAACGCGTAGTAACTTAGTGGGGTGTTTTGTGGGTTTAGTTACCCTCCAAAGTGTGTTTACTTTCGTTAAAATCTCATTCTTGGGATTTTTAGATGTTCACAACTTGTGAACTTATTTTACAAAAATATTTACTTAAAATATCTTCTTGTTATACTAGACTTACTACACTTATTTTGTTACTAAAATAGTGTAGGCTTAACAAAAGTCATAACCCTTCAAAAATCATTTTCTACTCTTGGTTATTTAGGAAAACCATTCTCAAGACTTGGATTTACAAGATTACTAGTTTACGTGGTTTATTATTTTTCAAGAAAAATCATCCTACTTTCAAGTTCGTGTCTTCTCTAGTGGATGATTATTTCATGTACACATAATCATCCCTAACTTGTTAAGCCATGTTTTTAATCATAACTTAACAAGTCTCATATGATGACTAACCATCATATTACTAGTAACCATCAAGAAATCATCAACACATTCAAACAACATCATACTACTATTATTTCATCTTGTTTCTTCATCTTTAAGTTTATGTTACAAGACTTATGTTTATGATCTTTTTTTAGTGTTCTTGAGATTTCATCATAATATAACTATTAACCACCATAAACATGAAGTAAATGAAGATCAAAGAAGCTTACTACTAGCTTTTAAGCTAGGGAAGAAACACTAGAGAAAATGAGTGGATAAAAGCACACGAGAGAGGTCCTTGACGATCCGTGAGCTCCACACTCCGTGATTCACCTTGATACACCTTGTTGTGAGCTTGGAATACTTGAACAAGAATCGAAAAATGATGGTGGTGACAAGGGGGTTTCGGCCAAGCTTTGTTTAGAGGGAGAGAGAGGTGTTTTGTTGTAGTGATGAATATGAGAATGATAGGTGATCTTATAACACTCTAACTCTTTTATCCATAGGGTCATGTGTCCAAAGAAGTACAAGCAAGATCATGTCATAATCTCTTGAGTGATTACATGGGAATTTGATAGAGACTAAGAAATCTTATGGTGGGGGCCACTTAAGGGCCGTAAACTTGCAATGGGGGGGGGGGTTAAATGAAAGTTATTTGGTAAATAGGTGATTAGTTAGGGGTGTTAAGTGTAAGAGTTAATGTTTAGTGTAAGTATAAGCATGATCTTCACAATTCCTAGGTAATCATATGGGGATTAGCAAGATTTATAAAAATCTTGTAGTGGGGGTCCCATGGGGACGGTCACACAAGGGGGGGGGGGTAAGATGAAAATTTAAATGGTAAAGTTAAGTAATAGGGTGTTAAGTGTAAGTGTCTTGTGTTTAAGTGTGTACCATGTTAGTATGTTATAGTGCTCGGGAACCGATACTAGCTCAGAAAAAGTGAAACAATGTTTCTGATAATATTTTAGTGTTCCGGGTAATGCCCGGTTGTTCGGTTAGATACCGATCCGTTAAAGTGCTACGTTATATCGTAAAGTGTCCTTTATGTAACTTTTAGTGACCCTTTTAATTCCCGACACTTAGGAAAGCATACAGGACCATTTTGCCATATTTTTGCAAGTGACTAGCATGTTTAAATGCTGAATTTTGTTAATAAATGCAGAATTTTGCATTTAGAGTGGGTTTTAGGCACTTTCCGGCACCTAAACAATCACCTAGTGGCGCAGTTTTATGGTCCTTACTTCCCTACACTCCCTACTAGTGTAGTACCTTGTCTCTGGCTCATACTGGGCCTCAATATATAGTCTGTCTATGTGCTGGCATTGTCAGCATGTTTCTGAGTTATCCGTTCACTATGCTAACTGTGCTTTGTGCATCAAGTTTGTCACTAAAGGTTGTGTGTAATAAATGGAGTGACAGCATGAATGTGATGCATATGTATGTATGATGCAAAAATCATAAAGCAGTTTAATTCGTCAGTTGTAATCAAGCACAGTCATTAAGCACAAATTTAATATTAATTAATTGTACGGATACCTGTAATTTTGAGGGTTGTCACATTCTCCCCCTGTTAAGAAAATTTCATCCCAAAATTTAAGTTCTGCTACTAGATTCAGGGGTCTTGGGGAATAAATGTGGGTATTTTTCTTTCATACGATCCTCACATTCCCACGTGAATTCTGGGCCATGTCATGCATTCCAACGAACCTTGACGAGTTTGACACTACTCCGGCGTGTCTTGTTAACCTTCCAATCCGTAACCTCAACGGGTTCTTCAGTAAAGTGGAGTGTGTCGTCAATATGAACTTCGTCGGCAGGAATGACCACTGTTTCTTGAGTTGGACTCTTTTTCAGATTGGATACATGAAATGTATCATGAACGCCATTAAGTTCAGCAGGTAAGTCTAATTTGTATGCTACAAGCCCAATCCTTTGCAGGATTCTGAATGGACCAATGTATCGCGGATTCAACTTTCCACGCTTCCCAAAGCGTGCCACACCCTTCCAGGGTGAAACTTTTAGCAAAACCATATCTCCCACCTCAAATTCTAGAGATTTCCTTCTCAGGTCCGCATAACTATTTTGTCGATCACGAGCCGCTTTGATGCGCTCTCGGATCTGTGCAATCTTGTCTGTCGTTTCCTGGACCAATTCCGGGCCAACCAGCTGTCTATCACCCGCATCAGCCCAGCATAAGGGTGATCGACACTTGCGTCCATAGAGAGCTTCGAACGGTGCAGCTTGGATACTTGCATGGTAACTGTTATTGTATGAAAATTCAACCAATGGTAGGTGAGTGTCCCAACTTCCACCTAAATCCATTACGCAAGCTCGCAACATGTCTTCCAATGTCTGAATCGTTCGTTCGCTCTGTCCGTCTGTCTGCAGATGAAACGCAGTACTCAGATTCAACTGAGAACCAAATGCTTCTTGGAAGGATTGCCAAATCCTTGACACGAATCTTCCATCTCTATCAGAGATGATTGAGAGAGGCACTCCATGTCGTGCAACAATCTCCCTCATGTATATTTCATCAAGTTTACTCGTGTTGTCTTTCTCCTTGATTGGCAAAAAGTGCGCAGATTTCGTTAGACGGTCTACTATTACCCAAATTGTATAATGGCCCTTGGGCGTCCTTGGAAATTTCGTTATGAAGTCCATTGAAATTTGTTCCCATTTCCATTGGGGTATTTCAAGTTGTTGCAGAAGACCTGAAGGCTTCTGGTATTCGACCTTAACCTTGGCGCAAGTTAAACATTTGCCAACATATACCGCAACATCGCCTTTCATTCTCGGCCACCAATAGAAATCCTTTAAATCTTGGTACATCTTATCCGCTCCTGGATGAATCGAGTACCGTGACTTGTGAGCTTCATCAAAAATAACATTTCTCAAACCACCAAACAAAGGAACCCAAATTCGTTTCATGAAGCACAAAGTTCCTTCCCCGTTTGGTACCAACTGTTTCTCCATCCCACAGAGATATTCCTTCTCAATATTCCTTTCCATGAGAGCTTCTCTCTGCGCGGCGCGAATGCGCAACGAGAGGTCTTTTTGTATGATCATTTCCAAAGCCCTAACCCTTATGGGCTTAATCCTTTCCTTCTGACTCAGGGCATCGGTGACCACATTCGCCTTCCCTGGGTGATACTTGATCTCACAGTCGTAGTCGTTTAATAGTTCTACCCAGCGTCTTTGCCTCATGTTAAGCTCTTTTTGATCAAATATGTGCTACAGGCTCTTGTGATCGGTGAGGATTGTACATCGCGTGCCGTATAAGTAATGTCGCCAGATTTTCAATGCAAACACCACCGCGCCCAATTCCAAATCATGCATGGTGTAATTTTTCTCGTGGACTTTCAATTGGCAAGATGCATATGCTATAACCTTCTGTCATTGCATCAACACACAGCCTAAACCTTGACGTGAGGCGTCACAATATACCACGAAGTCGTCCATGCCTTCGGGTAGTGATAAGATTGGCGCGTTGATGTGCGTGAGTGTTATTAGTTTTTAATGTATATGTTAAGCCCTTTTTAACACATTTTAGCCAAGTTTTAAATTTATAAAACACGATATTTACTAACACTAAACACACATATGGGCAAATGCACCCATCGTGAGCGTAGTATAGTGTTGGTAAGATACCGAGGTCGTCCAAGGACACAAGAGCCTTTAGTACCAGTTTATCCTCAACGTCTAATCAAATCAAAAGTTTAGAAAAATATTTTAAACTAAGAAAAATAAAAACTAACTAAAATGCCGAAAATAAAAATAAAAGTAAAAACAGATAGACAAGATGAATCACTTGGTTCCGACTCGTGTTTAGTGTAACCTTTGATTATTTCCGCACTTTTGCACTATTTAAGAGATTATCTTAGTTATTGTAGTAGGCCCCTCTTTTGTAGGTGACGTTACCCTCAACCCAGTAGTTTGAGTCAGCAATGATACAATCCTAAAGGGTCGGATTATTGAAAAATAATTAACAAAGTTATTAATGCATAATGTGGTAGGCCCCTCTTTTGAAGGTGACATTACCCTCGGCTAAGTAGTCTGAGTCAGTAGGGATACAGTCCTAAGTAGCCGGGTTAAAATATTAATAGTAGTTTAACTTATGAGGGGATCAAAGAGTTTGGACCCCCGCCATCCAATACCGTTAAGTATTGAAGGAGGTCCTACTAAATTTGACCCAGGTCCTTTGCAGGATCTATACACTGAACACTGGCAAGACTCTTACCAAACTGTTCCCTTAACCCCCGACCAGGTAGCCAACATACCTCCATATAGACCGTGGAGATATGAATGGTGAAAATCTTTTATTTTATATAGACAGTAAAATAATGCCAAGACACCAAGGACAAACGATAAGGAAGAATCACCTTCAACATAAGAAACTAGTTATTAAAGTCATTAATACATAACCAATTAAAAAGTGCGAAAAGATTAAAAATAAAAAGTATTACACTAGACACTTTGTCTTTACCAAGTGATGTAATAGACTTAAGCAAACATGGTCTTGATTGTCAAGAACTCTTACGATCAATCTTGGATCCCGAGACAACTCACACACTCTATGATGGACAATGGATGATGGTGGTGGATGATGGTGTTATGGTGGCGGTGGGTGGTGGGTGAAGTGTGAGAGAGGTGGTGTGCCAAGGGATGGTTTAAGCTTGAGCCAAGCACTCCTATTTATAGGCTGAACAGAAGCTCGGGCACGGCCCCGTGTCCAGTAGGCACGGCCCCGTGTCCGCATCCTTCTCTTTCTTCATTAATTGCTCTTGTCTTTATTAGTTGACCACGGCCCCGTGTCCGCTGGGCACGACCCCATGTGCAGAAGCATATCTGTACTATCAAGATTTGCCTGGATTCTGCGAATCTTATAGTTGACCACGACCCCGTGTCCGCTGAGCACGGCCCCGTGGTGGGCGATGGAAGCTTCTACAACTTTGTCTTTTATGCTGACACTTGGGCACGCCCCCGTGCTCACTTAGCACGGGGCGTGTTCAGTCTTCTGTCTTCTTGTTTTGCTTGGGAAGATGCTGTCGTGGGGTCGGGCATGTCACGTTTGTTCCCTTTCTTGTATTTATGTTAGATTTTGCTGTCTTTTTGCTTCTTTTGTTAATTTGAGCTCATTTAATCCTGAAAATACAAAAGGAAGACAAAAGCACACTTTTTCCAACATTAGTACTAAAAAAGGGTTAGTTTTATGCCACAATTGATGTAATTTATATGTTGCATATTGCATACATCAAATACCCCCACACTTGAATCTTTGCTTGTCCTCAAGCAAAACTCTTTATAATATGGCTTTACACTCCCAAATGGAATGGGTAGAAAAGAAGGTTTTTGGGCTTGTCATAGAGTGTCGGGATTTCCAAGAGTCCTCTTGATATTTACAAAGGTATATAGTTAAAAAAGAGGAGGATTGATTGCTTGGCAAACCTATGGTAGGAGTAAGTTCCATGCCGCTCTCGAGTGATTCACTAAAATACATCTTCAGCCGAGTGTTGAGTGATCCCCCGTGAGGTATGTGAACTTGTATATAAATAGAATTTTAAAGAGGCATGTTATGCCCTAATAAGTAATTTATCTTGTGAAAAGTTTTAAATAAATCATGACGAATAGGATTGTAAATAAATAAAAATAAAACTAAATAAAGAATCTTGGAAATCCCGACACTCTATGACAAGACCAAAAACCTTCTTTTCTACCAATTCCATTTGGGAATAAAGAATCTTGGAAATCCCGACTCTCTATGACAAGCCCAAAAACCTTCTTTTCTACCAATTCCATTTGGGAGTGTAAAGCCACATTATAAAGAGTTTTGCTTGAGGACAAGCAAAGATTCAAGTGTGGGGTATTTGATGTGTGTAAAATGCAACATATAAATTACATCAATTGTGGCATAAAACTAACCCTTTTTTAGTACTAATGTTGGAAAAAGTGTGTTTTTGTCTTCCTTTTGTATTTTTAGGATTAAATGAGCTCAAATTAACAAAAGAAGCAAAAAGGCAGCTAAATCTAACATAAATACAAGAAAAGGAATAAACGTGGCATGTCCGACCTCCCCAAAAGCATATTCCCAAGCAAAACAAGAAAACAGGAGGCTGAACACGCCCCGTGCTCATTGAGCACGGGGGCGTGCCTAAGTGTCAGCATAAAAGACAAAGTTGTAGAAGCTTCCATCGCCCACCACGGGGCCGTGCTCAGCGGACATGGGGTCGTGGTCAACTATAAGATTCGCAGAATCCAAGCAAATCTTGATAGTACAGATATGCTTCTGCACACGGGGCCGTGGTCAACTAATAAAGACAAGAGCAATTAATGAAGACAGAGAAGGATGTGGACACAGGGCCGTGCCCACTGGACACGGGGCCGTGCCCGAGCTTCTGTTCAGCCTATAAATAGGAGTGCTTGGCTCAAGCTCAAACCATCCATTGGCACACCACCTCTCTCACACTTCACCCACCACCACCATAACACCACCATCCACCACCATCATCCATTGTCCATCATAGAGTGTGTGAGTCGTCTCAGGATCCAAGATTGATCGTAAGAGTTCTTGACAATCAAGGCCCTATTCTCCTAACTTGGTGTCTGACACTATTCTCCTAACTTGGTAAATGTATATGTAGGGAATTGGCATTTTATTAAAAAAAAGTTGCAACGGTGGTCTTGGAATTCTTGTCTAATATGTGGTGCACTTGTGGCTCCATTGATCCATGGTTATCACCTATGTTAAATATTTTTGGTGGTCTAGACATATTTGTAGAACGACAATTCGAATTACTTAGTGTTAGAGGCCGTTACGTTTATTCTTGGTGGGATGAGGCTGTTACGTTTATTCTTGGCGGGATATTTTTGTGTGTCGATCCATAAACAAAACTTTTACTTAGTAATGTGTAGGTTGGTCTACCGGTGCTCAGGCGATTACTATAGTTCAAAATTTAGAACTTATTAATTTGTAATATGTGAAATTTAATGTATTTGATGACTTGTTATGACCTACTTTGTCCTATTAACCAATCACAAAAATAACACTATAAGACTTTTCATTTATAATAATCAACTAAAATTCTCAAATGTATGCTAAAACTTAAGGCTGATTCTATACCCCCCCCCCCCCCCCTCCTGATTATACCTCCCTTGTGAGGGGGGTAAAATTGCCAGTCCCACGCGGGCCCCACCTGTAAGTATGTGAGAGGAGGGGGGTGTAAAAAGTAACTAGGGAGGGTGTAGAAAGTAGCACCCAAACTTAATCTAACAAAGAAGAAAATGGAAATACGAACTCCCCTATAACTTTTGTTCTTGTGGCTGTTGCTTCTTCTATCTCCATGCCAGCAACCAGGTTGCAAGCAATCCCAGAAACTATTAGATGGAAATCCTCCAAAACCAGTTCTATCGTTTCACTTTTTATTTTATTTTGTGGGTTGTTACTTCTAAGATTTTTCTTTATGGCCCATGTAATATTAATTGAAGCCCACTAGCTAAGACTGTCCGTTGTCGAATAACGGAGAGGGCACGTCGGCAAGGGAAGGCGTTAAACACCGGGTCCGGGCGCCATTCAAGGGTGCTAAGGGCACCATCGCTAACCCAATAACGGGCGTTAGGCCATTTTTGAACGTTGGGAGGTGCGGTGATCAAGGAAAATCCACACCTCCAATCTCTACAAGCTTAAAAAAAAGATGAATTTGTGGGATCCAAGACATCCGTTTTTTGCAACATTCGACCATATGTTAATAACTCGTTTTACATCATACACAACCAAACCCAACTCGATGAATGATGTACAAAACCCGTCTAACCTCTTCAATCCTACCTACTTCGACCAACGCAATGTATATCGTCCCACACTAGAAACCCAAAACTCTCCCAACTTGAAATTTGATTTTTGGTCTTGGTTCCGTTCCAAACACACAATTTATGCTCGAGCCACAACCCCAACCCCAACCGCAAAGGGAACCGAAATCATTATAAGAGGAAAACGTAGTCACAGGAAAAAACAACCCCAAGACGAGGTGGTCGAGAAAACACATGAGAAATATATTTAAGGTGTAGTCATTTCACACCATCTAGTTATTGGACACTTTAGTTATTGCCCAGAGGCGGAACTACAATATAAGCAGCCGTAGCTCTCGCAACGTTATTTTTTTCGTTTGTATACAAAAAATACACCTAAAAAATACAAGGATAACCCTAATCTTAAAAATAGGATAGTATAACAGTGTAAATCTAATTCTTTTTACAAGCTCAAACATAATTGTTAATAGCCTATTAAGTTAGCCCATTAGCCCAAGATCCAAAATAATAATAAAACAATCCCATTTATATGTTGATTATGGGGGCGACAATGGGCATGTTTTATACGCAATCAAATGGGCCCAACATTTTTGAACAATGCCATGACTTGTGCAGTTGAAAATGATTTTTTTCATAAAGTAAAAGTGGACAACGTGATGGAAAGATTTAAGCTATGAAAAAAAGAAGAGAACAAATCTATTAGGTATTTGTTTTACTTTATTTATTTATTGTCGTTTTTTTTAATATTGTATGATTGCACGGTAAAAAAATTTTTGGGATACCCCTGATTTAATAGGCTGGTTCCACACTGTGATTGCCCATTTGCTTATGGCTTATTTTCTACTAGTTATTTTTTTTTTGTTTTGAATGGCACTAGTTATTGGAGAGGATAGTTATTTCACAAAACATAACCTAATTTCATTTGTGAATGGAATGATTCTTGAGTTGGCCTGCAAAAATGTGAAAACTCAAAACAATCTTTTTTGAGTTTTCTTTTAATTCTCATGATAAAGATGTCATCTTCATCTTATTTAATTCGGTTACTATCAGTAGCGGAGCTTGACCAAAAGTTTCGGGGGCGGAAAGTTATGGGACCCAATTTATATATTATATAAATATTTAGACAAAATAATTGTGTGGGGGGATCCTTTATAATTTTAAAAGTTTTGGACGAAAAATCAGAAATTTTATGGTTCTAACCGAAACATTGGGGGGCAGGTGCACCCCAGGGTACCAACTAAGCTACCCCCCTAGTTACTACATGCTGAGTAGGTCTGTACTACATGCTAAGATCTCAGAGACACTGTGCGACGAATAATCATATTCTTTAAAATATAAACTAGGGATTGTGCCCGCGCGAGATGCGCCGCGATACGGCGCGATGCGGCGCATGTACATTAGGTGATAATTAGTGGCATAAACATTCAGAAAACTTAAATAAGAGTAATAGCCACGATGTCGCTGAGAACACAGTCTCACAACACGAAGCTAGAGGGGAGGAGAGGCTAGTCGAAGGACCGGTGAACATACCCGGCCTTCGTTGGAATCGGTTACGGAAATGAGAAGGATGAGAGGGACTGCGGAGGACCTGACCTTTGTCAACACCGAGCGCAACCAGGAACACCTTCTCCGATCTCTCGGGTATGACGCCTTACACGATCTACCGCCACAATATTCTTGTATTAGAACACCATATGAAGTAATTTTAGTACATCAAACAGGAACAATTCGGTTAGTTGTGTTTGAGGTAGGCTCGATATCCTCTTCGTAAGTTGACTAAATAAAGTCAAGTTGGAACTATGTCGTAGCACTAAAGTCTTCAAATGTCATCATAAACACATCGAGTTGATTTGTGGAAACACCAAATACACCATTGACTTCTTTTTTAAGTTTTCTTTTGGCCTTGACTTCTGAAACAACAATTGGATCTAGATGTTCACCTGCATGGTAAGTAGAAGATCATGGGAGTGGATTTTGATTTTCATCAACAAAACTTCTCATAATATGCCATATCGAATCTGCAGACATAACAATTGTGATCCCTAACCTGCTAGCCTGCAATTTATGAACTAAAAATATAGCATAAGTTCATTAACATAAAAAATGGAATAAATTTCGATTTGCTAACTGTCGAAAAAATTTTCAAATTAAATGCATATTTACTTTGATGAAACTTAAAATAGACTTTTGCTCACCAAATTATTAGCTTCTACAGCATTTACATGTGAATGAACTTAAGTTTAACCATAAAAGGGTCTCTATTGTTTTTAATGATGTATATATTTCAAATAAACACCAAGTACATTCACAAACATATGCACTGAACACAGCACACATGCATTGGCTGTGATGGAACCAATAACTATTTTGATGCAGTGGCGGACCGATGATTTTTTTCTACTGGGTCCCCTTTTTTCGGTGTAAGAATTTTTCAAAACGAAACGTTAAAACTTTTGGGTCGGTCGTTGTTCGGGCCGAGTCGGGGCCAGGAACATAAGCCTAAACCCAAATTCACATAGCACAATTGAAATGTCCACCACACATTTCACTTTAAATTTTCGGTAAAACGGCTTTTATTTTATTTATTTTACTCAGGTCCTGTTTTGAAACCTAACCAAACGAAATTATTCTACATCGCTTATTCGATTCGTTTATTAATCATTTCTTAAAACAGCATGTTTTGACCCGTACTGTCACACCCCCAAAATCCACCTGCGGAGTATCACCGCTTGGAGGCGTGACTGACCAGGATCAAGCCACCAATCATATTGGACAATAAAGTAAAGTAATCAAAAGTTCAACCACACAGTATAATTGGTGTCCAAAACAATTCAATAAGTTTAAGTTATCAGCGGAAGCAAATAGTTCAAAACCCAAATAGTAAATTCAGAGTATTTAAGTTTCTCATGAACACTCAATGTCCATGCTCCACAACGACTCTTCCCCATGCAAGCTCCTGCTAAACCTATTGACCTGCAAAGCATGTAGTAACGAGTCAACAATAATGTTGAGCGAGTTCACAGTTGGGTGTTTGTTTTAGGTTGTTCCAAAAGCAGTTTCCTTTAGCTGGCATCCTGCCGTGGGGGTTACCCCTTAGTTGAAAAACGTGATTTGTTTATTCCATTTACTCTGGCAATCCAGCCGTGGGGGCTACCCCATGTATATATATATATATATATATATATATATATATATATGGCTCTCTGGCCGTGGGGGCTACCCCATGTATGTACTACTAGACTCGTTACCATATCGACTGCTGACTATAGTCATGTTTATGTGCCCTGAACTGTCAATGTCTATCATCATTGACGTGCCCAGATCCATTAGTTCACGCCCGTCCTCTGCGGTACGGTGTGAGGCTTGTCAAACCTAAATAGCGCTATCTAACTAATGACCCGCTCGCCATTGGCCCGACGATTAAGTCAATATAAAAAGGAGGGACTTCGTGATAGAGTTTTGGTCTAGTGAAAGTTAACTGTCCATGAGGACGAGGAATTATATTCCTGAACCCGTACTGTCCTACCCAAGAAAGGACGAGGAATCCATATTCCTTAACCCATTCCCAACCCCTGGGAATCCCATGCTTTGTAGAAAGTGTGAACTCACCTTAGGTTAGCTCGGCAGATAAACGAAAGGTCAATCGAGCTGCTAGAGGTCAACCACGTCCTAACATGGTTACCATAGAAGTCAGGTCTAGGTTCAAGTATTGCACGTATGTTTACTCATAAGCTAACAAGTTACGTACACGTTTTGATCATGGCAAACACGTAAACAGTCGAAGTACTTAACATATTCATACTTGTATGATTCTAAAGATTGAGCTCACACAAGTCTAGCTGCCTTGTGCGATTCACCCATAGAAGCCCAATAGTACCCGGCCCAATAACCAGAAAGCCCAAATACATCTATATACATATACACGGCCCAACATATAAACAGATAGTCCATCTTGTGCGATCCATACATCTTGTGCGACCAGCTTTGTTACCCAGGCCAACAGATATACATACGGCCCAATATAATAAACAGATAAACAATCTTGTGCGACTCAAATTACTTGTGCGACTGAGTTGTCCTTGTGCGATCCGGACAACTTGTACGATCCGGAACATCTTGTGCGACTGGGAGTTGGGCTTCGAGGCCCAACAGTGTAATAGTTCAAATAGTTGTGTATGGCCCAAGCATTGTGCGATCAACACCGTCTTGTGCGATCCACAAGTCTTGTGCGATCCACAAGTCTTGTGCGATCATGCATATCTTAGTTGTACACTGTGTTTAATGTGATGTACCTATCTTGTGCGATTGCACTTGTGTGTTTGGTCTTGTGCGACCGAAGCCTCTTGTACGATTAAGAGACTTGTGTGATTAGTTACATGATCCCTAAAATTATGTGATCAATTAATTTGTTTCCTTATTATCTTGCAAGGTTAATTCTAACAGTTTCCAACTAGTCAAACACTCGATCAAATCGAACAATCAACATTAAATCATATGAACCCTAATATCATAGCAACTCATCATAATCATCAACGAATCAGCAGTAGAGTTAACACCAAAATTCCTAACTCAACATGCAACAACTTTTGACAAAACATACTAATCATCCAAATCTAATTACACCACAGCCGACTAACATGCATTCGACTCCAAATCATCATTAGCACCATACGATTATCAAACCCTATATCAATCTAGCATATCATACTTGTGAGCCAATACAAATCATCTATTCACAACATCAATCAATCGTAACTCATCCGCAAATCATCACAAAGGAACATATGAATCACAACATCACACAATTAATAATTAAAGTACTAACCGATTAGAAGGATGGAACGAGAGTTGATTCGAATAAAAGTCTTCGAGAGAGATGGAGGTGTTGCCATCGGGTTTGAGAGGGAGAGAAAGAGTAGGGTTTTGTGTGTGATAAGAGATTTGCAACAAATGAGAAGTGTTGACCTCCTCATGAGGTTATGCGTGTGAGAGGTGGGCCGAACCCACCACTATGGGCTGCTCATTCGGTTCAAGTGAGGAGTGGGCCGAGAGTTGTAAAAGACCAAAGCCCAAAGGCTTGTGCGATTCGAATAGTGTTGTGCGATCGGTTTATTAATATACAATACACATCATCACATAACATATCAACATAACATTTAATCAATCAACAAAGTTCATATAATCACACAGTGTTCACATACGTTACATTAATCACACAGATAGGTTTGAAATACGAGTTGTCACATTATCCCCAAGTTGAAAGAAATTTCGTCCTGAAATTTGGTACGTACTCACTGAGGAAGCTAGTTAAGTTGTATGGTTTTCCTGGGGTGTCACATCCTCCCCCCGTTGATCTGGAATTTCGTCCCGAAATTCCGTGGTAGCTTCAGCCTCAGTAGTGGTTGTACTATTTGCGAACAGTTGGGGATACTTTTGTTTCATCTGATCTTCGCGTTCACAGGTGAACTCTGGGCCACGACGGGAGTTCCAACGAACTCGAACGAGAGGTATTCTAGTGCGCTTAAGGACCTTAACATCCCAGTCCATGATTTCAACTGGTTCCTCGACGAATCACAACTGCTCGTCAATAGTGAGCTCCTTCAAAGGAACTATGAGGGTCTCATCTGACAGGCACTTCTTCAGATTCGACACATGGAAAACGTTGTGAACTGCACTGAGTTCTGTTGGTAGGTTCAGCTTGAAAGCCACTTTGCCTATTTTCTCTATGATGTCGAATGGTCCAACGTATCATGGATTCAGCTTGCCTCGTTTACCAAAACGAACCACACCCTTCCAGGGTGAGACTTTGAGTAGCACTTGATCCCCAACCTGGAACTCCAGTGGTTTCATGCCCTTATCGGCGTATGCTTTCTGACGGTCACGAGCTGCCGCCATTCGTTGTCGTATCTGAGCAATCCTTTCTGTTGTGTCTACCACAAGTTATGGGCCCGTGATCTGATTATCCCCCACCTCCGCCCAACAAAGAGGTGATCGGCATTTACGCCCGTACAATGCCTCAAACGGAGCAGCTTTAATGCTGGTGTGGTAGCTATTATTGTACGAAAATTTCACAAGTGGCAGATGCTTTTCCCAGCCGTTGCCAAAGTCAATCACATATGCCCTAAGCATGTCTTCAAGGGTCTGGATGGTGTGTTCAGACTGCCCATCCGTTTGCGGGTGATAAGCTGTGCTCATATCTAAACTTAAGCCAAAGGACTTGTGCATTGCTTGCCACAGTTCAAAAGTAAAACGTGCATCACGATCAGAGATAATAGAGGTGGGCACCCCGTGCCTCGAGACAACTTCTTTAAGGTATACGTCTGCTAGAGTGGAGAACTTATCCGTTTCCTTGATAGCCAAGAAATGTGCAGACTTTGTGAGTCGATCCACGATCACCCAAATAGTATCATTTCCCCGTTGAGATCTAGGCAGGCCACTAACAAAATCCATGGAAATTTGCTCCCATTTCCATTGTGGTATCTCTGGTTGTTGGAGTAGGCCTGATGGTTTCTGGTATTCGACCTTGACTCTCGCACAAGTCAAACACTTGCTGACGTAAGTTGCTATGTGGGCCTTCAAGTTAGGCCACCAATATGTAGTTTTGAGATCGTGGTACATCTTATCCGAACAAGGATGTACTGAGTAGCGAGACTTGTTTGCCTCATCCATCACAAGCTCTCGTAGGTTCCATAGAGTGGGACCCAAATGCGTCCTGTTACGTAGTAGGCGCCGTCTTCCTTTTGTTCTAGCCGTTGCCTTGAGCCGCGTAGGGCTTCAGCCCTGACGTTGTCTGGTTTCAATGCTTCAACCTGAGCATTTCGTATCTGGGAAGGAAGACTAGACTGAATGGTGAGTTGTAAAGCTCGTACGCGTCTAGGTGTAGTATCCTTTCGACTGAGGGCATCGGCCACAACATTGGCTTTGCCCGGATGATATCTGATCGAGCATTCGTAGTCATTCAGTAGCTCGACCCATCGTCGTTGTCGCATATTCAGTTCCTTATGTTTGAAGATATGCTCGAGACTCCTGTGATCGGTGTAAATGGCGCACTTGGTACCGTACAGGTAATGTCTCCATATCTTAAGTGCAAAAACAACAGCTCCCAGCTCTAAATCGTGTGTAGTGTAGTTCCTTTCATGAACTTTAAGTTGGCGGGAGGCGTACGCAATAACTTTATCCCGTTGCATCAATACACAACCAAGACCCTGAATTGATGCATCGCAGTAAACCACAAAGTCGTCTGTGCCCTCTGGCAATGAAAGAATAGGTGCGTTGCAAAGTCTATTCTTTAGGTGCTGAAATGCTGATTCCTGTGTAGTACCCCATTGATAGACAACTCCTTTCTGAGTTAGTGAGGTGAGTGGTTGCGCAATCTTGGAAAAATCCTTAATGAACCTCCTGTAGTAACCTGCCAAACCCAAGAATTGGCGAATTTCTGTTGGCGTGCGAGGTGCAGGCCAGTTCTTAATCGAGTCTACCTTGGATGGATCAACATGAATCCCATCCTTGTTTACCACGTGGCCTAGGAAATGGACTTCACGAAGCCAGAAGTCACATTTCGAGAACTTTGCATACAGTTGTTCAGTTCGAAGAAGTTCCAAAATAAGTCGTAGATGGTGCTCGTGTTCCTCCTGACTCTTCGAATAGATCAGGATGTCGTCGATGAAAACAATAACGAACTTGTCCAGGTAAGGCTTGCACACTCTGTTCATAAGGTCCATGAAAACCGCAGGTGCGTTTGTCAGCCCAAAAGGCATGACCAAAAACTCATAGTGTCCATAACGAGTTCTAAAGGTTGTTTTGGAGACGTCCTCTTCTCGGACTCTCAGCTGGTGATATCCTGATCTCAAATCAATCTTCGAGTAAAAGCTCGACCCTTGCAGCTGGTCGAATAAGTCGTCGATGCGTGGAAGAGGATAGCGATTCTTCACCGTCACCTTGTTGAGTTCACGGTAGTCGATGCACATTCTGAATGTACCGTCTTTCTTCTTCACAAATAACACTGGAGCTCCCCAGGGCGAAGAGCTAGGACGAATAAAACCCTTATCCAAGAGTTCTTGTAGTTGCGTAGACAGCTCTTCTAGTTCAGATGGGGCTAAACGATAAGGTGCTCGAGCTATAGGCGCTGCTCCAGGAGCTAGTTCGATTTGAAACTCGACCTGGCGATGAGGCGGAAGGCCAGGTAATTCCTCAGGGAATACCTCAGGATAGTCGCGTACGATCGAAAAATCTTCTATCTTCTTCTCTTTCTTCGAGGTGTCAGTAACGAGAGCCAAAATAGCAGTGTGGCCCTTTCTCAAACACTTCTGAGCCTTAAGGAAAGAGATGATGCTCTCAACAGCACCCCTCTTGTCGCCATGAATCATAAGTGGTTCATCACCTGAGCGAGGAATACGGACGATTTTCTCGTTGCAAAGGATTTCTGCTTGGTGTTGGGATAACCAATCCATCCCAATGACAACGTCAAAACCACCCAAAACGATAGGGATGAGGTCGATAGAGAAGGTCTGGTTAGCAAGAACAAGTTTACAACCCTTGACTACGTGTGTGGCCTCTAAACTCTTACCATTAGCTAGCTCTACAGTGTGCTTGGTGTTCAAAAGTGTTGGGGTAGGCTTAAGCATTTGACTAACTTTTAAGGACGCGTAGCTAGTATCGGCACCCGTATCAAATAAAACTGTAACGTAAAAGTCGTCGAGAAGGAACTTACCCGTCACCACATTGGGATCATTCCTCGCTTCACCCTGGCCAATAACGAACACACGACCCCTTGCACCATTGCCGTTGTTACCCCCGTTGTTTCCATTCCCCTGGTTGTTATTATTGTTGTTGTTGTTCTGGTTCCGGTTTAGTTGGGGAAAATCCCTCTTGAAGTCGCCTTCAGCTCCACACTGAAAGCACACTTTGTTGTTACCTTGCTGCTGCTGTTGCTGGCATTGATTCTGTGGGGTTTGTTGTTGCTGACGATTCTGGTTTGCGGGGTATAGACTCCTGCAATCCTTTACGGCATGGCCTGGCTTGTTGCACCGATGACAATTACTCCTGGTGCATGGCCCGCTGTGGTGTAGCTTACAGCGATTGCATTTGGGGTGATTTCCCCTGTACCCACTATGACTTTGACTACCAGATGATTGCTGACTAGGACTCTTGTAGTCGTCAGTCCTTCTCTGTTGAGACTGAGATTGAACAGAAGTTGAACCTTTGCTTGAAGCTCCATCCCATTTCCGTTTGTTGTCGCTAGGAGCATCTGAAGTAGCTGTAGCACTAATACGCTTTGGTAACCTGTTCTGCTCCACCGCCTGATCAGTGAGGCGATGAGCCAATTGTACAACTTGCTGGATGGTGGCTAGGTTAGCTGAAGTCACATGACTTTGAATCTCTGGAACTAAGCCCTTAAGGTATAGTTCGATGCGTTTGATGGGAGGATCCACCATAGTAGGACACAGAATAGCAAGCTAATTTGATCTTTTCGTGTACGCCTCAATCTCTGACCCCGTCATCTTGAGGTTGAAGAACTCTACCTCCAGTTTGTGAATATCATCACGATTGCAGTACTCTTCCTTGATCATCTCCTTAAAATTGTTCCATGGGGTGGCATTAGCAGCAACCAACCCCAACATTTGGACTTGAGCGTTCCACCATGTGAGCGCTAAACCCTCGAGAGTACCGGTAGCATACTTCACCCTGCGAGCCTCAGGGCATTCACACATTTCGAAGACTGACTCGAGCTTCTCAAACCAGTGGAGGAGACCTACGGCTCCTTCAGTGCCACTAAAAGTAGTGGGTCGGCAGTCCATAAAAGTTTTGAAGGTGCACACAGGTGGCTGAGCATGTTGACCTGTCGTGGGTGTAAGAAAGGACAAAGTTTAACACAAAGGTTGGTTCACGAGAGTAGGACCTAAAGATCCTAGAATGAGTTTAAACTGCAGGGTATACCTCCTGCTTGTGCGGCTGCAAGTGCCGCAGCAACTTGTTGGTTAATCAGAGCCGTCAACTGGGCTTGAGTCATGTTAACGCGTCCACTCATGATCTTCATATCAAAGGAAAACATGAGTGAGAGAGGTTCGTGAAAGTGCGATGACAGAAGAGAGTAAGCACACATGTGTTTTCAAACTATCGTTGCTACGTTTATCTAAGCATACCATAAGCAAAGTTCTATGCAATCTAGCAAGTAGGAAAATGTAAACATGAATCATATCACCTAGAATATCGAGTCTTGCACGTGGAATGAAGCGTCGTTGTGGACCGTTGAGCACTGTACAGGTTATAGTCTGGTTTTAACAAAAACGTTTTCCCTTATTAAAACCAAGTTCACTATAACCAATGGCTCTGATACCAATCTGTCACGCCCCCAAAATCCACCTGCGGAGTATCACCGCTTGGAGGCGTGACTGACCAGGATCAAGCCACCAATCATATTGGACAATAAAGTAAAGTAATCAAAAGTTCAACCACACAGTATAATTGGTGTCCAAAACAATTCAATAAGTTTAAGTTATCAGCGGAAGCAAATAGTTCAAAACCCAAATAGTAAATTCAGAGTATTTAAGTTTCTCATGAACACTCAATGTCCATGCTCCACAACGACTCTTCCCCATGCAAGCTCCTGCTAAACCTATTGACCTGCAAAGCATGTAGTAACGAGTCAACAATAATGTTGAGCGAGTTCACAGTTGGGTGTTTGTTTTAGGTTGTTCCAAAAGCAGTTTCCTTTAGCTGGCATCCTGCCGTGGGGGTTACCCCTTAGTTGAAAAACGTGATTTGTTTATTCCATTTACTCTGGCAATCCAGCCGTGGGGGCTACCCCATGTATATATATATATATATATATATATATATGGCTCTCTGGCCGTGGGGGCTACCCCATGTATGTACTACTAGACTCGTTACCATATCGACTGCTGACTATAGTCATGTTTATGTGCCCTGAACTGTCAATGTCTATCATCATTGACGTGCCCAGATCCATTAGTTCACGCCCGTCCTCTGCGGTACGGTGTGAGGCTTGTCAAACCTAAATAGCGCTATCTAACTAATGACCCGCTCGCCATTGGCCCGACGATTAAGTCAATATAAAAAGGAGGGACTTCGTGATAGAGTTTTGGTCTAGTGAAAGTTAACTGTCCATGAGGACGAGGAATTATATTCCTGAACCCGTACTGTCCTACCCAAGAAAGGACGAGGAATCCATATTCCTTAACCCATTCCCAACCCCTGGGAATCCCATGCTTTGTAGAAAGTGTGAACTCACCTTAGGTTAGCTCGGCAGATAAACGAAAGGTCAATCGAGCTGCTAGAGGTCAACCACGTCCTAACATGGTTACCATACAAGTCACGTCTAGGTTCAAGTAGTGCACGTATGTTTACTCATAAGCTAACAAGTTACGAACACGTTTTGATCATGGCAAACATGTAAACAGTCGAAGTACTTAACATATTCATACTTGTATAATTCTAAAGATTGAGCTCGCACAAGTCTAGCTGCCTTGTGCGATTCACCCATAGAAGCCCAATAGTACCAGGCCCAATAACCAGAAAGCCCAAATACATCTATATACATATACACGGCCCAACATATAAACAGATAGTCCATCTTGTGCGATCCATACATCTTGTGCGACCAGCTTTGTTACCCAGCCCAACAGATATACATACGGCCCAATATAATAAACAGATAAACAATCTTGTGCGACTCAAATTACTTGTGCGACTGAGTTATCCTTGTGCGATCCGGACAACTTGTACGATCCGGAACATCTTGTGCGACTGGGAGTTGGGCTTCGAGGCCCAACAGTGTAATAGTTCAAATAGTTGTGTATGGCCCAAGCCTTGTGCGATCAGCACCGTCTTGTGCGATCCACAAGTCTTGTGCGATCATGCATATCTTAGTTGTACACTGTGTTTAATGTGATGTACCTATCTTGTGCGATTGCACTTGTGTGTTTGGTCTTGTGCGACCGAAGCCTCTTGTGCGATTAAGAGACTTGTGTGATTAGTTACATGATCCCTAAAATTATGTGATCAATTAATTTGTTTCCTTATTATCTTGCAAGGTTAATTCTAACAGGTTCCAACTAGTCAAACACTCGATCAAATCGAACAATCAACATTAAATCATATGAACCCTAATATCATAGCAACTCATCATCATAATCAACGAATCAACAGTAGAGTTAACACCAAAATTCCTAACTCAACATGCAACAACTTTTGACAAAACATACTAATCATCCAAATCCAATTACACCACAGCCGACTAACATGCATTCGACTCCAAATCATCATTAGTATCATATGATTATCAAACCCTATATCGATCTAGCATATCATACTTGTGAGCCAATACAAATCATCTATTCACAACATCAATCAATCGTATCTCATCCGCAAATCAGCACAAAGGAACATATGAATCACAACATCACACAATTAATAATTAAAGTACTAACCGATTAGAAGGATGGAACGAGAGTTGATTCGAATAAAAGTCTTCGAGAGAGATAGAGGTGTTGCCGTCGGGTTTGAGAGGGAGAGAGAGAGTAGGGTTTTGTGTGTGATAAGAGATTTGCAACAAATGAGAAGTGTTGACCTCCTCACGAGGTTATGCGTGTGAGAGGTGGGCCGAACCCACCACTATGGGCTGCTCATTCGGTTCAAGTGAGGAGTGGGCCGAGAGTTGTAAAAGACCAAAGCCCAAAGGCTTGTGCGATTCGAATAGTGTTGTGCGATCGGTTTATTAATATACAATACACATCATCACATAACAAATCAACATAACATTTAATCAATCAACAAAGTTCATATAATCACACAGTGTTCACATACGTTACATTAATCACAAAGATAGGTTTGAAATACGAGTTGTCACACGTACCCAAATCTGTCAAACCTCATTTGACCCGAACCAAAGCGACCATCTTTTAAAACGACCTGACCCATCCTGACCTGTTACCCTTTACAAAGATTTTTTAGTTCTACATTTAATTAATCAACTTAAGTTTAACCATAAAAGGGCTTCTTTCGTTTTTTAATGCTTTATATATTTCAAATAAACACCAAGCACATTCACAAACATATGCACAGAACACAGCACACATGCATTGGCTGCGGCAGCACCAATAACTATTTTGACGCAGTAGCGGACCCATGATTTTTTTTCTACTGGGTTCCCTTTTTTCGGTGTAAGAATTTTTCAAAACGAAACGCTAAAATTTTCGGGTCGTTCGTTGTCCGGGCCGAGGCGGGGCTAGGAACATAAGCCTAAACCCAAATGTCCACGACACATTTAACTTTAAATTTTCGGTAAAACGGCTTTTATTTTATTTATTTTACTCGGATCCTGTTTTGAAACCTAACCAAACGAAATTATTCTACATCGCTTATTCGATTTGTTTATTGATCATTTCTTAAAACAACCTGCTTTGACCCGTACCCAAATCTGTGAAACCCCATTTTGACCCGAACCAAAGCGACCATCTTTTAAAACGACCCGACCCGTCCTGACCTGTTACCCTTTACAAAGATTTTTGAGTTCTACATTTAATTGGTCTAATCTCGAAGTTTCTCAAGGATAACACATAAAAAAATATATATATGCATTTTAGATATTTGAGATTATAGAGGTTACACAATACTTCAAACAACAACACTTAATTGAGTAAAAAGGCAAATTTATCTACATTATAAATGTCGAGACGTTGCGGCGTGGGTACACTGCAAACATCGAATAGAATAGTCCCGACGTTATTTAATGTGTTAATTAACCTATATAAGCATTATGATTGGATCCAGGGGCGAAGTATAGAAGGGCCGTGGGTGGGGGGACCCCCTGAACTTTTCGCTCAGTAGTGTTATATATGTAGTTTTCGTATAGAATTTTTTTGGTATATACATTTTCGACCCCCCCCCCCCCCCCCCGTTCTATAGAAATTTTTGGGTATATACGTTTTCGCCCCCCCCCCCCCGGTCATTCGGGTCAAGCTTCGTCACTTATTGGATCAACCCGTAAAGTAATTATCGCTTGCCTTCCATGTGATGATCCACGTGTATTCATAGACAATGGAAAACCATGTTATAGTTAATGGTAAGTATATGCAAATTAATGAATATTCTGGGCATGCTAACTAAACTTAAAGTAAGTATATGAAAATGAATATTCTGGGCATGCTAACTAAACTCAAAAACACATGATGATTTATAATTTAAGTATCGTATTTGATTTGATATAAAAGTATAATGTTAACTTTTAACAATTGGACGAACGATGAACAAACTTCTCTTCATCATTATAAGCAAACTATTTCCCTTCAAATTAACGCATAAGTAGAAGTAATGTAAAAAAGAAAATAAAAATATTACAAATTCAAAGGCATACAGTCCATAAAGCAATTATCCAGCCTAAAATATGAAAAAATAAAGAGGAAATAACAATACTATTAATAGTTATAATAATAAGTATACAAGGAGGGACCATATTTGTAGAAAAGAAACAGAAGAGGGGGTTCAAATTAAAATGCAAATGGATCAATTTGATAAATCCACCGACTTTATCATTTAAGATAGACAAGTGTTCATAAGATCTCTACTCGCTTCAATCTTCTTTCATGCATATCAGCAGGTATTTATACGCGATTTCTTGTGTTTAAAAACCTCTATTGAGCCTAAAGTTCTATGCGAACAAAGATGACCTGTTTGACCCGTGTAAATGCTAACATGTTTATTACACAGATTGCTTATATGATACTGCAAAGAGTATCTCCAATTACACATAGTGTGTGCAACTGTGTGAAGCGCGTGGTAGTAATCGTAGCCTTTATCTTCTTCTTCCGTACACCCATCTCACTTACTAACTCCATAGGTAAATAAACATCTCTGCTCATGTCATTACAATCATTTACCATGATACCCCTCTTTCAATTAAATTCAAATTCAACCTTTGTTTATTTTATATAAATTTTTTAACTCATCTTATTCAGGAACTGGAATTGCTCTTGCTGGAGTATTGCTATACTCACAGGTGAAACGCATCAAACCCAAAACATCATAAACCAGTCTGGACGGGATGGAATCGATTCCTAATATATGGATATATTATGATCCGGGAATCTTTTTTTTTTTTAACTCTCAGTTCATTGTCTTTATAGGTTTAGACCCGTTTTTGCGAACTACCAGCAGACCGATGGCAATACTTGGCTGGATTTACCATTCGGGTCAAGACCCGATTATGAATTGAATCCCTTTTTTTAACCTTAATTACTAACCTAGTTCATCTATAACTATAAAGGAAGATTCGACCATAGATTAATTACCTGGACATCACTGTAGCAAAATTCCTGAACCAAACTCCTATTCTATTTCTGCAGATAATCCTGTCAACAAATAAACAAAGCCCTAATTAAACCAATAAATTCTCAAATTCCGCGATGAATGACATGAAATAGACAAGTAAAAGAAAAAAAATAAAAGAAAATCCCAAATTATGAAGTCTACAATTCAGTGAACATTAACTAAAACACAATAAAGTTAAATCAACTTCTTTAGATTTCTCAAACGAAATCAATTAGTGACATTACCATTTCAACTGAAACGGTAAAATCATTTCCCTAAACATGCTTCAAAAGATTTATCACAGAAAAACGAAGAGGATTGCATATAAGCTATTTAATATCTTCTCTGAACCTGAGAGTTAACTGAAATACCCAAAATTAGGGTTTAAATTTGTTGCCAAAGATGGATACAGTAGGGAATCTGGCACATTGATTAATTGCCGCTAATGATGCCAACGATACATGTCATACACACTTAACCATTTGCAAAGATATTTGTTGCATAAACATTATACAAATATATGAACAAAGCCAACTACAAGCATTAGCACAACTACCAGAATGAAATTAATCACATTAACGAATAGGAAAACTAAAAAAACCGATGTGAATACCTGCAAAGATTGTGATGAATGTAGATGGAAATTTGTCTGTCTCGTCTCTTCTTCGGTGGAGGCGGTGGTTGAACTGAGGGTTTTTCATGAACAGAGATTTTCTTGTAAATGCTTTGGAGGAAAACTTCTGACTTCCACCGGACGACCGCTAAGGGTTTTTGATGAACAGAGCTGACCATCTCTCGTTCTCTGCCTCTGTAGAAACTGGTTTGGAGATGGGTTTCATGTGAAGGCGCGAGTGAAGCAGGTGATCTGGTCGGTGGCAAAGCACCGACTTTGTGCTTTAAGATTTTGTATAATGTGACATGACGATAATTGTTATAACAATAAACAAAGTCATTAGTATAAAAAATAAAAATCAGGTGTGAAAATCATATAACAATAACATTATAACCAATATGAACTAGTTATTTTCCGCCCGCGCGTTGCGGCGGGACCCAATGACTACAAAAGGCGTGTCAGCAACGGCAAACAGATACCGAATATCAAAACATAAATAAAATGACGTGGTAAGGATAGTCACTCCGTCATAAAAAACGATTTTAAATAACCTAAAATATAATAATAGGACCCACAGGGCCTACACGTTGGAAATTCGGTTGTTTTCAGTTTAGTTATTGCGGTGCTAACACGTTAAAATATGGATGAGCTCGGTACCGGTAACGGCAGCGAAAGTACCGATCCGGAAAATCATCGAAATTAGGTACCGGCACCGAAAATACTCGGTACAATACGGTATGGTATTTGAAGGTAAAAATCAATAAATACAGGTATGGTGCTAGACCGGTGTCGAACCGAAAGTAACGATTCTGAAAACGCCAAAAGGTGGGTACCAAATTGGTACCGAAAATGATTTGGTATAGTAAATTTGGTACCGATACAATACCGGTTCGTTTACAGGATTTGATACGATTTGCTCATCAATATTCTAAATATCCAAGTTAATTTTACATACTACAATTCATTCATTACAGAAAAAGACAAAAAAGAAAACAAAATAAGTTGTTGTGCATATAAAACCTCATTCAAAGGAAATACAGTTTACTTACTGTGTGTATGAAAAGTAATCTAAACGGTTCAATTACTTGCATTGCTGCGTTGCTACAGGATTTGATGAGCTCGGCACCAACCGGTACCGAAAATACCGTTACCGAAATCCCCAAAAGTGGGTACCGGTACCTAATATACCTAGTATGGTACGGTTCGGTACTGGTACGACACCGGTATTTGAGGGTAAAAACCGGTGAATACCTGTGCAGAACTGGTACAAAAAATACACCGGTTTAGTAAATTTAAGACCGGTACCTATACCCAATACCATTTGCTCTATAAATTAATGATAAATTTTAATTCTAATTTTAATTTAATAATAAATCTCACTGTTCATTAAGTTTTCTTTTTATCATATATAGATTGACTATGAAGTAAAAAAAAAAATATTTATATACTTACGTTCTCAGACTTAGATATTTTTAGTGAATTTCTTAACAATTTCTTTTCAAATAAGTTTAATTAGTTTTCAAATAAATTATCAATTAAAGAAAAACAAAATTGATACCTGGCATATATTGTTAAAAAAAAGCCATGCATGCTCATCTTTATATATGTCTATGATTTTAAAATCATTTTGTAAAAGCACATATGATTTTTTTTTTTTTTTTGTTAGTTCTCATTTTCCAGCCACATCCGCAAACCAAGTGAATCGGTTAATTGTAAAATATAGTTTTTTTTAAATGTGCTAACTTGTTAAATGACTATATTCAAGTTCATAACAACCATTAATATTAATATCGGTCAATGATTCAAATTTGCCGTTCAAAAAAAATAAAAAATAACAACCGTTAATATTAATATTCTCTATATTTAAATACAGCCAAATAATCCAGTGAACTACATATATAAAATCACTTCAATGCTCAAAATGAAATTATTATTTTTTTAAATATTCCAAAACAATATGTAAAACCAGATTAAAATTTATAAAGCTAAAGCTAACAAATCAATTATACAAAAGTATAGCGTTTTGAAAACCAAACAGGGAGGTTGGTCCATCGGATCTTTTATAAGAAAGTCGACCAATTTAAAAGATAACAAATACAGGATTGGTTGGTTTGATTATGTGCAAATCGACCATACAAAACAGACCAACTAGTTTTAAGAGTATTTGACAAAACGGTAAAAATATTAAAGTTTATTTTCATTATGTACTGGATAACCTGTTTTTAAGACTAGACTAACTAGTTAAATTGATGACAATTACTAACGATCCGGATTTTAAAACATTGACTATATCAGTTTACTCTTAGATATGGCAAGCTAAGTTTTTTAGATAAAGATGTGAATATCGGATCCCTTGAAAATGAAAGCTAAATAATCTGATTTATCAAAAAGACGTAAATATCGGATCCCTTAATAATTAAAGCTAAATAATCTATGTGTGTGATTTATCTCACACAGATAGGTAAATAAAAAAAGAAAACAAATTTAGGTAAAATAATAAATCATTATTATTGAATGGATGGATCACATGGAAAGACAAAACTCTTTTGTGATTGTCCAACCAAACTAATATTCTTAAATTATTATCAACCTCTTGAATATAATACCAAAAGTGTTGACTCAACTTCTCATCTAGTTATAAAATGCCCACTTGCATCTAAACCTTTGTCTCAAAACCAACAAAAACACCAATACCATCATCCACTGTGTGTTTCACTCCCACAAATGGGATTGTTAAACCTCTGTTTCTCTGTCATCGTGTTAACCTTGTACCATGGAGTAGTTATCAATAGCGGAACTACGAGCTCTTTCGTTAGACAAGAAGCTAAATCCGTCGATATGCCTTTCACTAGCGACGTATTTCTTCATCCTCCTGGTTACAATGCCCCTCAACAGGTACTCTTTCTACGCATATCTCATTCATCTTAGCTCTGTTTTGCATACGGTTTGGTTCACTCTCACATAGCAGAACACTTATTTATAACTTGTACCTTGTGTTTGATTGTTGTATATTTGTTTGGTTTGGTTTGGTTTGTTGGTAGGTGCATATAACGCAGGGAGATCACGTGGGTAGAGCAGTGATCGTGTCTTGGGTGACTCAAGATGAACCGGGTTCATCCACTGTGGTCTATTGGGCCGACAAGAGCCACCAAAAACAAAATGCCACCGGCAGAATCACTACCTACAAATACTATAATTACACTTCTGGATTCATTCATCATAGCATAATCAAGAATTTAGAGGTATCATTTCATATCCAATGTTACACGGGCCGTATGTAAGGGTAAAATAGTCATATACGTCGCATGATAGCCAAATCATACAACCCGTATGATATATTGACTGACAAACACATACAACCCCTATGGCATTTTTCACCTGTTTTATGATGTGACAGGTGGGCTGGTGTACATTAACCTCACTCATTGTAAATTCATTGGTTTAATTTGATACAAACTTATGCAGTTTGACACCAAGTACCATTACGAGGTTGGAACAGGTCACACGACAAGGCGGTTCTGGTTCATGACTCCCCCAGCAGTCGGACCGGACGTCCCCTACACTTTTGGGCTCATGGGTAATTAAGCTTTAAATTCAAACTCATGATAACCCTTCATTTAGATTGACCAAATTTTATGCAACCTCTCTACATCTTACAGCCATCAGACCATACCTTAGCTTTGCTATTACTGGGAGTTACTGAGTATGATGATGATAATGATTATGCAGGGGATCTTGGACAAACTTACGACTCGAATCTTACACTCACACATTATGAAATGAACCCGGTGAAAGGGCAAGCAGTGTTGTTCGTTGGGGACCTGTCTTACGCCGATCACTATACGTTCCATGACAATTCGAGGTGGGATAGTTGGGGGAGGTTTGCCGAACGGAGTACGGCTTATCAACCGTGGATTTGGACTGCTGGGAATCACGAGCTCGATTATGAGCCCAGTATAGTAAGTGCCACTAGTAGTAAAATAAGTGACCAATTATTGAAAATACATGATGCAGGGTTTTGTTCTTTTGTTGGAAACTTTTAAGGTTGAGATAATATGCATAGATATTTAGGTTGGGTGGGGCACATTTAATAAGAAAAAACCTGATAGACTGAAATTTTTAGTCTAAAATGGGTCCTAGTCAAATAAATTTTAGTTAAATGGGTCAGGTCAAACTAGCCTAGTTGTGTGTTAACTTATTCAAAATGTTTATTTAAAGAATATATGTTTTTTTTCTGTCACTTAATTGACCGTGTATTTTGTGTATTTTATGTAAAAATTTAAAAAGTTACTTCAAACAGAAACTAGTATCAGTATTAATCACGTACAAATTTTGGTGTATAAATTTAGTAGAAAAGAGAATATTGGTTGTGAATATTTAGTGTAAAAAGTGTGAGGAATGGATTTTTAAAAGGTGGAAGTTTTAAAATATTTTTTTTTATGGAAAGGGGGGGTTATGAAAATTAAAAACGGGAGGGTGAATTTAGCCACACCTGTATTTTACTACCCATGTATCTATCAATAACAAGTGTCCTTAAGAAGATGTCTTGACGGTTAAATGATGTGGTCTGCAATTAAAAGGTTTAAAATTTAAATTCTGCAGGATGCAGACTGTAGTGTATTTATCCTAGAAAATGTAAGAATCATGGTTCAAAATACATCTATCGGTAACAAGTATGTTTATACTTTTTAGGGCGAAACCAAGCCGTTTAAGCCGTTTCTTCATCGATATCGAACTCCCTTCCGATCGTCTGGAAGCACCGAACCGCTTTGGTATTCAATCAAGCGAGCTTCGGCTTACGTCATTGTATTGTCTTCCTACTCAGCTTACGGTACGAACTCGGCTCTCTCTTCTCCAAATATAACATGACTTATGAGAAAGACATAACATGGGTTGTGTAGGTATGTACACCCCACAATACCAATGGCTACTTGAGGAGTTCCCAAAGGTGAATAGAAGTGAAACACCATGGTTGATTGTTCTTATGCATTCACCATGGTACAATAGTAATAGTTACCACTTCATGGAGGGTGAGACTATGCGAGTCATGTTCGAGCCATGGTTTGTGCAATACAAGGTCGATCTTGTGTTTGCCGGTCATGTTCATGCTTACGAACGCTCAGAACGTATATCGAATATCGCTTACAACATTGTGAATGGGGAATGCACACCGGTAGTTGACCAATCTGCCCCTGTGTATATAACCATCGGCGATGGCGGTAACATTGAAGGCTTAGCAAACAAGTAAGAACATACACTACTAGAAAACAGACCATTTTCCTGCGAAATATATACTTGAAAGTTTAAAAACATTGTTTAAAACTTTAAACGGTCGTTTATTTGACATTTTAACTATTTGTAGCATGACCGAGCCACAACCGAAGTATTCGGCATATCGAGAAGCGAGCTTCGGGCATGCAACGTTGGAGATAAAGAACCGGACACACGCGTATTATAATTGGCACCGCAACTCAGACGGATACGCAGTTCGAGCCGACTCGGTGATGTTCTTCAACCGATATTGGCATCCGAAAGACGACTCGACATCCAAAAACTAACCACACTAGCCACAAAAACAAACGGGATCAATAGCAACATAGATTATGAGTCAATTTTTATGTATCTTTGCTATGACATTTCACATAAATCGCATGTTTGTTTTGTATCGCTTTTTATCAAGATGCATTCGCCTCAATTGCATCGTTATTTAGGTGGTGTAGAATTACAGAGCGTGTCCTCGTTAGTTAAAAAATGAAAAAAAAAAAAAAAAGTTTGACCATAATAAGTGATTTTATAAAGAAAAAAGAGATGTTGAAAATGATGTGAATAATTGATATGATGGTGAATTGGTGATTAAAGGCACATCACAAACGGTTGAGATAGGTTCGGGTTTGTGGCCCAGGTCGCACACGATTCTGGACCACCAGAGGGTGCACCTTTTCCCTTCTTTCCCAATAATAACACCTTTTGAGTTTTGTCCACTACACCACACGTTATAAGCATCTAAAACTTTGATTCTATGCTATTTATATCAACCGATTCTTTTATTCTGATTGCACCTTTTTATTAAAGGGTCAACTTGTGGGATGTTTATTTGAAAAGAAAAGGAGTATTAATAATGTAACTAAGTTTTTTTTTTTTTTTTTTTATAAAATAAAGATAAATGTGATTTTAATGTAAACTTTATTAAAACGGCAACCAAGCCCACAAAACGGGGAGGCCAAACCACAACAACCTTACATAACTACAAATTTACACCAATTTGGCTAAGAAATGGACATTAACTTAGATCTACTTCTAACCCAAAGGAGCCTAATCGACTTGACTTCCGAGATAATGTCTTTTATTCGCACCACCTAACCAGTGGCGGAACTAGAACGATTGAGTTAGGGGGTCATCATAAGCTTATATTCTATACTGGTTTAAATTAGGGGGTCCATCTCTAAGTTTGTTCTTCAAAAACTCAAAATTTATAAATAAAAATTCAAAAAGATCCGGTGACCGGAGGGTCAACGGACCCTCTTGACCCCCCTCTGGTTCCGCCCCTGCACCTAACATAAAACTTCAACTCGTTCCTAGCTATCCAAATGCCCCAACAACCAATCAAAATAATCCCTTGAAACACACTTTTGGTTGGTTCGTTCAACCCGACATGTAGGGGTGACTGACGGGTGGTCCATAGGACAACCCTTAATGATGTTAAAAGACGAGTTTATCCCTCATTTGATCGTGTAATTATCTTGAATTAGATAACTACGAATGCTTATGTTTCATGTACAGTTCGGGAGCTAAAAATGGATAAAACGCTGCTTTGGACGGTTTGGAGAGGATCGGGTCGTGCATGGAATGAAAGAAGAAATAAAACCCAAGAATCAGGGCTCCACCGTAAATTACGGTGGCCACCGTAATTTACGGTGTCCCTGAAACCTGCATGTTCTCCACCGTACTCCAGGAGCAATCCACCGTAAATGTTTGAAGACCACCGTAATTTACGGTGGAGGCGACGGGAAAAATCGTAACTGCTCATTAAAACGGTTTTTGATGGTGTCTTTTCATCTTATCTCATCATAGGACGTTTTCTCTGAACATTGGGGGCGATTTTGGCTGGTTTTTGTTGGTTCCAAACAATTCTAAACATTCGGTTTTAGTTTTTGATTCGTATGAACTTCTACTTTGATGTTATGATGATCAACCGAACAATGTCCGGCTAAACTTGTGGTGATCATCTTAGGTGAAGGTTTTCTTAAACTCTTGTGTGTTTGTTCCTTTATTTCTAGAATGATAACATTGTGTTTGCTTTGATTATCGTGGTGTATGAGTAATTGATTGTAGTTTGTTAATTGGTATTGCAATTCTAGTCTAAATCGTACGTTCTTGGTGCCGTTGGCAATCGAGATATCACGGGAAGGGTTAGGGTTGGATATTGATTGATTGGTCATCGGGAAACAACCTCGCATTCATATAATCCGAGTACTTTGTTCCCTTTTATCACAACGATTGTTTATACACGAGTTATGTCTATGTAACTCTTTCTAGTTGGAATTTCACACAAGTGTTAAAAGAAACTGAATCCTAAGATGGTCATTGTTCTCATAATCTGAATTAAAAATCCAATCTTGATTAGTAAGTAATTGATAATTTAGTTTTCTAAAACAAACAATCCAAATCATTGATCTTTAATTTCTGCAAATTAGGTTAATTGTAGTTTAATTGCAAAACTATAAAATCAACACATTTCCACATACTCCCTGAGTTCGATACCCATTTACCACTATCTATTAGTTGTTATTTGGATTAAATTTGCGTGTACCTACGACCGCACGTCAAATTTTGGTGCCATTGCCGGGGAGTTGTGCGCAACGTGTGTCAGTTTGTTAGTTTTGCTTTGTTATTTTCGGGTTTACACTGGTGTGTTTAGTGTGCAGGTTCTACAGGTGCATGCATACTAGAGGCTCTCACAAGTCGTCACCGTTGTCATTTGATCTGGAGATCGAAAGAACGTTAAGGCAAAACAGAGTTTTAGTAAGAGAAAACAAAATTATTGGTTCACCTACCTCACCCATCACACCACGAAACATCATGCAAGAATCTCAAATACCACCCACAACGGGTCAAACGATCTCATCATTTATACCTACTTCCACACAACCATCACCAAACACCACCATACCAAATTCCACTACAATTCCTACTCCACCTCATGACACTACACCAACCAATACCACACAACCGATCACTACTCAAGTTGAACCCAATCTTACCTTTAGCCCTTCATCCACAATACCACCATTGTCACACTTCTTTCCCCCAACTACGGGTCAATCATCATCTACTTACACAATACCACCAAATTCAACCATTGTCCATGCTACTTCTACATTTAGACCATCAAACCAATTGGGCTTCCAATACTCATCCATTCCATTCGGGCAATCCTCGGGTATTCAAGGAGATGGATATGATGATGGCTATGAAGAGGAGTTTAGAGGGTATGAAGATGAAGGTTTCTATTATGGGGGCGATGGAGGATACTAGGGACCTCAAGGAGGAGCGGGTCAACAAAGTCAACCGATTCAACAATTTCAAGACACAAGTAGACTACCGGTTGGGGTGCAACACATTAGACCACAAGGGCCACAATTGCAACGCCCTACATCGCTACATCAAGTGCGTCCTCAAAATATGCAACCACAATTTCAAAGACCGATTCAACAACAACCACAAATGCCACAATACCAATTTCAACCACCCTTTGCACCTCAAGGGCCTATGCAAATGGGTCAACCAAGAGCACCATTGGGTGCCCCTCAAAGACATCACCGGGAGGTAGTACGGGGAATTGAAGCTCACTTCCAGCCTATTATCACTAACAATCCTTCGCCGGTAGTGATTCCTCATCATGCGGATGGAAGAACGTTTGAGGTTAGAACAACCGCCCTCCAAAGTCTACCAAAGTTTAAGGAATTAGCAACGGAAGAACCCTATTTTCATTTGGAGACATACGACTCCATTTGCAACACTATTGGAGGACAAGGGTTTTCTTCGGATGATGTCAAGTTGGTTCTCTTCCAATTTTCTTTGGAAGACAAGGCAAAGAGATGGTTTCACACTCTACCCTCCGCATCGATATTTACATGGGCTGATATGCAACAAATATTCTTGGATGAATATTATACCTCTCAAAAGACTAATGATGCAAGGAGAGGTTTGAGAAGCTTCCAACAACAATCGGGGGAGATGTTTCATGAAGCCTTCAAAAGGTTTAATATGATGTTACGGAATTGCCCTCATCATGGGATTCAACTATGGGAGTTGTTGAACGCATTTCACGAAGGGTTGAGTTCGGAGGATGCACGTGATTTAATGTCAATCACTAATGGTACATTTGGTACGAGTTATGAACATGTTGATTGGGCATTTTTAGAACAAATGGCGGTGAATTCCAAGAGGAAGGCCCAATCTTCAAGAAGGGCAAGGCATGTGATACAAAGGCCACAAGTGCATGGAGTAGAAAGTGGCAACGTGCAAACTACGAATCAAGTGTACGATATGTACACTAATTGCAATGAAATAGGCCACACGGCAGAAGTTTGTGTAGTGGGGGTGGTTGATGAGCAAGTGGAGGAAGTGATTGCAATTCAAGGAGGGGGTGGTCGAAATTTCAATATGAATTCCAACACATACCACCCCGGGTTACGAAACCACCCTAATTTCCGCTACGAGAACGCGGCGAACCAAGCTAACCCAAACTTTCAAGGAGCTCAAGGTAACTTTACACCTCGTCAACAATACAACCAAGGAAATTATCGGGGTGGAAACAACTATGGTTATCAAGGGAAATTTCAACAAACGGGTCAAAGTGGTTTGGGTCAAACTTCGTCAAGCGGGAATGAAGTCATGGATATGCTTCGGGCTATGCAACAAGATATGCAAAAACGGAATCAACTCGATGAAGTCCGGATGCAAAAGGATGAGGTTCGTGACAAGAGCATCCAATCACTAACAACCCAAATGGGTCAATTGGCAACCGATGTGGCGGAGTTGAAGAAAAGCAAGGGTCAACTTCCTAGCGACACTAAGGTAAATCCTTCACATGGTTCGTCACGAGGTAATGTTAATGTTCATCATGTTAGTGTTTTAAGAAGTGGCAAAGAATTTAAAGCTAATTTGTCACCCGATTTGGTTGAGGGGGTAGTTGAGGATGTCACGGGTAATGAAAGTGATGATGAAGTTTCACCGGCTGTTTCTAAAGAATCAAATATTAAAAAACCGGGTTTGGGTGAAAATGAAAAGAATGAAAAAGTTGAGGGTGAACCGAGTCAAGTTCCGTTTCCATCGGCTTTACTTGACCCGGGAAAGAAAAATTTTATTGCATCAAGAGGTCCCCAAAAAGAAGAATTGTGGGACATGTTTAAACAAGTAAAAATCAATCTACCACTACTTGATGCAATAAAACAAGTACCCGCATATGCTAAATTTTTAAAAGAGTTATGTACACAAAAAAGGCAACAAAAGAAGAAAATGCCTAAGCGGGTGGATTTAACCGGGCAAGTGAGTGCGGTTTTGAATGGGGAGCTTCCTCCTAAGCTCCAAGATCCGGGCACGCCATTAATTAACATACAAGTTGGTAACTTTCAAATGGAAAAGGCGTTACTAGATCTTGGAGCCGGGGTGAGCATTTTACCGGGGGGGCTTATATGACCAATATGACTTTGGTCCATTAGCAAGGGTAGAGACAACGGTTGTTTTGGCCGATTTGTCTCATAAGTTACCCCGGGGGATGGTTCAAAATGTGATTGTAAAAATTGATGAGTTCTATTACCCGGTTGACTTTTTAGTCTTGGACTACTCATCCGCGGACCCAAAACAACAACAAAATGTCATTTTGGGTCGGCCATTTTTGAGCACCGCGCATGCTGTGATCGATTGTAGATTTGGTACAGTCGATATGACTTTTGGGAATCAAAAAATGCGTTTAAATGTTTTTACTAACAATGCTAATGCTGTTGGTGTTGATGAGTGTTTCATGGCAGACTTAGTTGACGGATGCAACCCGCATGAGTATGAGGAGGATGGTATGGATGTTTGCTTGTGTGATTTTTCTGAACAGGTACATGCTTATGCACTACGGGTTGAAGAGGAAAAACAGGATGCTATGGCTTTGAAAGAAGGTCGAACGCCATGGACTCACCAATTCGAAGGCTTGCTGGTGGAGATAAATTCGGGTACTAAACCATCATTGGAAGAACCACCGAAGTTGGAACTCAAAGACTTGCCAAACCACTTGAAGTATGCTTTCCTTGGGGATAATGACACTCTACCGGTCATTATTGCCTCTAATTTAGAATTGGCACAAGAGCAAGCTTTGTTGGAGGTGTTGAAAGAGAACAAAGGAGCTATTGGATGGACAATTGCCGATCTCAAGGGAATTAGTCCATCAATCGTCATGCACAAGATTATTACCACCGAAGATGCAAAACCGACACTAGAAGCTCAAAGGCGATTGAATCCGAACCTACGGGAGGTAGTAAAGAAAGAGGTAATTAAATGGTTGGATGTGTAGGATCGTTTACAGACCCGAACGAGTCGTTCAGAAGAGTTTATGCTCAGTACGAAAGGCGGAAACAGATGTACTGGGGTCAATTCAGCAAGATATACACTTTAACTGTCGATATGATTGATTTAACAACGATTTACAGCGAGATGACACTTCGGCAGCACTTCGGCTCCGGAATCACACATACAAGAATCACTTCAAACGGAATCAGGCACCTCCTATATATAGGTGAAGTAATTTCGCTTGAACCAGTCTTAAACGGAATCACGTTCAAGCGGAATTACCACTTCAAACGAGATTACGAGTTCAAGCGAAATTAACCTTGTGATTTCGTTTGAAATGGCTATTTCCCATTTCAAACGGAATTACCTATATTTGACATTTTCTCGTATAACGTGCCCTGATCTATCTAAATACAAACAAGACTCGATACAAGACGAAGTCGACAGACGCATGCACTAACAGACTCCCCCTCGAATGTTGACGAGTCTTAAGTGTCGAGTCTTCGCATCTTCAATCTTTATCAGTCCTCTCAAACTCTTTGAAGTATCTGACACTGTAAAGCATCCTTAAATCTCTTTCCTTCCTCTATCAGTACTAACAGAAATCTCTTGATTCCTTAAGTTCATCAGCAGCAGCAATCTCATGATCAGAACCTAGCTCTTTGTCATTCAGACTCCCCCTTTCGATAAGCTGGGATCGCAGTCTGGCTTCCACAGGTTCAAGATCATGTCCGGGCTCACATCCTGTTTTGGATCGAAACCTGGACTTTTATCTGTTTATCCCAAGATCTGTTGCTAGCTCTACTTTTTCCTGCACAACTCTCTACCCAAAAATAAATTTCACAAATTTAAAATTTGACAAATTTATACTTTGCTTACCACTTGCAAAATCAATTCTCAAAATGATTTAACATTTAAATTCTGATGAACCACTTGCAGGAATTATTCAAACAATGAATGATTTTACAATGTTAATTTCTGATGAACCACTTGCAACATATCATTTTTCTTTTCAAAAATACACTCTCCCAAACCATTAGTCATCATGTTTAGCACTTGGAATTTTGAAAATCAGCTCTCCAACACCAGTTGTCGAAAATCTTTTTGTATTTTTCAAAATTTATGCTAAAACACACTAAAATCTTTTTGGATTTTTGAATGAAATGAAATGCAATAAAGAAATATTTACAGACAATATTTTTGTGAGTTTGTGTAAGAGGATCTTATCAGTTTTTGACAAGTCACAAGTACCGTTGAGCTTAGTTTACACATTAAGAATTAAACAATTCACTTAAATTTTCACACAAATTTCAACTGATTCAGGATATGAATTAGGTGTATTAAGAACTTAAACTCATTCATGTGTCCCACCTCTTGAATATACTCCCGTATCCAGATCCCAATATTCAGTCTTACAGGTGAGTATACCACAGATGATATCTGTAAGGGGTTAAATGCGAATGCCGTGAGAGCTCTGGTCAGAACTTCCGTTCAGCAGAGAGATGACGGCTTCGACTTTTGGTGGGTCCCCTTTAGAGGATCTTTTTTACAACAACACATGATTTGCATTTTGCAATGTTTTATCATTTTTTTATGCTGAGGGTAGGCTATATTTCAAGCAAGCGTAAAGTATTCTCCGGGGACTAGGCCATTGCTTCCGCAAAATCAGAAGTCCCGGGATAATACCCCAGACATCACTGAGCATAAAGACCTAGTATCTCAGAAAGAGGGATCCTTCAAAGGAAATTTCAGGTGTTACCTATATATCCAAGTAGTGTTCCCCACAAAATAAGCAAGTTTGAATTTAAGTTTATATCCCGAAAAAGCTTACTAAATGTGTAAAAACCTATCGGCATATCATCAGTGAGACCGTTTAACACTATTTAAACATTACATTTCTTTAGCATACTGTAACTGTCCACTGATGTACTATCATTTCCTCTTTTCGACACTAAAACTCATTTTGTATTTTATCATGTTTTTGTCTTTTTCAAATTTTTAAATGTTTTTGGATTTTCTGAAAATATTTACTCCCCCTAAAATTCAAACACATTTAAAGAAATTTGAAAACAAACTATACAAGTAAATTGACAACTGATATCGAATCACTTCAATTTGCCATCCACTTAGCATAAACAATCAGAACTCCCCCTCACAACAAACTATTTTCCCATTGATTTCAAAACACTTAAGTTTGTTTTAATCAAATGGGTTTTCCGGAAAATTAGATTTGTTGATTGATTTTACCATTTGTAGGTTAGAGGTAAGATAATCACTTTGTTTCTTTCCTCTTTTCAATGAAATGAACCCCATATATTCTTTAACCACTTGTAAGAATAGTCCAATCAAGTTCAACCTAATGACCTTGATTAACCTTCTTATAAAATCACAAACTCTTTTTCAACTACATGGCTTACCAACCAATACCACTTGTAGGTTGAATTCTCAAGATGCCGATACCTGCTCCACTCTTACCAACCTGGGAGCTCCGGCAAGTCCAGATTTTTACTGTTCATAATAGGTTCCATCCCAGTCACAAACCTGGGACGAAACACACTTACCTGGTTTCTTCAATTTTTTCTCATAAAACTCCTTCACCCCTTTAACCTTCTTGTCAACCATTTTACCAAAAATTTTATGAACTGTGGGGTTAAATGCCTTTTCAACATCAAAAACCTTTTTATCAGAATAAAATTGATTTGAAATTTCCACTTTACCAATTTTCTTCTTAAAATTTTCAGCCCGAAGTGGTGAAAAATTCACATCATCCACAATCGGCACTGATTTTTCACCTTTTTTCTCAACCTGTGGCTCCTCTGACTTTATGGAATCGGATTCATCGACATAAGATAGCTCCTCTGATTTTGACGAATCAGAATCATTGCTAGAACTATCATCAGACTTCTTAACAACCCATTTTTGGTTGTCAAGATTTGCCCTTCTCTTGTGAAACCTGTTTGAACATTCACCAATTTCAAACGTTGAATTTTTGAAAAGTTTAGTTCTCTCAATTGGTGGTTCAAACTCAACCTCTTTATCCTTTAGTTTCCGAGAAACTCCCTGTTTTGATTGTATTACCTTGGAACAATTCTTGGCAATATGACCAACAGTGTTGCATTGGAAACAGGTTCTCGTTTCTTTCATCTGATCAGCAGTCTTCATCTCTTCTTGCTTCTTCGAAAGGAAATCTTTGTTTGACTGATTTCTGAATAATTTTTCTTTTTCTTCTTCAGAAGATGTACCTGAAACAAATATCATTTTTGATTTAAAATCTCGAATATATTTTTCATTTTTATGATTTTCTGGTGGAATAAAACCAAGACCTTTCTTTTTGAAATTACCATTATGGTTTGGTTTCTTTTGATAACCAGAACCAGAACTGTAACCCTTTTTCTTGTTTTCTCTTTGTTGAACTCTTGAGGTGTATTTTTTAGGTTTTTCCGAAAGATTTACATCTTTTATTTCAGAAATATTAATTTCTGTTAGTTTGAAAACCTTTTTGATCATTTCAATTTTAACACCTCTTATTGGAAATTCCTCATCAGAATATAATTTGTCAGAATCATTCAATGTATATGCAACTTTGAATGTTTCGTCATTCAAATTAGATTTTGATAGAAGAAATTCTTTATTGTACACTCTTTTGCCCTGTTTGTCGGTTTGACTCGTGGACTCAGTCTTTGACTCTGACATAGACTCCGACTTTGACTCCTCGGTTTCATCGTTATCTAACACATGATCCACTACTTTCTTCATCAATTGAGATTGTTGATCAGTGTCAGACGATGTAAAAGTAACATCAATATTTTTTGGCAGGTTAACTGAAGACTCCGACTCCCACTGTAAATTTGTTGCCTTTTCGGCTCTTTCTGAATTTGGATTTCTCGGAGAATATCCATTTTCAAGTGGGGGTGGACACTTGTTGTAACTGGCACTGTGTTTCTTACCAGAATCTTTCATTTCAGTATCCTTCTTCTTTTCTTTCTTCTTTTTAGAAGTCTTTTCTTCAGATACCTTCCGTTCTTCAGTTACTTCATCATTCTCAAATGCCTTCATGCCTTCCACAGTAGGATAAATCCTGTGAATGACATAAGAAGTACATGAGTAACTTTTCAACAAACGATTAACTCTTTCAGTTTCAATCCTTTGTGTTTCCAGTTTCTGCTCAAGCATAGCACATTTTTCAATGTAACTGTTAACACTTTTCTGCTTTATCATAAGAGCTCCTTGTAGTGTTTTCATGGCTGTTGCTTGTTCACTGCTTGTTTGATTGTACTGATTCATGGCTTTGTTTAGAACATCATAAGATTCTTTCAATTTGTTCATGTTATGAATCAATGTGCTGTTCTGCTTCTTTGCTGCTTCACAGTTTTCACATATCACTGGAACCTTTTGTGCATTAGCTTCTTCTTCAACTTTGAACTCTGGAATGTCTTTTAACTTCTTCCTTATCACGGGTACTTCTTCATCATCACTGCTGACGGGTGTTTTGACCCTTTTCTTTTTTTTAGCTTTTTCATCTTCACTATCACTTTCTGCCATCATTTTCAAATGAGCTTCCATTCTCCTTGCATAATACTCACTATCATCATCACTATCTTCTTCAACTCGAGCAACAAACGCTTTGTGATTTGAAATTTTATTTGGATCATAATCATCCCAATTGAAATTTGCCCAGCTAAAGCCTTCTGGTAACTTTTCATCATCTTGATTTATTAGGCATGCTTTGTTGTCGGCTGAAATATATTTGTCCCAATTGAAATCTTCTTGATTCACCAAACTGCTCTCTTTGATGATTCTTCAATTTCTTTCCTCCCATGAGCAGTTTGTGGTTGTTGTTGATATGGTTGTTGAGCAACTTGATGATAAATCGATTTCCGATAGTAGTCATTGTTGTTGTTGAACGGATTTTGAGCTCCACTTGCTTCGCGGTTTTTGCACTCCCTCTTGAAGTGTCCTTTTTCCCTGCAACGAAAACAAGTGACTTTAGATTTATCAAAACCTAAATTAGAAACACATGCATCATGGAAATTATCTCTTCTTGTGATCTGTTTGAACTTCTCAGCTCTCCTCAACACACTTGCCAAACACCATTTTATATCCATTAATTCCATCTCTTCAGCATCAATCTGATCGTAATCCTCTTTTGTAAGCATTGGATTCCCGATCTGACCTGCTACTAAACTTCCATACGACTCCAACACGGTTCCCAACAAAGACATATAGCTTTTTGCAACTTCTTCAGAATAATCCTGATCATTTTCAAGATTCAATACAATGTTGCATTGTAGCTTTTTGCCATTCTTTGTTGCTGAAATGTTTGGATCAAAAGACGGATATGATGAAAAACTCGTTTTGTTGCTTGATCCTTTAGATGATCCTCCAGACGAACGCTTTGCATTGAAAGCAGTTTCAATCTTTGGTGACATGTTGGTGGTTTTATCACTGACACCACCTTTGTAGTAAAGTCCAATGTCTTGTTCACCGTCAAAATCTTTCATTCTTAAGACCTTTCTCTGTTCCATCTCCTGAGCTTCAATTTTTTCAATGAACTTGCTCAATGTCAGACTGCTAAAACCTTTCTTGTTTCTCAACATCATGAGATATGTGCCCCAAGTCTCATATGGCAATGCATCAGCCAAATTTTCGATCAACTCTTCATTTTCTTTGTTGATGCTCAATCTCTTCATGTTAGCTAACAGATTGCAATATCTTTCAATGATTTTCTTTGTGCTTTCATTTTTCAAAGCACGAAACAGATCAAACTCTTTCTTCAAAAGTGATTTTTTGTTCTTGACCATCTATTGACTTCCAACAAACTTCGATCTTAATGCTTTCCATATTGAATAAGAAGTTCCATTGTGTTGCAATAAAACCAAGATATCTTCTTTCACAGCTTGTTGTAGTAGACTTAACATCATTTTTTCATCTTTGTATTTCTTTCTATCTTCAGCACTCAGATCTTTAATAGCAATAATCTCCTCATCATCAGACATTGGTCTAACATATTTTGTCTCAACACATTCCCAAGCATCCAAGTAATTTGCTTGTACCTAGTTTTCAAAACGTCCTTCCCAACCTTTATACTCCTCAATGTTCATGAGTTTAGGCGGTTTTTGCATCGTGCCCGTTTCATTTTCTAGCATTGTGTTCTGTGAAAGAGTAATCGGGGTAACCGGTGTAGCGAATGCGTTGTAAAATTCCTCTTCCATGATTCGGTTTTCAGGAAATGTTCAAATACAGTTTTCAAACAAGATTACACTCTCAAACGAAATCCCACTTCAAACGAGATCACCCTGTTCAAACGGAATCAAACACTTTCAAACGAGATCACCTTACAAAAGGAATACCTAATTTCGTTTGAACTAACACTCATTTCAAACGGAATTACAATTGAAGCGGAATCACTTGGTTTAAACAGAATCACTGAAATGGAATATCGATTTCAAACGAAATTAACCCACTTTTCAAACGGAATACCGGTTTCAAGCGGAATTAAGAGCAAATTCCGTTTGAAATGCTGCTGATGTCATCATTCTCGAACTGTTTTTGAAACGGGATTACCAATTTTATTAGTTTTAGATCGAATTAAGGTCCAATTTTCTCAAGGATTTGTTAAAACAGTATTGCGCACATTCTGTGAGAATTTTAGCCGATTTTAACCGTGAAAAATTTCCAATTTTGAAAAAGAAGGTGTAGAAAACAGAAATTGCAGCTGAATTGGTATGAACTCTTCTTCCTGAGCTCTGATACCACTTGTAGGATCGTTTACAGACCCGAACGAGTCATTCAGAAGAGTTTATGCTCAGTACGAAAGGCGGAAACAGATGTACTGAGGTCAATTCAGCAAGATATACACTTTAACTGTCGATTTGATTGATTTAACAACGATTTACAGCGAGATGACACTTCGGCAGCACTTCGGCTCCGGAATCACACATACAAGAATCACTTCAAAAGGAATCAGGCACCTCCTATATATAGGTGAAGAAATTTCACTTGAACCAGTCTCAAACGGAATCACGTTCAAGCGGAATTACCACTTCAAACGAGATTACGAGACGAAGTGCTGCCGAAGTGTCATCTCGCTGATCTATCTAAATACAAACAAGACTCGATACAAGACGAAGTCGACAGACGCATGCACTAATAGGATGCAGGAATTATCTATCCGATCTTGGATAGTGCTTGGGTAAGTCCTACCCAAGTTGTGCCTAAGAAGGCCGGTATTCAAGTAGTCAAAGATGAAAATGGTGAACAAATTGCCACCCGACCGGTCACCGGGTGGCGTGTATGTATTGACTACCGAAAATTGAATGCCGCCACTTCTAAGGACCATTTCCCGCTACCTTTTATTGACCAAATCATTGAAAAACTGTCGGGTCAAAAGTACTACTGCTTTTTGGACGGGTATTCGGGTTATAATCAAATAGCAATACACCCGGATGACCAACACAAGACAACCTTCACTTGTCCATATGGCACCTTTGCCTTTCGGCGAATGCCATTTGGCTTGTGCAATGCACCGGCAACTTTCCAACGATGTATGATGAGTATCTTCTCGGACATGGTTGGAGAGTCGCTTGAAGTGTTTATGGATGACTTCTCGATTTTTGGTACTAGTTTTGAATCGTGTCTCAATGAATTACAAAAAGTTTTAAAACGATGTGTCGAGAAAAATTTAGTACTTAGTTGGGAGAAAAGTCATTTTATGGTGCAAGAGGGCATTGTATTAGGTCATGTAATATCGGAAAGGGGAATGGAGGTGGGTAAGGCAAAAATACGGGTAATATCATCTTTTCCACCACCGAAAAATGTCAAAGGTGTAAGGTCATTTTTGGGACACGCGGGGTTTTATAGACGTTTCATAAAAGGTTTTAGTGTTATCACCAAACCTTTATGTAACTTGTTATTAAAAGATGTCCCATTTGATTTTACTAATGAATGTTTGCAAGCATTTACTGTTTTGAAAGAACATTTGGTGAAAGCGCCCATTTTGCAACCGCCAGATTGGTCAAAGCCGTTCGAGATTATGTGTGATGCAAGCGACACTACAATTGGTGCAGTTTTAGGTCAACGGGTTGACAAAAAGCCGGTGGTAATTTACTATGCAAGCAAGACTTTATCCGAAGCGCAATTGAATTACACCACAACTGAAAAGGAGTTATTAGCGGTGGTGTATGCTTTGGATAAATTTAATTCGTATATTTGGGGGAGCAAGGTGGTAGTATACTCGGATCATAGCGCGGTCCGATATTTGATGGAGAAAAAGGACGCGAAGCCTCGTTTAATTCGATGGGTGTTGTTGTTACAAGAGTTCGATTTAGAGATCCGAGATAAAAAGGGAAGTGAGAACGTAGTGGCGGATCACTTGTCCCGGATTCCGGTGGAAGGGATTGACGATGTTAGCGAGATAAATGAAAGGTTTCCCGATGAGCAACTACTTGCCGTATCTACTTTTGTCGCACCGTTGTAGGCTCACTATGTCAACTACTTAGCCACGGGTGCCATCCCAAATCATTGGACCAAGAAGCGAAGACAACAATTTATGGTCCAAGTGAAGCAATACATTTGGGATGAACCGGGTCTTTTTAAGATCGGGCCGGATCAAGTCATTAGGAGGTGTGTGCCCGAAACGGAGGTGTTGGAAATCTTGACTCATGCCCACTCATCCGCATGTGGAGGTCACTTTAGCGGGCATAAAACGGGCTACCGGGTTCTCTCATGTGGGTTTTATTGGCCCACAATTTTCAAGGATGCTTGTGACTTTGCAAGAAACTGTGTGAATTGTCAAAGGATGGGAAGCATTTCAAAGAGGGACGAGATGCCATTACAACCAATCTTGGTTGTAGAAATATTTGATGTATGGGGCATTGACTTTATGGGTCCCTTCCCGAATTCGAATGGTTTTCTATATATTATGGTGGCGGTGGATTACGTGTCTAAGTGGATTGAGGCTGTTGCAACAAGAACAAATGACCACTCGGTTGTTTGTAAATTCGTTCAATCCAACATCTTTTCCCGTTTCGGCATTCCAAGAGTTATCATAAGTGATGGTGGTTCGCATTTCAAGAACTTTAATTTTGGGAAATTATTGAAGTGGTATAGCGTGAATCACCGGATTGCCACACCTTACCATCCGCAAACGAGTGGATAAGTCGAAGTGTCCAACCGTCAAATCAAATAAATCCTCATGAAGACGGTTAGAACGGATAGGAAGGATTGGTCGAGCAAGTTGGATGATGCATTGTGGGCATACCGAACGGCCTACAAGACTCCAATTGGCCTAACACCTTATCGGATGGTTTATGGAAAGGGTTGTCACTTGCCAATGGAGTTAGCGCATCGGGCACATTGGGTAATCAAGACGGTGAATGCGGATTATGATGAGGCGGGAAATGTCACACCCCAACCGATGGAGGAATCATCGGGGCATGGCACTGAGCGAAACAGATTGTCCAGAAGTTTCCATAACAATTATCAATACTATTCGATTTAAATAATACGTCCCATACCATATCTCAAACAGTAAATCAATTATTACAGACAAGATCCAGGCAAATATTCTGTTCTGACAACTTAGATTTAAATAGACAGCAATTGTTTATCTGCTTCTAGAGACCCTTGATTCGTTATCTACAGACAACAATTTGTTGGGCTCTAAAGCTTTATTCTAGCCTCACTTTCCAACCAAGTGTGCGTCCTAAGCACCTGTCACATACGTTAAAATAAAGTCAATACATATAATGTAAAGGTGAGCATACAAGTTTGATAATAGCATATAGAGTTTGAATTCGTTTACGCATGACCAGCACGTACACATAGTGAAATGAAGCATGTTAGTTATCGACATAGATCCATCGATACCAATGACTGTGGGTTGACTGCCCGAGGCAGTTCGCAATACATGATTACCACCGTAAACCATGCAAGTAAGGGTCCTTAACAACCCCCGTGAACGGGTGCTTAGTCCAAACTATAGTACTATCGTTGCTAAGGCAGGTAGACAGCATTCCATGTGTAAACATAACAAACAAGCATTCATAAGCCACGTATAACATGCATTAATGGTTAGCGTTCAAATAGTATTGAGTAGTGTGATTGTTGTTGTTTGAATATTCGTAACGTATGTAACACCCAAAAGTGCATAAAGCAAAAAGGGATCGAGTATACTCACAGCGATGAATGGATTGAAGGGAGCGCTTAGCGAGTAAGGTTAGCCTGAATAGATTCGGTAGCATAACGATAGTGGTTCGATCGGATGGTAATCCGATCGGACAGCAATCCGTGCGGATAACAATCCGTTCGGGTGGTCATCCGGTCGGACAGTGATCCGGTCAGATGACGATTCGAGTGGATTGTTTCTTCCTTTAAGAAGTATGTGTTTGTGTATGATGGCTTGACTTTTGATGTTTTCGTTGTAGTATTTTGAAAACACGAAAGTATCTCTATCCATCAAGTCGGTCGATCGGATGACTGGTCGTGCGGATGACAATCCGTTCGGATGGTCATCCGGTCGGACAGTGGTCCCGTCGGACGGTGACTTAGTGACGAGGTTACTTTCTGAAAGCAAGTTCACAACAGAAGCGTCATTCGATCGGATGGCAATCCGATCAGATGGCAACCTTGTTATTGAACATGTTGAAAATTGTTGAAGCCCTTAAAGTCTTAGTATCTCATGATCCGAAGAGTAATCCAGTCAGATGGTCGTCCGATCGGATTGCAATTCGTTCGATACTCAAACTTCAGCTAAGACTGTTTTAAAGGTGGGACCCAAGTGTGATCCGTTCGGATGACAATCCGTTCAGATGACCTATCCGATCGGATTGTAGTCCGGTCAGATGGCAATCCGCTATGGTTGTTTCGTTCGTCCTACACTTGGTCGTTTTGATGGTTTGTCATTATGTCGAGACACTTTTGACATGTTTTAGCCAACAGAACCCCTAGTTCGACCCAGTCAGCCAGCCCGACCAGGAATCACCCTAGTCCGACCGGTTACCAGCTTGAGACGGTTGTTCTTGACTAACCCGAAATCGGTAGTCTCGTGGGTAGAATCCGGATCTTGAGCTAGTACAACACTACAATCGAGTAGAAGACTAAGTCAGGGTCGGATCCTATTGGTTTTAAGTACATTGAGTGCAAAAGAGTTGAAAGAAGGTTAAAACCCATCTTTCAATCCTCTTTCCCCACACTCGTGTTGAGATCTTTACAAGATCTTTGTGGAAATCGGTTAGATCTAACTTGTTCTTGGTGGATTGAGGCCAAAACATGAAGTTCTTGAAGAACACATGATGACGTCATCCTAGAACACCCGAAATCTAGTGATTTCACGGTTAAAAGTTAAGATTTAAAAGATAGAAAGGTGTAGGAGTGCGTGTAGGTTAAGAAAGTACAAGATTTAGGGCGAGATCTTACCTGGATTGAGAGAAATCAAAGAAAAGGTGAGGAGCACGAAAGGTTCGGATAAGGACTTCCAAAAATGGAAAGAATGACAAAGACAGGGGTATTTATAGGATTCCAAAAGAGGAAAGGGTTATCCGATCGGATGGCGTACCGCCCGGATGACGATCTGGTCGGATGACATCCTGGTCGGATGACGCCTGACTTGGAGCGTAGTGGCTATCCGGTCGGATGGCTATCCGGTTGGATGGCTATCCGGTGGGATGGCTATCCAGCCGGATGGCACTTGGTTTGATTGTTTGACGCGATGATTTTTTATGTTTCGATTCGATTGTGGGCGGCTCATCACGATAAGGTTTCCTAGTCAAATTACTTTTAGTCCCAACTACTAAATATCATAGTTCGATTGTGATTCGTGTTCGATTTCGATTTCGAGTTTCGATTGATCTCCACAACATATGTGTGTGTGTATATATATATATATATATCACGCACAAGTAACACATAAGGCACACACACACGTATAATAACCAAATTAAGTCGAGTTGCGGTTCGTATCATGATTCAATGTCGAGTAGCATAGCTTGATTATCGATTAGTTAACTTTATCGCATTGTTACTTCCTATAGTTCACAGTCGTAAGTCGAGTAGATAGCGATTAACACACATCGATTTTAGCAGTTAACAACACTTACTCCACATAATACAATTAAAATAAGGAAATTACTATAAGTCAAATTCGTACAATCGGTCGTTGACTTTGACCCTGACTTGACTTTGACTCATGAAAACACGGGGTGTTACAGCCTCCCCTTGTTTAGGGAATTTCGTCCCGAAATTAAGCTGGAAGCTGTACGACACCGTGAATCACGTTTGAGAACCTTCTGTTCAGACCGGTCTCGACTCCGAAACGATTGCGAACCGAACGTGTGACGTGCGGAATGTGTACACGGACGTGACTGAAACGTTCTGTCGATCCCGAGCTTTCACCAGATTGTCTCGAATTTGGAAAATTTTGTCTGTCGTTTCTTGTAATAGCTCAGGACCGGTTAATTGAGAATGACCGATCTCGTGCCACACAATAGGCGATCGACATCTTCTTCCGTATAATGCCTCGAATGGTGCCATTTGGATGCTAGAATGATAGTTGTTGTTATACGAGAATTCGACTAATGGCAGGTATTTATCCCAATTACCACCGAAGTCTAAGACACACGAACGGAGCATGTCTTCAAGAGTACGAATCGTTCTTTCAGTCTGACCGTCGGTTTGAGGGTGGAAAGCGGTACTTAGATTAAGCGATGTACCGAGTGCTGTTTGAAACGTTTCCCACAGTCGCGAGGTAAACCGAGCATCACGATCAGAGATGATGTCACGAGGCGTCCCATGATTACAAATGATCTCGTCGGTGTAGATTCGGGCTAATCGTTCTACCTTGTAGTCTTCCCGTATTGGCAGAAAGTGAGCTGATTTAGTTAAACGGTCGACCACAACCCAAATGCTGTCGTGACCTGATGACGTGTGCGGTAGCTTGGTTATAAAGTCCATGGCTATACTTTCCCACTTCCACATGGGAATTGGTGGTTGTTCGAGTAAGCCAGAGGGTCTTTGATATTCGGCCTTGATTCTAGCACAAGTTAGGCATTTTCCGACGTAGAGAGCTATATCCCTTTTCATACCCGGCCACCAGTACTTATAACGAAGATCCTGGTACATTTTGTCGGCACCGGGGTGAATGGAATACCGGGATTTGTGGGCTTCGTCCATCAAAATCTGTCGCAATTTGGTTCGCTTGGGAATCCAAATTCGGTCCAGAAAGTGGAATATCCCATTCGATTTGCTTACAAGTTGGGCTCCATCGTGGTAGATTCTTTCTTTCTTCAGGGTGCGTTCGTTAAAACTCGCATGTTGAGCGTCGCGGATGAGGGTTTCGAGATCGTGTTGGGCTTGAACATTACGAGTGCTAAGCAGATAGCTCCGTCTGCTAAGTGCGTCGGCAACAACATTTGCCTTGCCTGGGTGATAACGGATCTCACAGTCGTAATCGTTGAGAAGTTCCACCCATCGGCATTGACGCATATTAAGTTCCTTCTGATTAAAGATATGTTGCAGGCTCCTATGATCGGTGAAGATCGTACACTTGGTACCATACAGGTAGTGTCGCCAAATCTTTAATGCAAAAGCAACTGCGCCTAGCTCGATATCATGGGTTGTATAGTTCTTTTCGTGGATCTTGAGCTGACGAGACGCGTAGGCTATAACCTTGTCCCGTTGCATGAGAACACAACCAAGACCAAGGTTGGAAGCATCACAGTAGACAATGAAATCGTTGTTTCCGTCGGGCAATGTGAGAACAGGAGCGTTGCAAAGCTTGTGCTTGAGGGTTCGAAAGGCAGACTCTTGTTCAGTTTTCCAAACAAAAGGCTTGTCTTTATGTGTGAGAGAGGTAAGCGGCACAACAATCTTCGAGAATCCTTCGATGAATCGTCGATAATAGCCCGCTAGTCCGAGAAAAGAGCGGACTTCAGACGGGTTCTTAGGCGTAACCCAGCTCTTAACAGCTTCAATCTTCGCAGGATCGACGTGAATGCCTTGACTATTAACAATGTGACCCAGAAATTGAACTTCCTCCAACCAGAATTCGCACTTGGAGAACTTGGCATAGAGTTGGTTCCCCTGGAGTAACTCGAGAACCAAATGTAGATGTTGTGCGTGTTCGGCTTTCGACTTGGAATAGATCAAGACATCATCGATGAATACGATGACGAAACGGTCGAGATATGATTTACACACGTGATTCATCAGATCCATGAAAACCGCTGGTGCGTTGGTTAGACCAAAAGGCATGGCAACGAATTCGTAATGACCGTATCGGGTGCGAAATGCGGTTTTGGGTATATCCTCCTCTTGTATACGCAGTTGGTGATAGCCTGAACGCAGGTCGATCTTTGAGAAACACGTAGCGCCTTGTAGTTGATCAAACAAATCGTCGATGCGAGGTAGGGGATAGCGGTTCTTGATAGTTAACTTATTCAATTCCCGGTAGTCGATGCACATCCGGAACGACCCATCCTTCTTTTTTGACGAAAAGTACTGGAGCGCCCCATGGAGAGGTGCTCGGGCGAATGAAGCCTTTCTCAAGTAATTCCTGGAGTTGGTTTGAGAGTTCACGCATTTCGGATGGCGCGAGTCGATAAGGGGCTTTGGCAACAGGATTAGCTCCAGGAATGAGGTCGATACGAAAGTCGATATCATGACTTGGTGGTAAACCTGGAAGATCCTCTGGAAAAACATTAGGAAATTCTCGAACCACAGGAACGTCTTTCACTTCCTTCTTCTCTTTCTTTTCCTTCTCCGCCGCCACAATGTTTGCCAAGAAAGGTTTGTATTCCTTGCGGAGATACTTGTTAGCTTGGACACATGACATGAGCTTGAGCCCTTTCGAGGCAGTTTCACCGTACTCACACAATAAATCACCATTCGCGAGCGAGAATCGAATCATCTTATCATAACACACAACTTCAGCATGGTTTTCGCGTAGAAAGTCCATGCCTACTATGACGTCGAAACTTCCGAGTTGCATCGGAATGAGGTCGATTGGGAAGATGTGATTGTTGAGCTCAAGAGTACAATCACGGATAACGGAATTGACGACGACGGTTCTTCCGGTAGCGACTTCAACATCGAATGTCGAGGAGAGTTGGGAGCATTTACGACTAAGGAGTTTCTCGAATTCGAACGACACAAAGCAATTATCGGCTCCAGTATCAAACAAACATGATGCATAAATACCATTCACAAGGAACGTACCATTAACCACGTTGTTGTCGGCTTGGGCTTGGCGCACGTTGATGTTGAAAGTTCTGGCGCGTGCGGCCTGTTGTTGTTGTTGTTGCTGCTGTTGTTGCTGGTGTTGCTGAGGCTGTTGCTGCTGGGGCTCTTGTTTCACGACCCTGTTTGGGCACATGTTGGCGAAATGGTTAGGATCGCCACATGCGAAGCAGGCTCTGGCTTTGACCGCGGGTGCCGGAGGAGCTTGTTGACCCTGTGGGGCGGTGAGTAGAGCTTGATGAGCAGGAGCTTGTCGAATACGGCAGTTAGCAGTAAAGTGACCGTACACATTGCAATGAGCACAAAAACGGCAAGCAATGGCAGTTGGGTGATGGTAGGTACAAGTAGGACAGAGCGCATGTGGCCCAGTGTATGCACGCTTGGCAAGAGGTGCATTGGCCATAGGCGCTGCCACTTGGCGCTGTTGAGCTGGTACTGATTGAACTGGTGCAGCAGTGATCGCATAGTTCTTATTACTGGAGCTGTTCTTTCTCTTGTTCTTCCTCTTGTTGCTCGATGAGGTGGGTTCAACAGTTGGTGTGGTAGCGGTAGCTTGATGCAGATGCTTCGAAGTCTTATCCCAGACACCAGCCTTAACCCGCTTGTCGTTGATTTCAGCAGCCAGTAGATAAGTTTCCTCGATCGTCGTAGTCTTAGCCGCTTGTACGAAATCAGCAACGCAGTCGGGAAGGGCCTGGATGTACTTCTTGATTGCCATGTCGGGAGTCTTAACTTGATCGGGACAGATAATGCTGAGCTGTTTGAAACGAGTAGTGAGGCCAACATTGTCACCATCCTTTTTGCTGTATGTGCCAAAATTCATCTTCTAGCTTTTGACGTTCGTGAGGAGGGCATAATTCCTCTAGCATAACTTCCTTGAGCTCGTCCCACAATAGACCGTAGGCTGCATCGTTCCCTCGCTTGTTCCTCTCGGCCGTCCACCAGTCTAGTGCACGGGACTGGAAAACACCGGTAGCATTCAGAGTACGGAGGTCATCAGGGCAACCACTCTGTCGCAGAGTAACCTCAATGGAATCGAACCAGTGAAATAATGCAGTGGGACCTCCCTCGCCAGTGAATTCTTTTGGCCCACACGACTTGAATTGCTTGAAACTGAAGGTCTTCGCGGTAGCTTTAGGAGCCTCGGTTCTCGATTCCTCAGACGATTTGCTGACATTCTCATAAACATCACTTACGGCCTTTGCTACACTTTTAGCGATGATGGAAGCAAGGCGTTTGTCTCTCTTTTCTTGATGAGAAAGTGCGTGACGGGATCCAGACGACATCGTCTGCAATAGACATCGTCACGACACTCAACACATGGTATTCGAATCTCACCTCACACATCTACTACTTACTAAAGCTTAGGAACACGCAATGTAACAGGTATCATATAAACAGATAGGCAGATAATCACAGATTCATATAGACACAGAAGCACATAAGCACATAGGGCACAGAATCACAAAAGCGCATACGCATTTAGTCACATGAGGTACATATAGAGATACGTAGAGCATTCTGACTACCTCAGAATGCAAAACCTATCATTCAAAGTCCGCGAGTGTTCGAATATAGCGTTCGCATTTGATACATCGAGTTGTGTAGTATAAGCGTAGCATAAAGTTGTCCTTAATTTAGCGATTTGTTAGCGATTTGAGATAGAAATGCAGTGCGAGTCGTGTGTGTCGATCGAAGTAAAAACAAGAATTGAGTAAATCCCCAAAATTCAAACACATAAACAGGTAAACACATATATAAGCACATAAAATCGACGAAACATCAGAGCCGGCAGTTGCGGGCTCTGAATCAAAACACATAAAATTCAAGAAGTAGATTGTCTGCGGCTAGTAGACTTCGTCTAACCAAAGCGTTTCAACTACTCGCTAGGACTTATCGTCTACGTTTGACTTTCATGACTGTGTCCTTGCCTCGATTCTTGGGCGTTTGGCACACATCCCGTTAGTCATGTCGTGACTTTAGGTCGTTAGAGTCCGTTGAGACTTTGGTGAGAGTTTGTAAAAGTGCAGAACAAGTCGTCAAGGTTAGGGTTTCACCCCTGGCTCAACAACCTTGTCCTTGTTTTTGATAAAATAGAGGAGATTATTCATCAAAATATGGATTTCACTCCTGATTTGGTATAATTCCTCCGGTGAACAAGCGTTCGTTATTGAAAAGGAAGGAAGAAACCATTGATAAGTTGATAAAACAACATTAGTTCAAACAATTTAGTCAAAGGTTTGCGGTTTTCACACCTAATCTCGACCTTATTGCCTATTTATAGTTGAAAATTCGAGTGTAGTGATAGTGTAGCATAAACGAGAATAGCGAGGAACTAAGCTCGTACGTAGTCCCTACTGGTTATGCACAAGTCGGTCTGCTGGTTCCTAACTATAGACTAGGTTTCTAAGACATTGACCTAGACTAGGTCGTGTCTTGCCTAATTCCCTATAGTTATGGCTCTGATACCAATCTGTCACACCCCAACCGATGGCGGAATTATCGGGGCATGGCACTGAGCGAAACAGATTGTCCAGAAGTTTCCATAACAATTATCAATACTATTCGATTTAAATAATACGTCCCAGACCGTATCTCAAACAGTAAATCAATTATTACAGACAAGATCCAGGCAAATATTCTGTTCCGACAACTCAGATTTAAATAGACAGCAATTGTTTATCTGCTTCTAGAGACCCTTGATTCGTTATTTACAGACAACTATTTGTTGGGCTCTAAAGCTTTATTCTAGCCTCACTTTCCTACCAAGTGTGCGTCCTAAGCACCTGTCACATACATTAAAATAAAGTCAATACATATAATGTAAAGGTGAGCATACAAGTTTGATAATACCATATAGAGTTTGAATTCGTTTACGCATAACCAGCACGTATACATAGTGAAATGAAGCATGTTAGTTATCGACATAGATCCATCGATACCAATGACTGCGGGTTGACTGCCCGAGGCAGTTCGCAATACATGATTACCACCGTAAACCATGCAAGTAATGGTCCTTAACAACCCTCGTGAATGGGTGCTTAGTCCAAACTATAGTACTATCGTTGCTAAGGCAGGTAGACAGCATTCCATGTGTAAACATAACAAACAAGCATTCATAAGCCACGTATAACATGCATTAACGGTTAGCGTTCAAATAGTATTGAGTAGTGTGATTGTTATAGTTTGAATATTCGTAACGTATGTAACACCAAAAAGTGCATAAAGCAAAAAGGGATCGAGTATACTCACATCGATGAATGGATTGAAGGGAGCGCTTAGCGAGTAAGGTTAGCCTGAATAGATTCGGTAGCATAATGATAAGTGAAGCGTAAAATGTTACAAAGTATGAAAGGGTCGGATAGTGTTTCGATCGGATGGTAATCCGATCGGACAGCAATCCGTGCGGATAACAATCCGTTCGGGTGGTCATCCGGTCGGACAGTGATCCTGTCGGATGACGATTCAAGTGGATTGTTTCTTCCTATAAGAAGTGTGTGTTTGTGTATGATGGCTTGACTTTTGAAGTTTTCGTTGTAGTATTTTGAAAACACGAAAGTATCTCTATCCATCAAGTCGGTCGATCGGATGACTGGTCGTGCGGATGACAATCCGTTCGGATGGTCATCCGGTCGGACAGTGGTCCGATCGGACGGTGACTTAGTGACGAGGTTACTTTCTGAAAGCAAGTTCACAACAGAAGCGTCATTCGATCAGATGGCAATCCGATCGGATGGCAACCTTGTTATTGAACATGTTGAAAATTGTTGAATTCCTTAAAGTCTTAGTATCTCATGATCCGAAGAGTAATCCAGTCAGATGGTCGTCCGATCGGATTGCAATTCATTCGATACTCAAACTTCAGCTAAGACTGTTTTAAAGGTGGGACCCAAGTGTGATCCGTTCGGATGACAATCCGTTCGGATGACCTATCTGATCGGATTGTAGTCCGGTCGGATGGCAATCCGCTATGGTTGTTCCGTTCGTCCTACACTTGGTCGTTTTGATGGTTTGTCATTATGTCGAGACCCTTTTGACACGTTTTAGCCAACAGAACCCCTAGTTCGACCCAGTCAGCCAACCCGACCAGGAATCACCCTAGTCCGACCGGTTACCGGCTTGAGACGGTTGTTCTTGACTAACCCGAAATCAGTAGTCTCGTGGGTAGAATCCGGATCTTGAGCTAGTACAACACTACAATCGAGTAGAAGACTAAGTCAGGGTCGGATCCTATCGGTTTTAAGTACATTGAGTGCAAAAGAGTTGAAAGAAGGTTAAAGCCCATCTTTCAATCCTCTTTCCCCACACCCGTGTTGAGATCTTTACAAGATCTTTGTGGAAATCGGTTAGATCTAAGTTGTTCTTGGTGGATTGAGGCCAAAACATGAAGTTCTTGAAGAACACATGATGACGTCATCCTAGAACACCCGAAATCTAGTGATTTCACGGTTAAAAGTTAAGATTTAAAAGATAGAAAGGTGTAGGAGTGCGTGTAGTTTAAGAAAGTACAAGATTTAGGGCGAGATCTTACCTGGATTGAGAGAAATCGAAGAAAAGGTGAGGAGCACGAAAGGGTCGGATAAGGACTTCCAAAAATGGAAAGAATGACAAAGACAAGGGTATTTATAGGATTCCAAAAGAGGAAAGGGTTATCCGATCGGATGGCGTACTGCCCGGATGACGATCCGGTTGGATGACATCCTGGTCAGATGACGCCTGACCTGGAGCATAGTGGCTATCCGGTCGGATGGCTATCCGGCCGGATGGCACTTAGTTTGATTGTTTGACGCGACGATTTTTGATGTTTCGATTTGATTGCGGGCGGCTCGTCACGATAGGGTTTCCTAGTCAAATTACTTTTAGTCCCGACTACTAAATATCATAGTTCGATTGTGATTCGTGTTCGAGTTCTATTTCGAGTTTCGATTGAGTTCGATTGATCTCCACAACATATGTATATATATATACACACACACACATATATATATATATAGATATATATATATATATATATATATATATATATATATATATATATCACGCACAAGTAACACATAAGGCACACACACACGTATAATAACCAAATTAAGTCGAGTTGCGGTTCGTATCACGATTCGATGTCGAGTAGCATAGCTTGATTATCGATTAGTTAACTTTATCGCATTGTTACTTCCTATAGTTCACAGTCGTAAGTCGAGTAGATAGCGATTAAGACACATCGATTTTAGCAGTTAACAACACTTACTCCACATAATACAATTAAAATAAGGAAATTACTATAAGTCAAATTCGTACAATCGGTCGTTGACTTTGACCTTGACTTGACTTTGGCTCATGAAAACATGGGGTGTTACAGGAAAGATGAGGAAATTTCAATTGAGCGAAATTGAAGAAATTAGAGACGAGGCGTATGAGTGCGCATCGGCTTACAAAGACAAGCTAAAAAAGGTACACGATGCAAAGTTGAGGAAGAAAACCGTTGAAGTGGGTCAAAAGGTTTGGTTGTACAATTCAAGGCTCAAGATGTTTGCGGGCAAGCTTAAAAGCAAATGGATGGGCCCGTATGTCGTTCGGCGAGTTGGGAGGTTTGGTGATGTAGATATCCAAGATGAGCAAACGAACAAACAACAAACGGTGAACGGTCATCGGTTGAAGCCATACTTGGAAGGGAACGACATTAACAACTTGGAGCTAGACAAAGCGGGCTACATCTTACGCCCGGTCGATGAGGAACAACCATGAGAGGCCCAGGTTTGGTAGTGTAAATAGTTAGTATTTTGTTTTGTTTATTTTGTATAGTTTGCACATTTACCGTACTCGCTTGAAGCTTGTGTTTGAAACAAGTGTGGGGACATTCGGGTCACGAATTGCTCTAACATTGTGTTGAGGACAACACGGGACTTTCGAGGGGGTACGGTAATTTTTACATGTTTTTGAAAAATTTTAAAAACACAAAAAAAATTGAAAAAAACTGATAAAAATATAAAAAGGACACTTAAAATCACAATTTTTGGCGAAAAAAGGATGCCCAGGTACCACCGTAATTTACGGTGGTACCGTAATTTACGGTGGATAGAAAAAAAAGTTGGGCTTTACGGTGAAACGCTACTGAGGTACGGTAGGAATTTTTTGCCAGGTTCCACCGTAACTTACGGTGTCCACCGTAATTTACGGTGGACCTGGCGATCTGAAGGGTCGAGCAGGGCAGCGCAGTTACATAAAAAAAAATAAGTCGCGTGAACTCTTCTCCTCCACACAATCTCTTTGCTTCTTCCCTCACCACAAACATCATCTATCACTTTCATCTAACCCCACAAAATCTCCATAACCCTACAACCTTCTTCAACCTTCCAAGCTTCATATCTCTCTCAATTTTTGGCCAAACCGAGTGAAATTTAGGTCTATCTGTAACATCTGTGCTTGTAATCATTGTGAACAATTCAATTATCAATAAAACAATGTTATTTGATCCCAATGTTTGTTTGGTTGTGTTTTACATTTTTCATGTTTTGACTTTTATTCAATTTCAAACTCTATATCGCTTTCTGGAGAGTTATACGCAAACTGGTGCGTAAACGTAATCAGTTTAATGCGACAAATACTCCGGAACATCGACATATACTTAACATACCTTAAATAACCTTTACATAACCTAGAAATGAGTTTTGAAGGCTTTGGTATGGCAAAAACAAGTTAATTCGCTTACAGGGACAAAACTTGACAAACTGCGAAAGTATGCCAATTTGAACTATAACGAACATTCCGGAACATGACCATAAGTTAAACATACCATAAATATCCTTTATATAGCTTAGAAATAGGCTTTAAGGGGTTCGTTGTGCTAAAATAAACTTTTGGGTCATTCAGGGACTAAAAGCGTCAAAAAGTGCACAAGTTTGCATTCTCGCGCATAACTCACGTTCTGAACACATCCGGACATCCAAAAATTTATGTAAACACTAAAATATTTTATTTTATTGTTTGTCTTGAGAAAAATCCATTCGTCTCGTCATTTGGATCGTTTTTCGCGCTTATGAGCATTCCGTCGTAATTAAGCGATCATCGCGATCGTAAGACCAAACGAACTGACATCCGACATATTTTTGAGCATTTTTCATGTCCACAATGTTTAGGAATCATTTTAGGGCCTTAACGTTGGCTTAACGGGCCTTAAACATGTCGGAAATGGCCTTTAACACCAACAGGGACCAAAACTGTCATTTTTGAAACTTGGTTTCTGATCAGGACTTCAGGCGGCCCGCGTAAAACCAGGGCTATCCTTTACGCGGCCTGCGTCAGTCTCCCAGACCAGATTCGATGTTTAAACAGGCTTTTAACAGCTGCATTACCCACAAAACCCACATGCACATGGTATTTCTCAATACTAGGGGCTCAAATGGTTTTGTAAAACCATGTTCTTGAGGTGTATGGCCAAGATCTAAGCACGGTTTCCAAGAAACGATCTTAACGGCTAACCGAACACTATAAATACCCAACCCCTTTCCTTCCAAAAACCCACTAGAATCTGATTTGAGAAGCTCTAAGTTGAAACCTTTGTTTCATACCTGAGCTACTTGAATCACGATTAGCATTCGGGGACCCTTTGTAAGTATTCCTTCGTTCTTTTATTGCTTTTCGACTCCGAAAGTCAAACTTTGTTTGACTTTCTGCGTTGACCAGTTTATGGTCAATGCGAAGTTCGTTTGAACTTCGCAACGTGATTGTAATCACGATGGTTATAGTCCCTTGTGACTATGCCTACTGATTACCACGTTGTCTAGGGTCGTAAGGGTAAGCGATCTAATAAATCGCTTATACCTTCGAACCCGACCCATTTGGTCGATCATTAGGATCCGACCAAATACATTAGGTGACCATAGTATATAGGGAATAACCTTCCGAGGTTATACCTTATGGTCGCTTCGTTAAGTAGTTGTATGATAGGTAGTTTATATGCCTTAGGTAAATTACCAAAATACCCTTTTCATGTGTAATTGGTAATTAAGCATATGTAACCTAAACTTTTGTCACATAACTGATTATGTAACATGTTTAGGCATATAACACTTATCATAGGACTAGTTAGACGTTCCGAACGCGTTTCACGCGAACGACGCGTTAAAGTAGCATAAGCTACCTAAACGGGTCGTAATGGGTCGTAAGCACTTATGTTAGGTTTCATTTAGTATGTAGGCTTTGTTAAACCATATTACACGAGTCTCCATACTCATTTGGTTTACGAACCCTCATTCTATCTAAATCCTCCGATTTAGGTCCGGTTTATTAACATAGTTACCTATATTAGGTGCCGTTTGATTCCGTGATCTCTAGCATTGCTTGGTGGTTATCTTAGCACTTCTGAGCAATCTCAAGTGAGTACATAGACCCCTCTTTTACTGTTTTCCAAACTATTTTGGGGTGAAACACATGTGCCTACTTGTTACTTTCGTGCTTTCCTGCTTTCACATCATATACTTGCTATGTTCATTAGTAGAATTATAGTACATGATTTTCATTGTGTTCATGCTATGTATGTCCATTGTGTGCATACTTAGTACATTGTTTTACATTACATTTCATGCTACGTATGTCCATTGTGTGCATACTTAGTACATTGTTTTACATTACATTTCATACTATGTATGTCCATTGTGTGCATACTTAGTACATTGTTTTACATTACATTTCATGCTATGTATGTCCATTGTGTGCATACTTAGTACAGTTGTTTTCATCACATGCTTACATTTTGTTATGACATTTGGGTTGTTTACAATGGAACAATACATTCATTAACATTAGCTACGACGTTCGTTAGTAGGTAGTGGTACCATAGGAATTGACAACTCCCGTTCCTGAAATCCTGGGTTTGTTTGGATTGGAAGGAATGACCGAATTCGATACACATAACTTAGATAAACCTTTAATTTGTTTAAGGTTTTATCGCCACAGTCTCAAGGCTTGGATGTATGCATTTTCACAATACCGCATAAATGTTTGTATCAGTATAGCATGCATCTGTTCCACAAAACATAACTTTGATTTAAACCATGTTTTACTTCAATACCTTGTTTTTGTGCATTTCACATATGGTTTAGTTGATATATTTCACTTACCATACATGATATTTTTGGGTATACATTACATGATCTACATTAAACATAAACATTTTGACATTGATATACACAATTAGTGGTTTACATTGGACATAGACATTTCGATTTGGTTTACACATTTACACATGACAATTCATTTATACATAAACAATTTACATTGGTGGTTGGTTTGAGTAAGTGATTTGAGTAACGAGGCGTGTGTAATATGATGCAAGCATGGTGGATACGCCGCTGGTACTTCCTATAAACAAGTGTTTGTATGATATTACATGTCGTAGCGTTACTTAAATCATTTCAATATTTGACATATTACGTTTTACATAAACAACTTATTTTCACAAGACATTGATTTACAAAACAACTTATCTTATACAAACTCATTTTTCTTGGTTATTCATTTAAACTTACATTATTCTCTTATTTATATATATCATTGCTTTTTGAATGATTTACAAGACAAAGCAAATTACAAGGTTCATGACTAAACATTTTCTCAAACATAAGTCATGAATCCTATTTTCACAAATCCTATGTATCTCACAGACATTTTTATGGTGACGTACCTATTTTCACATGTGTTTTCAGGAGCTTTTGCGTAGGATGATGATCGTGATACTAGGGCGGACCTGTGCCTTAGAGACTAAAAATGAAGATAGACTAGTTTAATTATGTTATGAACTCTTTTTTTCCTGTTTAAGACAATATAACACTCTTGTTTAATAAATAAAATACAACTTTGTATGCCATGGTTATGAAACAATTAATTCTGTTACAACACTCCCCGACGTTTCCGCCACGTTTTGTATGTTCTACGTGGTCGGGGTGTGACAGAAGAGTTGGTATCAGAGCCAATGGTTATAGGGAATTAGGTTATTAGTAATTCATTGGCCTAGACTATAACCTTTCTAGGACCCTAACACAAGTTATCTTGTGTTTAGATCTTAAAACATGCACATCACCTATCCTTAGATGATTATCAAAACAAAAACCAAATTTTCCGAAACGATTTTTTGAAAAAACAATCTTCTGTTTTTGAATGATTTATTACAAGGTTTTGAACCCTCTTTTGTAAGGTTTTGAACCCTTCCAGTTTAACTAAAATTTTTGGCTTATTGCCTTCTGAATTTTCAAAATCTCATCAAAGTTTTGGGTTTTAAATAATGGAACACGTGCAAACTGGAAGAGTGAATGCCTGTATTCTGGGTTTTCTGTCTAGGCAAGCACTTCGTATATATCTCATCAGACGCGAGACCAGTTGTGCTTACCTGGGAATTCTTGGGATGAGTGTTCACTTATAGGCGAGCATGTCTTCGCGATACATTATTTTTGATCCATTTACTTTGATTAGTCACTGTGTGTCGTTTGTTTGCTTGGTAATGCGGACAAATGACCACCATCTTTTCTTTTGTTAATTTTATTTCATCTCATTCTCTTCATCCAATCATCTCACTCGTTTCCTTTCATGTTTTCCTCTTTTAGAATGCCTCCTCGACGCGAAAACCAGATAGCGACTGCCGAACTGGCAGAAATCATTGCACAGCAGATGGCTGCTCAATTCCCAAACCTCTTTGCTCAATGGAACCAAGCCAACAACAACAACAATGCTCCATGCAAATACAAGGATTTTAACTCGGCTAAACCACTCAAGTTTAGTGGTTCTAAAGGAGCGACTGGGCTTCTTCAAGGGTTCGAGAGCATTGAGAATACTTTTCGCCACGTGCAGTGTCCTGACAATCGCAAGGTCGAGTTTTCTTCGAGTGTGTTTCAGACGAGGGCTCTCACATGGTGGAACGGGGTTATGAGAGACCGTGGTGCAGAAGTTGCTCTAGCACAGACATGGGCTGAACTTAGGGCTCTTATGATGAGGGAGTTCTGTCCTCGTCATGAACAGCGAGCGTTGGAGAAAGAGTTTGATGACTTTAAACAAGACAGTGGCGAGCACAGGGCATATACTGATAGGTTTGAGGAGCTGAGTTTGCTATGCCCAACGATGGTCACCCCACTTGACAAGGCTATCGAAAGATACATCGACGGCCTACCTGACTCAGTGCAAGACATCATTACTGGTAATAACCCTGCCACACTCCGTCAGGCTATCGAATTAGCAACGACATTGACTGAGTCACAGATTCGGAAGAATAAGTTACACAGGAAGGGTGACAAGGGCAAGAAACAATCGTCGGACAAAGAGGATAGCAAGAAAGGTCAAAACAAGAGTGGAAAGAATTCTGGTTCTTCAAAAGGGTCAAGGAAGCGTAAGGCTTCCCAAAATTTTGCTGTCACTGCCCAAGCCAACCAAGCAGCTCCCAACCAACCCGCACAGCCTCCAGCAAAGAAACCCTATTCAGGGAATGCACCTTTGTGCAATAGATGCAACAGTCACCATCAGCCACAACATCCGTGCCGTTTCTATAATAACTGTGGGAAGTCGGGTCATCTTGCCGCTACTTGTCGCATTCCTGTTAACCAGAACCAGGCAGTTCAGAACCAAGCCCAACAGGTTGCTCAGCCTCTTGCTCAGCAACAAGGTCAAGCTGCACGACCTCATTTTCCTCCTGGTTCGTGCTACAACTGTGGGGATCTGACCCACTACCGTAACCAGTGCCCAAGATTGGTGAATCCAAACCAGAATCAGGCTCCGGCTCGAGGTCGAGTCTTCAACATGAATGCCCAAGAGGCACAGGCGGACAATAACGTGGTGAACGGTACGTTCTTTATTAATAATCAGCCTGCATCTGTTCCTTTTTATTCGGGTGCCGACAAGAGTTTTGTGTCATTGTCTTTTGAGCCAATGCTTCGCGTGTCTAGAACGAAACTAGGAAAACCCTTGACAGTAGAAGTTGCTAGTGGTGAACCCATTATTCTTGATTCTGTTCTTCGCAACTGCCAGTTGAACCTTAACGATCATCTCTTTCCTATCGACCTCACACCAATGCAACTTGGAAGCTTCGATGTTATAGTGGGTATGGATTGGTTATCCAAGCATCACGCAGAGGTAGTTTGTTTTGAGAAGATCGTTCGTGTGCCGCTTCCGACAGGCGAGATCCTACAGGTTCAAGGTGAGAAACCGTCTGGTGGTCTCAAGCTCATGTCTTGTTTTAAAGCTCGGAAATATCTGCAGAAGAACTATGTGGCGTTCTTAGCACATGTTACAGCAGATAAAGGCAAGGGTAAGTCTATTTCAGATATTCCTGTCGTTCGGGATTATTCTGAAGTATTCCCTGAAGATTTACCTGGTCTACCTCCAGCACGCCAAGTCGAGTTCCGTATTGATCTCGTACCTGGTGCAAATCCCATTGCCAGAGCTCCATATCGTCTTGCACCATCTGAGATGCAAGAGTTGTCTAAGCAGCTTCAGGAGCTCTCTGACAAAGGTTTTATACGTCCTAGCTTTTCACCTTGGGGTGCTCCCATTCTTTTTGTCAAGAAGAAGGATGGATCTTTTAGGATGTGTATCGATTATCGTGAGCTTAACAAGCTTACCATCAAGAATCGATATCCCCTACCGCGCATAGACGATCTATTTGATCAGTTACAGGGCGCTTCTTATTTTTCGAAGATTGATCTGCGTTCCGGATATCATCAACTTCGGGTGCATGAAGAAGACATTCCCAAGACAGCGTTCCGCACTCGTTATGGGCATTATGAGTTCACAGTCATGCCATTCGGTCTGACTAATGCTCCTGCTGTTTTCATGGACTTAATGAATAGGGTCTGCAAGCCTTATTTGGATCAGTTCGTCATTGTTTTTATTGATGACATCTTGATTTATTCTAAGACGCGAGCTGATCACTAGCAACACCTTCGTCTTACTTTGGAACTCCTAAAGAAAGAGCAACTTTTTTCCAAATTCTCTAAGTGCGAATTTTGGCTTAAAGAAGTTCAATTCTTAGGACATATTATCAACGAACAAGGTATTCATGTAGATCCCTCCAAGATCAGTGCGATTAAGGATTGGGATACGCCTACTACTCCTACTGAGGTTCGTTCTTTTCTTGGTCTAGCGGGTTATTATCGACGCTTCATAGAAAACTTCTCGAAGATTGCAGTTCCTCTAACTGCTCTAACTCAGAAGAACAAACCCTTTGATTGGGGATTCAAACAAGAGGAAGCTTTTCAAAACTTGAAGCAGAAGCTTTGCGATGCGCCTGTTCTATCATTGCCTAAGGGTGATGATGATTTTGTCGTGTATTGTGATGCATCGAAACTGGGTCTTGGCTGTGTTCTAATGCAAAGGAACAAAGTCATAGCATATGCATCGAGGCAGTTGAAGATACATGAGAAAAACTACACCACTCATGATCTTGAGTTAGGTGCAGTTGTTTTCGCTCTCAAGATCTGGAGACACTATTTGTACGGAACAAAATGTGTGGTTTTCACTGACCACAGAAGTCTTCAACATATCTTCAATCAGAAAGAACTCAACATGAGGCAACGACGTTGGGTTGAGCTACTAAACGACTATGACTGCGAAATTCGCTACCATCCTGGTAAGGCGAATGTCGTAGCCGATGCATTAAGTCGTAAGGAACGTACTAAGCTTCATTGTGTACGTGTTCAATCTGTTATTCAAGCTCGTTCTGATATCCAGGCACGCATTTCTCAGGCTCAACAATCTTGTGTTTCACAAGGTTTGATGGATAAGGAATTTCCCTATCACATAACACCTGATCTAGAACTGAAGGACAATGGATCGTATTACTTCATGGACCGTTTGTGGGTCCCAAGCCAAGATAACCTTCGTACCTTGCTTATGGATGAAACCCATAAGTCTCGTTATTCTGTTCATCCTGGCTCAGATAAGATGTATAAGGATCTTCGTATTCACTATTGGTGGCCTGGTATGAAGAAAGACATTGCCTTATATGTATCAAAATGCCTTACTTGTCTTAAGGTTAAGGCTGAACATCAGCATCCTTCTGGTTTATTGGTGCAACCAGAGATCCCAGTTTGGAAATGGGAAAACATTACTATGGATCTTGTTACCAAACTTCCACGCACAAAGAAAGGTCATGATGCTATCTGGGTAGTCGTTGATCGTCTTACTAAGTCAGCACATTTCTTGCCAATCCGTGAGGATTTTCCGGCTGACAAACTTGCAAAAATCTATGTGGATGAAATTGTAGCTCGACATGGTGTTCCTTTGAACATCATTTCTGACAGAGATGCTCGTTTCACTTCTCATTTTTGGAGAACCATGCAATCTGCTATGGGGACCCAACTTAATCTGAGCACAGCTTATCATCCGCAAACGGATGGTCAATCTGAAAGAACAATCCAGACTCTGGAGGATATGCTTAGAGCTTGTGTGATAGACTTTGGTGGTAGTTGGGATTCACATCTTCCGTTAATTGAATTCTCCTACAACAATAGTTATCACACCAGCATCAAAATGGCTCCTTTCGAAGCTCTCTATGGTCGAAAATGTCGTTCACCAGTCTGCTGGAATGAGATCGGCGAGGCTCAGCTTACTGGACCTGCCCTCATTTTAGAGACAACTGATAAGGTCAAGAAAGTTCGTGATAACCTTCAGACAGCTAGAAGCCGTCAAAAGAGTTACGTGGACCCAAAACGCAAACCCTTGGAATTTCAAGTCGGTGATCGAGTATTACTTAAGGTCTCACCTTGGAAAGGTGTGATCAGATTTGGAAAGAAAGGAAAACTTGCACCTAGATACGTTGGACCATTCAAGATCGTCGAAAGAATCGGAAAAGTAGCCTACAGACTTGAGTTACCTCCTGAACTTGGAAATGTTCATCCAACTTTTCACGTGTCCAATCTCAAGAGGTGTTTAGCTGATGAGAACCTCCACATACCGCTTGACGAAATTCGTGTTGATAAAACACGGAAATTTGTTGAGAAGCCAGTGGAAATCATGGAACGTGAAGTCAAGTGGCTTAAACGCAAGCGCATTCCTTTGGTCAAAGTTCGCTGGGAAGCTAAACGTGGACCCGAGTTTACTTCGGAACGCGAAGATCAAATGAAGGCGAAATATCCGCATCTTTTCCCATGAGTTTCCTCTAAATAAATTTCGGGACGAAATTTCCACAAGTAGGGGAGACTGTAACATCTGTGCTTGTAATCATTGTGAACAGTTCAATTATCAATAAAACAATGTTATTTGATCCCAATGTTTGTTTGGTTGTGTTTTACATTTTTCATGTTTTGACTTTTATTCAATTTCAAACTCTATATCGCTTTCTGGAGAGTTATACGCAAACTGGTGCGTAAACGTAATCAGTTTAATGTGACAAATACTCCGGAACATCTACATATACTTAACATACCTTAAATAACCTTTACATAACTTAGAAATGAGTTTTAAAGGCTTTGGTATGGCAAAAACAAGTTAATTCGCTTACAGGGACTAAACTTGACAAACTGCGAAAGCATGCCAATTTGAACTGTAACGAACATTCCGGAACATGACCATAAGTTAAACATACCATAAATATCCTTTATATAGCTTAGAAATAGGCTTTAAGGGGTTCGTTGTGCTAAAATAAACTTTTGGGTCATTCAGGGACTAAAAGCGTCAAAAAGTGCACAAGTTTGCATTCTCGCGCATAACTCACGTTCTGAACACATCCGGACATCCAAAAATTTATGTAAACACTAAAATATTTTATTTTAGTGTTGGGCTTGAGAAAAATCCATTCGTCTCGTCATTTGGATCGTTTTTCGCGCTTATGCGCATTCCGTCGTAATTAAGCGATCATCGCGATCGTACGACCAAACGAACTGACATCCGACATATTTTTGAGCATGTTTCATGTCCAAAATGTTTAGGCATCATTTTAGGGCCTTAACGTTGGCTTAACGGGCCTTAAACATGTCGAAAATGGCCTTTAACACCAACAGGGACCAAAACTGTCATTTTTGAAACTTGGTTTCTGATCAGGACTTCAGGCGGCCCGCGTAAAACCAGGGCTATCCTTTATGCGGCCCGCGTCAGTCTCCCAGACCAGATTCGATGTTTAAACAGGCTGTTAACAGCTGCATTACCCACAAAACCCACATGCACATGGTATTTCTCAATACTAGGGGCTCAAATGGTTTTGTAAAACCATGTTCTTGAGGTGTATGGCCAAGATCAAAGCACGGTTTCCAAGAAACGATCTTAACGGCTAACCAAACACTATAAATACCCAACCCCTTTCCTTCCAAAAACCCACTAGAATCTGATTTGAGAAGCTCTAAGTTGAAACCTTTGTTTCATACCTGAGCTACTTGAATCACGATTAGCATTCGGGGACCCTTTGTAAGTATTCCTTCGTTCTTTTATTGCTTTTCGACTCCGAAAGTCAAACTTTGTTTGACTTTCTGCGTTGACCAGTTTATGGTCAATGCGAAGTTCGTTTGAACTTCGCAACGTGATTGTAATCACGATGGTTATAGTCCCTTGTGACTATGCCTACTGATTACCACGTTGTCTAGGGTCGTAAGGGTAAGCGATCTAATAAATCGCTTATACCTTCGAACCCGACCCATTTGGTAGATCATTAGGATCCGACCAAATACATTAGGTGACCATAGTATATAGGGAATAACCTTCCGAGGTTATACCTTATGGTCGCTTCGTTAAGTAGTTGTATGATAGGTAGTTTATATGCCTTAGGTAAATTACCAAAATACCCTTTTCATGTGTAATTTGTAATTAAGCATATGTAACCTAAAATTTTGTCACATAACTAATTATGTAACATGTTTAGGCATATAACACTTGTCATAGGACTAGTTAGACGTTCCGAACGCGTTTCACGCGAACGACGCGTTAAAGTAGCATAAGCTACCTAAACGGGTCGTAATGGGTCGTAAGCACTTATGTTAGGTTTCATTTAGTATGTAGGCTTTGTTAAACCATATTACACGAGTCTCCATACTCGTTTGGTTTACGAACCCTCATTCTATCTAAATCCTCCGATTTAGGTCCGGTTTATTAACATAGTTACCTATATTAGGTGCCGTTTGATTCCGTGATCTCTAGCATTGCTTGGTGGTTATCTTAGGACTTCTGAGCAATCTCAAGTGAGTACATAGACCCCTCTTTTACTGTTTTCCAAACTATTTTGGGGTGAAACACATGTGCCTACTTGTTACTTTCGTGCTTTCCTGCTTTCACATCATATACTTGCTATGTTCATTAGTACAATTATAGTACATGATTTTCATTATGTTCATGCTATGTATGTCCATTGTGTGCATACTTAGTACATTGTTTTACATTACATTTCATGCTACGTATGTCTATTGTGTGCATACTTAGTACATTGTTTTACATTACATTTCATACTATGTATGTCCATTGTGTGCATACTTAGTACATTGTTTTACATTACATTTCATGCTATGTATGTCCATTGTGTGCATACTTAGTACAGTTGTTTTCATCACATGCTAACATTTTGTTATGACATTTGGGTTGTTTACAATGGAACAATACATTCATTAACATTAGCTACGCCGTTCGTTAGTAGGTAGTGGTACCATAGGAATTGACAACTCCCGTTCCTGAAATCCTGGGTTTGTTTGGATTGGAAGGAATGACCGAATTCGATACACATAACTTAGATAAACCTTTAATTTGTTTAAGGGTTTATCGCCACAGTCTCAAGGCTTGGATGTATGCATTTTCACAATACCGCATAAATGTTTGTATCAGTATAGCATGCATCTGTTCCACAAAACATAACTTTGATTTAAACCATGTTTTACTTCAATACCTTGTTTTTGTGCATTTCACATATGGTTTAGTTGATATATTTCACTTACCATACATGATATTTTTGGCTATACATTACATGATCTACATTAAACATAAACATTTTGACATTGATATACACAATTAGTGGTTTACATTGGACATAGACATTTCGATTTGGTTTACACATTTACACATGACAATTCATTTATACATAAACAATTTACATTGGTGGTTGGTTTGAGTAAGTGATTTGAGTAACGAGGCATGTGTAATATGATGCAAGCATGGTGGATACGCCGCTGGTACTTCCTATAAACAAGTGTTTGTATGATATTACATGTCGTAGCGTTACTTAAATCATTTCAATATTTGACATATTATGTTTTACATAAACAACTTATTTTCACAAGACATTGATTTACAAAACAACTTATCTTATACAAACTCATTTTTCTTGGTTATTCATTTAAACTTACATTATTCTCTTATTTATATATATCATTGCTTTTTGAATGATTTACAAGACAAAGCAAATTACAAGGTTCATGACTAAACATTTTCTCAAACATAAGTCATGAATCATATTTTCACAAATCCTATGTATCTCACAGGCATTTTTATGGTGACGTACCTATTTTCACATGTGTTTTCAGGAGCTTTTGCGTAGGATGATGATCGTGATACTAGGGCGGACCTGTGCCTTAGAGACTAAAAATGAAGATAGACTAGTTTAATTATGTTATGAACTCTTTATTTCCTGTTTAAGACAATATAACACTCTTGTTTAATAAATAAAATACAACTTTGTATGCCATGGTTATGAAACAATTAATTCTGTTACAACACTCCCCGACGTTTCCGCCACGTTTTGTATGTTCTACGTGGTCGGGGTGTGACACTATCTTGACTAATTTTTCACGTACTTGCTGATTTTGCAAAGAGATTTGTAAGAACACGACGTTTTCTGGTCCGATTCACAAGCCCTAGGTCCGAAAATTTTGGGGGTTTTTGAAGTTTTTGTTTCACGTGTGTTCTAGCATCTTCAAACAAAGGTATGGAAGTTTATTTGTTATGTTTTGATGATGCATTGTGGAAAGTAAGGTTATTTGTGTTATTTGTTCATACCCACTTGCTTGTTCTTAGATTTTGTCATGAAAATAGTTACTTGAACATTGTTATGGTTTGTAGATGTAGGTTTGATGTAAAGTTGTGAACTTTTTAGGAATCTCTACATTGTAGAGACACCATGCCCAATTTTTGAAAAAGATTTATAAACTCTTGGTTCACTAACATCTACAACCATAGTAACAAGCAAGTGTGGGGATATTTTGGAGAGAAGGGTCTAACTTTTTGTGTTTGGTTGTGTTGTTTGCTTTGCTATGTGTGTAGAAAAATGGTACGAACGAAGGAAATAGCAGGATCTAGTTCGTCTTCTTCATCTAAAGGCAAAGGCAAACAGCCGGAAGAACAACCGAAGAAAAGACAATATTTAGGTAGAGTTAGTGAAAGTGAAAGCGAGGATGAAGAGATGGTAGAGTTGGACCCGGCTGAAAAGCCAAGATGGGAATCGGGTCCATTGGATGAACAGCCGGAGCATTGGCAACCGACACTTTTTCATGACAGTATAAACCGGTTAAAAAACAGGGCTGCCGCGTTTCTTTATGAGAGGTAAGTTCGAGAGGTGGAGTTTGGGCCATTCAATGTGTTTAACCAGTTCCGCGCCTTAGGATGGGAGGCAGCGCTTAGTTGTTACGATAAAGATAACAAGAATCTATTCATGACTGAGATTCAAGAATGGATGGCGACGTTGAAGTGTAACAAGTATGATAGGCCATCACAAATGAAGTTAACGGGTGAGGTAAATGGAATAAAGGTGGAGATGTCATTTGACACACTAAAGAAATTGGGGAAATATGACAATCTACCGGCTCGTGATTACATGATTCCTAGTCTTGATGACCTTTTTCTTAAACCAGAGAAACATCCGAGGTGGAATGATATGCTAGCGGCGTTATTTTTGCCTGGTACTTATAGTGGAGTTTTGTACAGGAGGAACTTGAAGATAGAAGCAAAGTTGTTACTAGCAATTTGCATTTTGAATGTCGTTCCATGGAGAGGAGATAAGGAGCAAGTGAGGTACCCGGAAGTACCCGTCCTCTATTCGTTACTCAATAGGTCTCTGCGTTTTCCAATCCGATATTTGATCATGAACCATCTCTAGATTTGCCGAAACAAGTTGGGGAGAGATATTATCCCGTATTGCCGAATTATCACAGGATTGATGAAGCAGTTTAAGGCGATCACGTCAGAGGATAAAGGGGCACCAAAAAGGCATCAGTCTTTCACTTTACAAAAGTTGGGAATTGGTTGGACCTATACGCAATCGGAAAGGTGTCATAAGCTCAAGTCGGAGGGTCAAAGATGGCGAGCATTGAAAGTGGGTGCAAGGGATCTTCTACCGGGTGAAGTGGAAGAACCGGAGAGTGAGGCTGAAGCTCCGAGTGGTGATGATGATTATGCGGATGAGCCTCATGGTGGTGAGAATGTGAATGTGGCCCAAGGGGGCCTAGGTAGGGGTTATGGTGGTGCCTTCTATGATTACACTAAGCGTTCCTATGAGCCGAATTGGGCTTACAATGGCACAATGCAAGAGGTTATTGAGAATCAACATCCTCCGGCACCCTTTTTTGAGTCATGGTCGGGTTCGGAGCGTACTTTGTTTGATCAACAAACGATGATGAGTGATAGCATGGAGCGGTATTTGAAGCATAACTTTGATCGTCAAGAATCATGGAATCGTGCACACGCTTACTCCCATGAGCTAGAGATGAATAATAGGTATGAAGATGATCAAGCGCGAAGAATGCATGCGGATTGGCATGCCGGACGGCCCGTGGTTGTGGATCCACCTCCGGTGGATTATGCGTCTCTACCACCATACGATGGTAGTATATCGTATCCGACCCCGCCGATCCATCATTCACAATGGTTAGACCCGCGTCAACAACAAGGAGCTTCACAACAAGGTGGAAGCGGTAGCGGTGCATTCGGTTTTGGAGAATGGAACGAGATGATGTCTTCCATTTTTGGACCGCCTCAACCGCGCTACTATTAGTCAGGTTGTGCTCCTTCTTGTACATTTTGTGAATATTTGTTTGGTTTATTATGTTTATGGTCGGGTGGTTGGGTGGTGTTGAGTTTTTGATGTTATGTTCGGGAAGGTGGAAGTTGGCGGTGTGATGTTTTAAAAGAAAAAAAAAAGAAATTTGTGGTTTGAGTGTTGAGCTTTTAGTTGGTGTTAAAGAGTTTTAGCGATCAAATCCTCCAAAATCCATACATTGGGGTCAATGTATCCCAAGTGTGGGGATGGGGGGAAATTTTTGAAGTTTTTAAAAAAATTGTAAATCAAGCGAAGCAATGTGAGAATTTGAACACCTTGGATTAACCCCAAATAATGCACCGGCAACCCTTAATACCCTTTGTTCTTGGTGAGAGTTGAAGCCACACATGTAAATAAATAATACTTGTTCTTGATGAGAGTGGCAACGGGTGGGGGTGCATTAGAACTTGTGCCTTGATACGGTTTGAGTCCTTAGTTGGATATGAATGCGAAAAGGATAAGGGAAATTAGGTAGCCTCGTTTTTAGTGTGTGCGAGTGTGGGATTTGGGGGTTTGGACCTCATAAATTATATATATGAGCATGGTTGCGAGAGGGGCGGGGGGTTTGGACATTTAGTTGCCATTTTGTGCCTAAAGCCTATCATTTGTTACCCCTTAGCTAGTTACCTAAAAATTTACCCAACTTGACCCGGTCTTATAGTGTTAGTGGTTGTTTTAGTAGTATATAGATATATTTAATGTTATGTTGAATGTTTGCTTTGCTATGTTAAAAAAAAATTAGAAAAAGAAAAAGAAGAAAAAAGTGAAAAAGCAATGAAAAAAAATGATGTTGAGTTATCTTGTATATAGTAGTTAAGCTTGGTAGTTGTTTGTTTATTTTATCATGTAATAAAAGATCGGGTTAAGTTTTCGCTACTACATATATATTCCATTTCTTACCCGTACACCTAGCCACGTTACAACCTTAAAGCCCCTTTGATTTGCATTCATGTTTGGCACTTGTTAGGAGAAGGATCGATTTAGGTACACGCCTATAGTTGTGCAACTGCCCGTTTGCCTTTTGTGTGTCTAGCTCATAGTTGCTAGTGCTTACTTGTTACCGAGAGGAGAGACATAGCGAGGGGTGCGTTGTTTTGGGTGTTAAGAAGGGGTTAGTAAAAGGACTACATGTTTATGCTTGGTTTATGTGATCGCTTGTTTTGAAAATGGTTTGATGAGTTGCTTGGGACAAGCAACGGTTAAGTGTGGGGATGTGACGGGTGGTCCATAGGACAACCCTTAATGATGTTAAAAGACGAGTTTATCCCTCATTTGATCGTGTAATTATCTTGAATTAGATAACTACGAATGCTTATGTTTCAGGTACAGTTCGGGAGGTAAAAATGGATAAAACGCTACTTTGGACGGTTTGGAGAGGATCGGGTCGTGCATGGAATGAAAGAAGAAACAAAACCCAAGAATCAGGGCTCCACCGTAAATTACGGTGGCCACCGTAATTTACGGTGGCCTTGAAACCTGCATGTTCTCCACCGTACTCCAGGAGCAATCAACCGTAAATGTTTGAAGACCACCGTAATTTACGGTGGAGGCCGTAAATTACAGTGGAGGCGACGGGAAAAATCGTAACTGCTCATTAAAACGGTTTTTGATGGTGTCTTTTCATCTTATCTCATCATTGGACATTTTCTCTGAACATTGGGGGCCATTTTGGCTGGTTTTTGTTGGTTCCAAACAATTCTAAACATTCGGTTTTAGTTTTTAATTCGTATGAACTTCTACTTTGATGTTATGATGATCAACCGAACAATTTCCGGCTAAACTTGTGGTGATCATCTTAGGTGAAGGTTTTCTTAAACTCTTGTGTGTTTGTTCCTTTATTTCTAGAATGATAACATTGTGTTTGCTTTGATTATCATGGTGTATGAGTAATTGATTGTAGTTTGTTAATTGGTATCGCAATTCTAGTCTAAATCGTACGTTCTTGGTGCCGTTGGCAATCGAGATATCACGGGAAGGGTTAGGGTTGGATATTGATTGATTGGTCATCGGGAAACAACCTCGCATTCATATAATCCGAGTACTTTGTTCCCTTTTATCACAACAATTGTTTATACACGAGTTATGTCTATGTAACTCTTTCTAGTTGGAATTTCTCACAAGTGTTAAAAGAAACTGAATCCTAAGATGGTCATTGTTCTCATAATCTGAATTAAAAATCCAATCTTGATTATTAAGTAATTGATAATTTAGTTTTCTAAAACAAACAATCCAAATCATTGATCTTTAATTTCTGCAAATTAGGTTAATTGTAGTTTAATTGCAAAACTATAAAATCAACACATTTCCACATACTCCCTGAGTTCGAAACCCATTTACCACTATCTATTAGTTGTTATTTGGATTAAATTTGCGTGTACCTACCACCGCACGTCAGTGACCATGGTGTGATTCGGTTCGGTTATTGCCTAAACTGAAACCATAACTGCACACTTTGGTTATCAAAAACTTATATTAGTTTGGTTTCGGTTAATGCGGTTTCGATTAATCAGTTGTTGGTGGTTAATGCGGTTTCGATTCGGTTATTGGTCGGTTTTTTCATTGTTTTTAAAGTTCGGCTTTAAATGTGTGGGTCATGCAAAATTACTAAGCAAACAATAAATATACATACTTAAAACTTGTTGGATTATCATTTATATTTCACTACCACATGGTTAAACACTTAAAACAATGACTTAAAAATCTATAGACTTATGGATTTGGCCACGTTTAAAACATTTGGTTCGGTTATTTTTGGTTACGAAAAGAAAATAACTAGGTTCGTTATTTTCGGTTACGAAAAGAAAATAACCATAACTGAACTGCAACAATCAGTTATTAAAAATATAAATAACCGACCCTTTGGTTATTTCGGTTTTCGGTTATTTCTGTTCAGTTATGATTCGGTTTTTTCGGGTATTTCAGTTACGGTTCGGTTAAGTCGGCGACATGGTTATGCAACTCCATAAGGTCCCTTGAACGAGAAGACAAAGAAGTTGGCAACACGACACCAAACGCTTATATGATGCCAGAGAACTGAGGTAACCATACAAGGCGTAAATACCGGTGATTTTATGAATGACTTTCACTATTCTCACATCTGAATGGTTAAGTGCTGAACCAGTAAGAGTTCTGAACCATTAAGTGTTGAACCAGTAAGAGGTCTGAACCATTAAGAGCCTGTATAATGCTTAACCATTCAGAGGCAAATGTCTGACCAATTCAGATTAGAGGTCCTAATCATTTAGGCTCAGTATAATGCTTAACCATTCAGAGGCAAATGTCTGAATCATTCAGACATATGCTCGTGAAACAAACAGTCTGAACCATTAAATGTTGAACCTGTAAGAGGTCTGTGTTGAAATAATTTTCTCATAATTCACTGTATTATTATTAATTACTGTGTAGTTGTTTTTATTAGTTTTATTTGTTTTGTTTTATAACAAGCTTGCTGGGCTGCTGCACGGGCTACTGCAAAAGACTTGCTGGGCTTGGATGCTTGCTGGGCTTGGACACTTGCTGGGCTTAGATGCTTCAGACTTAAAGACACCGCAGACCGCAGATTAATAAAATGTGTATAACATAACTGAGAAGAAATTATTTTTTTCATACACCTAACATACTTTCTCTCTCTAAGTTTCTGAGTTCTCTGGTTGCACTTTCTACACTCTCTCTCTCTCTTAGGGTTTTGATCTAATTTGTTCTTTGTGATCTCTAGTTGAGATCTTGAGTTCGTAGTTAGATCAGTGATTACAGATCATCGTGTTGATGATCTGTACATGAGTTGAGTGTTATTCGGCGTGTAAACTGTTGTTGTATCTTTGTTTCTGAGTTGTTTAGTTGAGTATCAAAGAGTTATGTTATTGATCCATGTTTTGACATGGTATCAGAGCCATCAGTGTGCTATGTGGGTTAATCGATTCTTCGCTTCCGTTTATTTTCTGCCAATTGTGATTCTTCGTTCTAGGGTTTCATATTTTGGGGATTTGTTGTCTTCTTGGAAGGTTGCATAGGTCTTACAAGATCTGCATAGTTCTTGTAGATTGAAGAAGATTGATCGGAGTCAGTCTTGATCATTCAAGTGAAGACTTAGGGTTTCTTGAAGTCTTGGTAGACCTAGGGTTTGCTGACTCTTGGTCCAGTGGGGAGATCTGAAGAGTCTGGGTGAACCTAGGGTTTGCTGACTGAAGAAGTTTTTCACGGTGTTGTCAATTCTTGACAATCAAAGGCTGTTGCAAGGATTTGGAAATATCAGGAAGCTGCTATTGGGGTTAGGGTTCAATCTGTAACGATTGTAAAATCCTAATCTTGACCAGAGAAACCCTTGGTAGGGTTTACAAACTTGGTGAGATTGTTCCTTGTTATTTCTGTTTTTACTTCTTGCATTATAAGCATCTTGTTGCTGGAGTAGTTGGGCCGGTTTGTTGATTGGGACACAGAGAGGGTACACTCTGTTGCATTATTGTGTGTTCTGTTGAGAATACTTGTTGTTTTGTGTATTTTGTGTTGTCTATTTTGTGGTTCCGTGTTTTTGGTTTACTAATTCTTTATTAGATAGAATACAGCTTCTATACAAAGTCCTGGGTAGGCACCATTTGAGTAACGAACCTACTAGTTGGTCCCTGGTACAGTTTCGCAGTGTAGGTGTCATTAATCTTTTTTGTTATTTGATGTTTGATCTTCATTTATTCTTATCTTGGTTTTGTTATATAATGGCTGATCTTATGAAATTGTTTGGTGAAACCATGATTAGTAAACTTGAACTTGATAATCCATTATATATGCATGCTAGTGATTCCACAAATTTAACTGTGGTTAGTATCAAGTTAAAAGGAACAGAAAATTACACTGTATTGGCTAATGCTATGATCCTCACGGTAAGAGTTAAAAAAAATGGTTTTATTGATAGGTATTTTTTAAAACCAGTTGATAATCATGTTCTTGAAACTCAGTGGGAAAGGTGTAACTCTGTGGTTTTAACGTGGATTTTAAATACTGTTTCTGAGGAGCTTTATCCGTGGCAGAGTATTATCATAGATCGAACATTATGTGTAAACAATTAGATCAAATTTTGCAAATACATGTATATACTTGTGATGCTTCTACACAATTTAATAATTTCAATCATCTGATAAAGCTAATGCAATTTTTGATGGGATTGGATAGTGGTTATCAATCTGTTAGAACAAATTTACTAATTAGAGAGCCTTTACTTAGTGTGAAAGTGGCTTTTTCAATTGTGTCCAGGGAAGAGTCTCATAGGAGTTCAAATGTAATAGGGTCTAAAGAACAAACAGTGGGGTTTTTTTTTTCTAAAGTTAATACTGTTGTTGACAATAAAAAGAAGTTTTCCAAAAAATGCAAACCAGATTTTAAAATGTACACATTGTAATAAATCTGGTCATTCAATTGAGAAATGTTTTGAACTTATTGGGTATCCTCCATGGATGAAGTTTAAGTCTAATCAGGGAAAGAAGCAAGTTATGAGTAACAATTTTGTGTCTTCTGATCAAAAGAAGAGTTATGTTACTAGTCTTTCTTCTGATCAGGTGTCTAGGTTGTTAAGTTTATTAGATCGGAAACCTGAAGAAGGGAATGTTAGCTCGAATATGTTAGGTAGGAGTTCAAGTTTGTTTTGTTATACAAGTAGTAGCAAACCTGGTTATTGTTTTGCTAACTTGAAAGCTAATTTAAAAGATATGGGATGGATATGTGATTCAGGTGCTAATCAGCATATGGTCATGAGTGACAAGAATTTAATAAATCAAATTGATGTTTCAGAATTTAATATTAAAGTATCTCACCCAAATGGAACTAGTGCTTTAGTCACTAAAATAGGAGATATCAGATTGACTAATGATGTCACTTTGTATGATGTGTTTGTTGTACCTGATTACTCTGTCAATTTAATATATGTGCATAAGTTAGCTAAAGATAGTAAAATAACTGTTGTGTTTAATGAAAGTACTTGTTATCTTCAGGATTCTTTAACAAAGAAAATCCTGGTGACTGGTAAACAACATGATGGTTTGTATTTTTGTGGTGAGTGTTTTGTGATTGCTTGTTTTAGTCATAATAGTGCTGATGTGAGTAATCTTTGTTATGCAAGGTTGGGTCACCCGTCTGAAATTGTATTAAAAGTTTTGAAAGATGAATTAGATTTAAAACAGGTGGATAAAAGTCATCCTTGTGAAGTGTGTCATAAATATAAACAACATCATGAACCTTTTCCAATTAGTGATCACAAAACAAAAAATTTGGGTGATGTTGTACATTTAGATGTTTGGGGTCCATATAAAGTGAAAAGTAAAGAAGGTTGTAGGTATTTTTTTAACTATAGTTGATGACTTTACTAGGTCTGTTTGGGTTTATTTAATGAAACATAAGGATGAGGTGTTTCTAAATGTCTTGCATTTTGTCAAAATGATTCATACACAATTTGAGAAACCCATAAAAGTGTTTAGAACTGATAATGGGACTGAGTTTATAAATAATCAGTTTAAAGAGTTTATGTTAAAAAATGGGATATTACATCAAACAACTTGTGTTTACACTCCACAACAGAATGGTGTTGTGGAACGAAAACATAGACATTTGTTAAATGTGGCTAGGGCATTGCTATTTCAAAGTAATTTACCTTTAACTTTCTGGTCTGAGTGTATACTAACTGTTGCATACTTAATTAACAGGACTCTGTCATCTGTGCTTAGTGGTAAGTCTCCTTATGAGTTGTTTCATGGGTTTAAACCTGTTTTAGGTCACCTTAGGGTGTTTGGATGCTTGTGTTTTAGTACAGTTTTGAACAATCATGATAAATTTAGTAGTCATGCCAATAAGTGTCGTGACCGTGTCGTCCCGATCAGTCAAAAACCCAATTAAACCTAGGTTAAGTCGGGTATCGAATCCACGAAGAGGATGTGGTCTGTATCGCACTACCTGTTCGACTAGTTAGACTATTTACAAAAATGTACAATGTGATTATGAAGCTTGCTAATTTTTAGTTGTTTGTTTGGTTTGAAAAGAAATCGAAGTGAACTGACAAATTGATATTATTTAAACAACGTTAGATTAACTGATATAGCAAACTAAACTAAATGATTGAAATAAGGAATTAGAAACAAGTTCCACACCCGGTTCGATAGTTGTAATCCTAGAGTTCCTACATGTTTGATTCAATTGCATATAGTGATTAACGGATTACTATCACAAAGCTTATGTGCCAATTGCTATCGACGTCATAGACAACGGACCATAATGCACTTCATTACCTTGGACATGTAAATCCTAACCTACGATAAGGCATAAGTGCACAAATTCATTTCGCAAAGTCAAATTTTATAATCATTCGACAATTCACAAATTCAATTCAAATGCACGACAATTATCATAGGTTTCAAATACTAAACAATTTGTCACAAAATCAAATCAAAATACAAATGCATAAACCCTAGAAAATCTTACAACATCTACACTGGGGTGAAACCGAAGGGACTAGCCGCTCATGGTTGAGTGGACGCGATCACCGGCCGACGAGCACGAACACGGAGCCATGACCTTGAGTCTTGAGGAGTGGTGGAGGTTAGGGTTTGAAGGTTTGATGGAGAATGGTTGAAGATGATGGAGATGGTGATTGTGGAATGGATTAGGGTTCTAGGTTAGAGGTGAATGGTAGGTGGTGTTAGAGATGGATTAGGTGTGATTAGATAGGTTGGGGATGTGTTAGATGATGATGAATGGTTCCAAGGAGGTGTTTTATCCTCACACAACTCGTAACCCCCGTTTATTGGTCAAACTTGATGATATAACTCTGTAGGTCCCCTTGACGTATGGATCTTTCACAGAATTGTCAATCCAATCAAGAGTGCGGAATCCTCTTGATCAGAATATAACAGAATGAGTAGAAACAGAAATTCAATTCACTTTCAAACCGGGTTTCTATTGATTATCAATCTCACAAGAATTACAATCAATCTAAACCCTAACACACTAAATTCGTCCAAGCTATTATGCTCTCACGAAATTCCTCACAAACTCTGTTTTGGCTGATTAACCTAAACCCTAAAGCCTAACCTTGTTTATATAACACAAGGTTTGCTACTTGGGCCAAGGTTAAACATCATGGACTGCGAATTGGACAAGCCCAATTCGCCCCCATACACCCAATGTGGGTTTTGTTTAGCCCAAACTCTATTATTTCACTAATACAAAGCTAAACCCGCTAACTGTTTATCGTTTAACTAATTACAAGATATCCAAAGACCAAATCTAAGCTGTTGTCACAAACATGCACCAACAAACTCGTTTCCATGCTCCAAAACTTAAAATTCGCGCATTGAAGCTGTGAGGGGCATCCCCGACGGCCTTTTGGGGCGTCCCCGACGCTGCCTGGTTTTGCCTGTTTCGTCCGAAACTGTTTTCTTCATAACTTCTTCGTTATAGCTCTGTTTTACTCTCCGTTTTCGCCCACGTACTCGTAATTCAGCCCTCTATCATGCCATCTTCCAATATATTCATTTTAAATCCATTAACATTCCCCAAAACACATCCAGTCTTCATGATTAACCCGGTTTTGTTCATTTCACATCCCCGGTTGATCCGATTCGCGTCCCGGTGCTCCGTTTAGCTCCTTAAAGTCTTTTAGACCTGTAAAACACAAATCCCATTAAAAGTAGGCTATTCAAGATTAAAAGCTACGTAAAAACATCAACTTAAGCACAAACGATCACCAGGTTTCGGCCACGTATCAATAAGTGTGTGCTTATTGGATACTTAAATGAGAAAAAAGGATATAAATTGTGGGATTTAGAACAAAAAGACATTTTCTTTTCACGAGATGTCAGATTTTATGAAACTGTGTTTCCTTTTAAAGAAGTTAAACATTTAAACGAAACTAACGAAGATGTTAATTCTTTAAATTTTTTTTGATCTCTATGAACAAAGTACATCCAAATAGTTTGAAGGTTCAGGTAATCCCTATGATGAAGTAGAGGTTAATCAGAACTTAGAGTCTAGTGTTCATGGGTCTCAGCAATCAGGTCAGGTATCTGATGCTGCTATAGGACAGGCTGAGACTTAGCAACCTAGTGGGGCAAAACCTAGTCTTGATAGGGCTGAGCATGAACAATTAGACAATGAAGTAGATAACCTGTCTGATGGAATGAAGACTTCTAATGTTCCTTCAACTGGTGTTCGTAGGTTAACCAGAAGTTCTGTGTTACCTAGAAAACTGGTCGATTTTAAAATAGAGGGAAAGGTTAAATATGGATCAAAAAAGGTTGTCAATTACTCACATCTTTCTCATGAAAATTTCTGTTTTGTGTCTGTACATAATAAATCTGTAGAGCCTAAACATTATTTTTAGGCATGTAATGATCCAAATTGGATAAATGCCATGAATGAAGAAATAGAGGCTTTAAACAGGAATAAAACTTGGGATTTAGTTGAATTGCCAGTTGGTAGAAAACCAATTGGGTGTAGATGGATTTATAAGATAAAATATATAGGGTAAATTACACTTTTCATCCTTTATGTTTGTAACGGGTTGCAATGGATGACCTTTAACTTCAATAATTACAGTCATAATCTTTTATTTGGAAAACTCATTACACCTTTCGTCCTTTAAGACTAACCAGGTTAAAAATTTAAGTTAAATCTATTCACTTAAGGGTATCATGGTCATTTCACACTTTTATTTAAAATTTTCTTAATAAATAAAACTAAAAAGTTGCATATATAACATCATCTCCCCCAAATCTCTAACCTAACCCTAGAATCTCAGCCATCTCTCTCTCTCTCTCTCTCTGTATATTCAACTAACCTCCACCACCACTAATAAATCCAGCCACCACCACCGTATCCCAGCTTTCAACTCACTGATATCCGTCAAACAACCTGTCACCTGAAGCTTGTCACCGCCTGAAGTCACTAATTGTCGTCGGACGCCACCGCCACTGATCGCCAGTGGGGTTGAATTGAGCGTGATTGTCGGCCGCCACCAGTCGTTTTTCCCATTCACCATCGTAGATCTGTTTAGATCTTATTTGCAACCTAACAGAGATTGGGAGACAATGAATGATATAAGTGAACAGGTGAAGAGAGGGTGGGGCAGGGTCGTGGTTGTTGGGTGGTTGTTTATGGTGGATGTGGTGGTGATGTTAAGACGGTGGTGAGATACAGATTGGGTTTTTGGTTGGAGATGCAGATTGGGTTTTTGGTTGGAGATACAGATTGGGTGGTTGTTTTTTGTAGTGACTGTAACGCCCTGCGTCCCTAAACTTTAGAATGTTGGCAAGTTTAGTCCCTGGATTTAGCAAATTGTCAATTTTAGTCCCTAAGCTATGTAGTCAATTATACTTTTAATATTTGGTGAATTCTATATATACTTGAAAAGCCTAATTCTATATACTTGAAATGCCTAATTCTATATACTTGGAATGTCTAAATCTATATACTTTGGTGCTTGACTCTTGAGGCTCGTGAAACTTGAGACTTGGTTGAACGAGGGACTGGAGTCATGTCACTGGCGGAGACTATGAAACTTGAAATTTTTTGTGTTATTTCCATAATCTAGTCATGCTATTACCCAATAAGTACGCAACGCAATGCTCGATCTAACGCGCGAAAAGAATCAAAGGCAGAAACACGGAAAGGTTGGATTGGCCGAGTGGCAATCCGATCGGATGACCACCCGATCGGATGACCACCCGATCGGATGGCCACTCGATCGAGCTGCCACCCGATCCGTGCACATTGCCCCTCTTCACTCACCTTATGCTATAAATAGGAGCTGTCACATCAGTCCTTCACTGATGTGACAGCCCTGCTCGACTCAGACTCACGCACCCTACATTTCTTCGATTTCACGGCGATTTCAGTACGTTTTACACTAGATTCTTGTACTTTCTTGATCTACACCTTATTCTCTACGTGATTCTCCTTTGAAATCACACTTTTCACCGTGAAATCTCTCAGATCTAAGTTCTTAAGGATGATGTCATCCTGGTTGTTTGTACAAACTACTACATGATGTCATTCCTGAGAGAATCTAGCTTAGATCTAAGAAATTTCATGCGTTTTACACTAAATCTATGCTAGATCTAATCTTTCCAAGCTAAAATCTATGTTTATCTTCATCATTTCTTCAACATTTTACTTTGAACGGTGAAAGTCCGGGTCTGAACGGACTGTAGACTTGGTTATTAGTCTGGAGTGGTTTGGAAACGGATTGTCGCCAGAGAAGACGACCACAGTACGGATTCCGACATAAACCTGTTAAGAACAGACGACCGAGCGGACTGGGATGATTCCCACCCGATCGAATCGGCTGTACACTGAGGGGTTCACCATTGTCTTAGTACGTAGGGCTGTAAACGAACCGAACGAACACGAACAAGACCTTGTTCGCGTTCGTTTGTTAAAAAATATATGTGTTCGCGAACCGTTCACGAACACTTATCGAACGGGATTTTATGTTTGTGTTCGTTTGTTAAGGAAATGAACTTGTTCGTGTTCGTTTGTATTTGTTTGTTAATTTTAGGCAATGAGCGTTGACGAACTTAAATGAGCACAAATTAATGTTCATGAACACAAATGGAAACAAACAAACACAAACAATCGTTCATGAATAGAATATACAATACACCGACACTTATTAGATATTTTATTTGTCAGAATTTTGATATATTTAAATAAATATAAAAACTAAAAACACTAATGAACTATCGAACACAAGCGAACACGTTACCGAACGTTCACAAACATAAACGAACGAAGATTACCTCTGTTCATGTTTGTTCATTTAACTAAACGAACAAAATTTCGTGTTCGTGTTCGTTTGTTTAATAAACGAACAAACACAAACGAACTTCCCGCCAAACGGTTCACGAACTGTTCGCCGAACGTTTGGTTCGTTTACAGCCCTATTAGTACGTATCACATCGTCGACAGAAACTTAGAGTTTTTACAAAACTAAGAACGGGACAAGGTAACCCGATAGAGTGGCAGCCCGATCGGATAGCCATCTGATCGAACAGCCACCCGATCGAGTGACACTTGCCCCTACCCCATGCGTTCTTGAAAACTTTGAAGTCCTGATCGTCGAGTGGCAACCCGATCGGATAGCCATCCGGTCGAACAGCCATCCGATCAAGGCAACCTTGAAACTTGAACGTGGATCTGTTGGTGCATGCGTCTGTCGACTTCGTCTTGTATCGAGTCTTATATGTGATTAGATAGAACATGGCACGGAAAACAAGAAAATAGGTTAGAAAGGTAATTTCGCTTGAAATTGGCAATAGCCATTTCAAACGAAATCACATGGCTAATTCCACTTGACACTGTAATTCCGTGTGAAGCTGATTCCGTTTGAGGCATGTTCAAGCGGAATTAAGTTGCATATATATAGGGGTCATCTGATTTCGTTTGAGGTAGACGTGTATGTGTGATTCCGGAGCCGAAGTGCTGCCGAAGTGTCGTCTTGCTGTAAAACTTTGTCAAATTAATCAGAAAGACATTTATAGTGAATATCTAGCTGAATCTAACTCAATATGTTTGTTTCCGCCTTTCATATTGAGTAGAACACCTCTGAACGACTCATTTTGGGTCAGAACACGATCCTACATGTGGTATCAGAGCTCAGGATGAGGAGTTCTACCATATTCAGCTTGATTTCATCAGTTTTTCTAACTTCTACTCCTTCTTTTCAAAATTGAACAACTTTTCACGGTTAAAATCAGCTGATATTTTCACTGTATACGCGCATTTGTGTTTTAACAAACCCTTGAGAGTTTTAGACTTAAATTCTGCTTAAAACTTGATCAAATTGTAATTTCACTTGAAAAGTTGGACCAAAATGATGATGTCAGCTTAATTTCGCTTGAAACTGCACTTAATTCCGCTTGAAATTGGTATTTCGCTTGGGTAATTCCGTTTGAAATCAGTTATTCCGCTCCAAATTGGTATTTCTCTTGGGTGATTCCGTTTGAAAGCCTAATTTCGTTTGAAAAGCTTATTCCGTATGAAGTGTTATTTCGCTTGAAAGTGTTATTATGTAATTTCGTTTGAACAGTGATTCCATTTGAAAGGGTATTCCGTTTGAAGAGGGTAATTTCGCTTGAAGAGTTAATTCCGTTTGAAAATGCCTGTTTTGTGAAAAAGTTTATTGAATCATGGAAGAGGAATTTTATAATGCGTTTGCTACATCTCCGACTACTCCAGCTGAAATTGCTAAGAACATGAACATGGAAAATGAAACTGGAACTTTACAAAAACCCCCGAAGCTAATGGGAATTAAGGAGTATTATCGTTGGAAAGATCGGTTTGAGAACTGGGTTCAAGCTAATCATTTGAGATCTTGGGAATGTGTTGAGAAAAAGTATGTTCTACCACGTACAGACTTGGGAGTTGAAAAGAAAATTTATGAATTTACAAATAAATAACGAGACATGTACAAAGCAGAAAAGATGATGATAAGTTTACTTCAGCAAGCTATTAAAGAAGACATATTCGTATTGCTTCAACATGATAAGACTTCACGTTCAATTTGGGAAGCACTTCGAATCAAATTTGAAGGAAGTGAGAAGATGATCAAGAGTAAAAAGGCATTACTGAAGAAAGAATTTGACTTGTTTACAAGTTTGCCAGGAGAAGATACAAAGAAACTGATTGAAAGATATTGTCACTTAGTACGGTCGATGTCATTGTTAGATATTAACAAAGATCGTGAGGAATGGGTTGACAAATTAGCTGATGCTTTACCTCAGAAAGAATGGGGTACTTATTTGATGATGTTGAAGAATACTGGAGAATATGATGGTTTGACAATTTCACAGTTCATTGAGAAGATTGAAGGACAAGATCTTGAACAACAGAAGATTGCAAGAATGAACAATCCGAGTGCACAACAAGATGTTAAAATATACTACAAAGGGAGTGTTCAGAATCATGAATTAAGTCCAAAAATCCAAACTGCTTTTAATGCCGAAAATTCATCTGAATCAATCAATCAAAGTTCAAACAACAGCAACGATGGATTTTCTTCATATCTGAGTGTTAATCCGAAAGCTTCAAGCTCAAGCCATCAAGTTCAAAGCTCAAATAGCAACAATGGTCATGTTTTAAACTGCAATATATCGTTGCATCTTCAAAATGGTCAAAATTTTTCTGAAGAGGTTGTTAAAAGTCATATGTGGTTACTTGTGACAGTGTTGGAAACATATGAAGGGTTGGTTGCAGGAAGGATCGGAAATCCTATGTTGACAAAAGAGGATTACGATCAGATTGATGCTGAAGAGATGGAACTTATGGACATTAAATGGTGTCTAGCTAGTGTTTTGAGAAGAGCTGAAAAATTTAAGATGATTACAGGGAGAAATGATTTTCTGGATGCAAATGTATCTACTTTGGGTTGTGATAAATCTAAAGTTACTTGTTTTCGATGCAGGGAGAATGGACATTTAAAGAGAGAATGTAAAAATCGAGAAGCAAATGGAGCACAGAATCCGTTTGGAAAATATGATTACTATCGGAAAGCCATTTATCAACAAGTTGCTCATCAACCATATCAACAAAAGGAACCACAAACTGCTCATGTCAAAATGATCGAAGATGCAAATAAGAAAGCTTATTATGGTATCATTGATCAAGATGATGAGAAAATAACTGCAGGTTTTAGTTGGGACAAATACATTCTGCCTGATTCAAAAGTAGCAGCTCTCATTGCACAAATAGTTCAAGAACCAGATTTGATGACTGAATGGATGAAAATGTTTGGTGAAACTGAGAAAAATCAAGATGATGAATCTAGTTCTTCAGATGATAGTTCAGAACAAACATAAGTGTTTGATCAATCATCAACTGATGATAGTGATGATGAGGAAGAAAAAATATTAATATTGCAAAAACTCATTTATCTACTGAAAGTTTTCAATTTTATTTTGCAGATAGAGTGAAGAAGCTGAAAGAAAAATAAGCAGCAAAGAATAAGAAACAAGTAAAAAGCGAGAGTGTTTATCAGGAAAAGATTTCTGAACAAAGTGATGAAGACAAAGCTAATGAACAGACAATTGAAATTGAGGAATTGGTTGAAGCTGAAAAGGTGTTTGAAGCTGAGAAAGTGGTTGAAGTTGAGAAGATAGTCGAAGTTGAAAAAATTATTGGAGTGGAAAAGATTGTTGAGGTTTCAAATTGTTTGAAGTGCTTAGAATCGTGCAAACAGTGTGCATAGAAAGATGAGAAGTTGAACGAGCAAGACAAGATGAAAGAAAACTTATTGTTTAATCTCAATTATGTGAAAGAATCGTATGACGTGTTGAATAGAATGGTGACTGGTCTACAAAAGACAAATTCTGAAAGAGAAGATGCATTGACAATGATGAATGCTACAAGGATGACAAAGCAGAAGGCCATTAATCAGTACATTGAAGAATGTGCCAAGTTGAAGCAGGAGTTAGAGACAGAAAAGATAGAAAATGAAATAATCAGATGATTACTGCAAAGTTATTCTAGTTCTGATTATTTGATTGATAGAATTTATCCGACTATTGCAGGTATGGAAGCCTTTCAGGACAAGAAGACTGAAGGAAAGGATACTGGTAAGAAACAAAGTGTAAATTATAACAAGTGTCCGCCTCCAATCTGGGAAGGTTATTCTACCAGAAAACCAAATGAAGAGCAAGTAAAAAAGGCAGTCAATATACAGTTAAAGTCCGAAACAACTGATGATTTACCGAAAAATATTAATGTTACTTTTACATCGTCTGACATTGATCATGAGTCCGAGTTAATAAAAAAGGTGGTCGATCAGGTGTTGGATAAGGATGAGGAGTCAGAGTCAAAGTCTGAGTCTGGAAGTTCGAGTTCGTCGGTCAACAGTTCAAAGTCATCGGTTAAAAGGGTTTACAATAAAGAATTTCTGTTATCAAAATCTAATTTGAATGACGGAACAGTCAAAGTGGCGTATACTTTGATTGATTCAGACAAATTATATTCTGATAAGGAATTTCCAATAAGAAGTGTTAAACCAGAAATGATTAACAAGGTTTTCAAATTAACAGAAATTGATATTTCTGAAATAAATGATGTAAATCATAATGAAAAACCTAAAAAGTACACTTCAAGAGTTCAACAACGTTTAAACAAGAAAAAGGGTTACAGTTCTGGTTTTGGTTTTCAAAAGAAACCAAACCATAACGATAATTTCAAAAAGAAAGGTCTTGGTTTCATACCTCCAGAAAATCATAAAAATGAGAAAAATTCTAAAACAAATACAAAATTTGTTTCAGGGACAAGCTGTGAAGAGGAATCAAAGAGTTCTTTTTGGAAGCAATCAAACAGAGAATTCCTTGCCAAGAAGCAAGAGAAAATGAAGAATAAAGAGTTTCAAAGAAAGGAGACAAGAACTTGTTACAGATGCAATGAAGTTGGTCATATTGCATGGAACTGTCCTCAAGCAATAAAAACAAAACAGGGAGTCTCTGAAAAACTCAAAGAAAAGATTGTTGAGAAAAATGAACCATCAATTGAAAAGTTTAAAATTTTCAAAAACTCTACATATGAAATTGGTGAATGTTCGAAAAGATTTTACAGAAAAAGGGTGAATTCTGACAACCAAACATGGGTTGTTAAGAAATCTGAAGTGAAATCTGGCGATGAATCTGATTCCATAAAGTCAGAGGAGCCACAAGTTGAGCTAAAAATTGAAACATCAGTACCTCTAATGGATGATGTTAATCCTCCACCATTGAGGGCTGAAAATTTTAGAAAAATTGGAAATTTTGAGATCTCGAATCAATTCTATTCTGAGAAGAAAGAATTTGATGTCGGAAAAGTTTTTAATGGAAATGTTAAAACGATTTTTGAAAAGATGGTTGAGGGAAAGGTTCAAGGAGTAAAAGAATTTTATGAAACAAAGAAAGCAACTTATTACCCAAGTGAAGTTGAAGAGGAAACATCCAAGTTTGGTGAAGCTTGGATGTCTGTTTTTCATAAGTGATAAGTATGACTTGCCGGAGCTTCCAGGTTGTTAATTGTGAAGCAGGAATCGACATCTTTCTTGAGAAATTCACTTCTGTGATATTTTGATCTACAGGTTTGATCTACATGTGGTAATCTTTGAAATTGTTATTTTCTTGCAAGAGGTATTGGTTATTAAGTGAACCTACTAGTGGTTGAAGAAGATTCTCACTTACGAGTAGTTGATCAAGGTCATTAAGTTGAACTTGATTTAACTTTTATTCAAAATGTTTGAAAAACAAATTGATGATGATTCCCTAGCTTACAAATGATGATATCAATCAAACTTATTTTCTGGAAAAACCGTTTGATTAAAACAAACTTAAGTGTTTTGAAATCACAATGGGAAAATAGTTTGTTGTAAGAAGGAGTTCTGATTGTTTATGCCAAGTGGATGGCGATTTGAAGTGATTTGATATCAGTTGTCATTTACATGTATAGTTTGTTTTCAAATTTCCTTTAAATGGTTTTGCATTTTAGGGGGAGTAAGAATTTTCAGAAAATCAAAAAATATTTGAAAATTTGAAAAAGTCAAAAACATGATAAAATCAAAAATGAGTTTTGTTGTAAAAAGAGGAAATGATAGTACATCAGTGGACTATCACAACATGCTAAAGAATTGGAAAGTCAAAATGTGATAAACGGTCTCAATGATGATATGCCAGTAGGTTTTTACACATTTAGTAAATTGTGACGAGATATAAACCTAAATTTCAAACTTACTTATATCGTGGGGAACATCTCTCGGATATATGGGTAACCCCCGAAATCTTGTTTGAAAGGTCCCTCTTTCTGAGATACTAGGTCTTTATGCTCAGTGATATCTGGGGTATTATCCCGGGACTTCTGATTTTGCGGTAGCAATGGCCTAGTCCCCGTATAATACTTTCTGCATTTGCTTGAAATATAGCGCCGCCCTCAGCATAAAAAATGATGAAACATTGCAAAATGCTAATCATGTGATGTTGAAGAAAAGATTCTCTAAAGGGAACACACCAAAAGTCGAGTCGTCATCTCTCTGCTGAACGGAAGTTCTGACCTGAGCTCTCACGGTTTTCGCATTTAACCCTTTACAGATATCATCTGTGGTATACTCACCTGTAAGACTGAATATTGGGATCTGGATACGAGAGTATATTCTGAGGTGGGACATGCGAATAAGTTTAAGTGCTTAAAATATTAATCTCGTATATTGAAACAGTTGAACTTTGAGTGAAAATTTAAGTGGATCAGTATACTGACAATCTAAGTGAATCGTTTAGATCTTAAAATGTTTAAAGCTTAACAGTGTTGATGATTTGTCTCATAAACTGATATGATCCTCTTACACAAACTCACAAAAATATTGTTTGTAAATATTTCTTTACTGTATTTCGTTTATTTCAAAATCCAAAAAGATTTTATTGTGTTTTAGCATAAATTTTGAAAAATTCAAAAAGATTTTCGACAACTGATGTTGGAGAGCTGATTTTCAAAATTCCAAGTGCTAAACATGATGAGCATTTTGTGAGGGGGAGTCTGTGTTTAAATGAGAAAAGATTTTGTATATTTGCCTACAAGTGGTCATCAAAAATTTTTAAAGTGTTAAATCATTCTGGAAAGATACTTGTAAATGATATTTAAATTTGTCAAATTTTAAATTTGTGAAATTTATTTTTGGGTAGAGACTTGTGCAGGAAACAGTAGAGTCAGGAATTGGTCATAAATCTATGGAAAGAATTTGAGCCAGATCACTATCTGGAACTGAAGAAGATGAGGAAAAGACAGAGATTGAGGAAATTTTACATTGTCAGATACTTTGAAAGAATTCGAGAAGACTGATAAAGACTGAAGATGTTAAAGACTCGACACTGGAGACTCGTCAACATTCGAGGGGGAGTCTGTTGGTGCATGCGTCTGTCGACTTCGTCTTGTATCGAGTCTTATATGTGATTAGATAGAACATGGCACGGAAAACAAGAAAATAGGTTAGAAAGGTAATTTCGCTTGAAATTGGCAATAGCCATTTCAAACGAAATCACATGGCTAATTCCGCTTGACACTGTAATTCCGTGTGAAGCTGATTCCGTTTGAGGCATGTTCAAGCGGAATTAGGTTGCATATATATAGGGGTCATCTGATTTCGTTTGAGGTAGACGTGTATGTGTGATTCCGGAGCCGAAGTGCTGCCGAAGTGTCGTCTTGCTGTAAAACTTTGTCAAATTAATCAGAAAGACATTTATAGTGAATATCTAGCTGAATCTAACTCAATATGTCTGTTTCTGCCTTTCATATTGAGTAGAACACCTCTAAACGACTCATTTCGGGTCAGAACACGATCCTACAGGATCGAGTGGTGAGGTGACCCGATCGGATAGCCATCCGATCAGACAGCCATCTGTTCCCTTCTCACTTTTGTCAATTTAAATCGAGTGGCAACCCGATCGGATAGCCATCCGATCGGGCAGCCATTCGTCCCTTCATACACACTTGTCACTCGATCGACTGGCAATCCGATCGGATGGCCATCCGATCGGACACCCATCCAATCCAATGACTGATCCGACACTTGTCCAATCTCGTTGTTTTGTCCGACACTTATCTGTTGTAATCTAATCAGGCTAAACCTAAAGAGCTCCCTTTGATCCAATAATAGTCTTAACTATTAAGCAATCACTGTGAGTATACTCGATCCCTTTTTGCTTTAAACTTTAGGATGTAACATGTATTCTACTAAACTATGATACTTGAGAGTTTTGTAAACTAAACTCTATCATGCTTGTATGTGAAACTTGTGATTCTTGTATTCTATTTGTGCTATGTGAACGTTTAATCCAGGGTGCGTAGTTTCGCCTTAACAATAGTAGCGCTATAGGAGATGCACCTCCCCATTATTCTCGGGGGTATTGTTAGGAGGATTCTAGTTTTCCTTGAGACTTGGGAAAACAACAAAGCATCGGGATACTTGGGCTATCACTTGTTGGACTGCGAACACTAGCATGGCTGAAACTATTTTGATTACACTTACATTCGGATATGAGTTGTGTTAATCTATTATGCTATTACTCAAACTTGTATACTCGCCGGTACATTTTTGTACTGACTCTATTTTAATATATGTTGCAGGCTGATAGGATGTTGTGGAAACAAGTGATTCAAGCTAGGGTGATGCTTAGAAACCCACGTAGTTAATCAAACTTTGAACAATATTTGATAATTGGTGTAATTTAATACTTGATATGATGGTTATTTGTTTTAGACAATGTTGAATCAATTTAATCTATTATGAAATTTCTAGTGTTGTGGAATCTCATGAGCAATCTGAACGCTTAGTGCTTGCACCCCGATGTTTCCGCCATCAGTTGGGGTGTGACAGATTGGTATCAGAGCCATAACTATAGGGAATTTGGATAAGTAGGAGTACTTGCCCTAGTCTATAGTTCTAGGAATCTTAATTCTTATCTGTTGTTTAAGACTTATGCATTCTGCCGTATCTGCTTCCTAGTAGCACATTTTCCTGTTAAGCTTACATGCCTTTCCTAAGGCTGACACAATGTACACTTGATACTTTGAAAACACTTTCAATTAGTGTTTGTATTTTGCACGAGATTTATCCTCAAGTCAGGAGTGACATCCAAACCTTGACGGGAAATTTCCTAATATTATTCTAGTAGGTCTTGTCTGCGGATAAGTACCAACGCTATTAGGGTGCGATGTTGTCAAGTTAGAGGTGAAACTCAGACCTTGACAACTAGTCCCACTCCTTGATGTTTTATTTATGTCTCGCCAAAGTCTCGAAATTTCCCTTCAATTGGGCACGTGAAATGACCAAAAGGACGAATATCGTAGGCCTAACATCGATGGCGTATTTGTCTAAGTAAGTCAAGACGCGTTACCTCAATTCGAAAGGGGTTCGAATCACTATGGTTAGTCACCGTTTCTCCACCCGGAACACTCTATATTTTATGAGCCTATCTTTTATGTTATCTCGACTTTTACATGTGGTTTTAGACTTAATTCTTCATTTATCTTGATTCTTCGTTTATTTTAAGACTTTTTCACGAATCGCACGTATGTCCGCAATCTAAAACATTAACTCTAATCTCAGGCTCAACTAAATTTATGAAGCTTTGTTCTATCATGATAGCCTATGTGTAAATCTTGATCGACTATGATACTATGCGAATCTACCTGATGAATCTATGTATTGTTATGGTTGTAAGACACTAAATGTAACATGGCATGGAAACACAAGGGACAAGTGACGTGTCTGAAGCATGGTGGATACGTCGCTGGTACTTCCTATATATAAGTGTTTCAGACGTGTTACCAACTTTCGTACTAAGTGCCATGAAAACCTTAGTGTTTTGCAGGCCTGTGATGAGTTTGTTGAAATCTAACCCATGGGAAACTACTTGAGGAATCTATGTGTAATCTATTCGTACTCTAGCGTAATCTACGTGTAGTCTAAGTATGTGTTGTTTTGAGAAATAAAGTGCGAAACGTAGCCTAGCGACGAAGACGAGGATGACGTGACATGTCTGAAGCATGGTGGATACGTTTCTGGTACTTCCTATATATAAGTGTTTCTGGCATGTTACCAAGTCTTCGTACCACGCACTAAGTAAAGTTCGTAGTCTTGTAGGCTCAGGTTGAAGTTGTGGAATCTATTTGGGTTAATCTATGATTGAATCTACTTGGTTAGTCTATGTTGAAATCTATTTAGGTAATCCATGTTGTGAAAAGCGGTGGAATCTAATGTTGTGGTTAACGAAGCGTGACACCGATGACGAGGGGGACGCGACATGATTGAAGCATGGTGGATATGCCACTGGTACTTCCTATATATAAGTGTTTCCGTCATGTTTCCAAACCTTCGTAGCACGTGCCACACGGGATTTCGTTGTTTGTGGGTTGTTAACATGAATCTATGAGGACCTATTGAATTTATTGGAATCTGTGAATCTATCGAATCTATTGGAAACTATTGAATCTATTGGAGTCTATGAATCTATTGAATCTACTGAATCTATGGAATCTATTGGAACCTATGTGAAACTATTGGAGTAGTCTATGAGAATCTATGATGATGAGTGTGTTTTACGACATGTAACATGACACCGAGTACGAGGCAGAAGCGATGTGCCCGAAGCGTGGTGGATACGCCACTGGTACTTCCTATATATAAGCGTTTTTGACATGTTGCCAAACTTCGTACAACGTGCCATGCGAAGGTTGTGGGTTGTGGTGTTAAGACTAATGGGAACTATGTGAATCTTGTTGAATCTTGAGCCTTTAATCTATCGTGTGTGAATCTATATTGTGAGACTATGTGAACCTAGACTTACATCTAATCGAAGGCACTCCGACACTCTCAAGAGATCCAGGGAGAAGTCTCAGAAAAAGATGATGTCCTTCATGGCCGACCAGATCGCTCGAGTCGTGCCAAAGATCGTCTCTGAGATCCAAGGATCGAACACTTCGCCCTCTTCTGTTGACTCTAAAATGGAGAAAGAAATGTCTACCAAGTTCACCTATAAGCATTTCATCTCTTGCAACCCTAAGTCTTTCACAGGCAGTGATGGGGTGACTGCTATGCTCGAGCGGTTTGACAGCATCGAGGTTACCTTCATTAACAGCGAATGCCCAGATCATCTAAAGACTAGGAGTGCGACTGGAATGTTTCAAGGCAGAGCATTGGAGTGGTGGACAAATGAGAGAAACATCCGTTCAAATGAAGAAGCCTATGCTCTTCCATGGGCTGAGATGCGAGAATTAATGATGCTTGAATTCTGCCCTCCTCATGAACAACTGAAGCTTGAATAAGAGTTCTGGCATTTGAAGTAGATTGGGGATGATAATCTGGCTTATATTACCCGATTTAAGCAGCTCAGCTTGATTGTTCCTCACTTGGTTTCCACTCCTAAGCGAATGATAAACAAATATCTCAATGGTCTACCCCCTGCTATGCGTGATTCTATTGAAGCAGCTCAACTCGGAAACATTGAGGAAGTCTACCGTCTTGTAGCCAGTCTTAACAACAACCGCGTTCATGATAAGCAGTTTGCTAACCCTGCTCCTGCCAAGTCTGCACATCAAGTTACCCAGCAGCCAAGTGGCAGCAAGAACAAGAGGCGAAAATCTCAGGGTACAGGATGCAATGTTATTGTTCCTGCTGCGAACCCTGCTGCTAAGCCTGCTCCTGCTGCTACCATTCAGAGCACTGCTGCCCCTGAAGTTAAGAAGCTGTACACTGGGTCTTACCCCCAAGTGTACCACTTGTAATTTACATCATACTGTTTCTTCTGCATGTCGTTTATGCACCAAATGCAATCGCTATGGTCACACGACTCCCTATTGTCGTCAAGCTAACCCAGCTCAACAAGCTCAGCAAGCCCCAGCTCAGGCAGCCCTACCAGCTCTCCCAGCTCCTCTGCAGAACCCTAAGCCAGTCAAGGCTGTCCGTGCATGCTACAAGCATGGAGATACTACTCACCTTCGTAATCAGTGTCCTCATCTGAACCAGGACCAGCAGCCAGCCGCTCGTGGACGAGCGTTCAATCTCAATGCTAACCAAGCTCTAACGACAATGATGTTGTGAATGGTACGTTTCTCGTGAATAACCTTTATGCTTCGATCCTATTTGATACTGGTGCCGATAGAAGTTTTGTGTCCGTGGAATTTGAATCTTTGCTAAACTGTGCACGCTCTATGTTACCTAAGTTGTTTTCGGTAGAAATTGCCAATGGGAAGTCTATTCTAGTTGATTCTATTCTCCGTGGTTTTTCCTTGATTCTTAGCGACCATGTGTTTACTATTGATCTAATACCCATGCAATTGGGCAGTTTTGATGTCATTATCGGTATGGACTGGTTGCGTAAGAACCATGCCGAGATTGCTTGTCATGAAAAGTTTGTTCGTTTACCTCTTCCGTCTGGTGATGTCTTGCACGTCTATGGAGACCGACCTTCGAAAGGGCTGAGGCTGATGTCATGCACACAAGCGAGCAGGTGCTTACGTAAACAGAACCTTGCTTTCTTGGCCCACGTGGTGGAATAAAAGAGCAAGGGGAAGAACATAAGGGATGTTCCAGTGGTGTGTGATTTCCCCGATGTCTTTCCTGAGGATCTACCTGGCCTTCCACCTTCTAGAACCGTCGATTTTCGTATTGATCTCATACCTGGTGTGACTCCTGTCGCCAAGGCTCCGTATCGTCTTGCACCTTCCGAGATGCTAGAGCTATCTAGTCAGCTTCAAGAACTACTCGACAAGGGATCTATTCGTCCAAGTACCTCCCCGTGGGGTGCTCCCGTGCTATTCGTCAAGAAGAAGGATGGTTCGTTTCGTATGTGTATCGACTACCGCGAACTTAATAAGCTTACCATTAAGAATCGTTATCCTCTTCCCCGTATCGATGATTTATTTGACTAACTACAAGGCGCGTCCTGTTTCTTGAAAATCGATCTTCGTTCTAGTTATCATCAGCTTCGTGTGCTCAAAGATGATGTACCCAAAACCGCATTTCGTACTCGTTATGGACACTACGAGTTCGTGGTCATGCCGTTTGGATTGACCAACGCACCCGCTGTGTTCATGGATCTCATGAATCGTGTTTGCAAGCCCTATTTGGATCGTTTTGTGATAGTCTTTATTGATGATATTCTAATTTATTCTAAAACTAAAGCTGATCATGTTCGACATTTACGCTTGATGCTTGAACTCTTACGTGGTGAACGTCTGTATGCTAAATTTTCTAAGTGTGAATTTTGGATTAATGAAGTATAATTTCTTGGTCACGTCGTTAGTAAGCAAGGTATTCATGTTGACCCGTCTAAAATCGAAGCAGTGAAGAATTGGAGTACGCCTAAATCTGCATCCGAGATTCGTTCCTTCTTAGGATTGGCGGGTTATTACCGTCGATTCATCTCGTACTTTTCTAAAATTGTTGTACCTCTCACCTCGTTGACTCAGAAAGAGAGACCTTTTGTTTGGGGTCCCGAACAAGAGGAATCTTTTCAAATCCTTAAGACTCTTTTGTGTAATGCCCCTGTTCTGGCTCTTCCCGATGGGAATGATGATTTTGTGGTATATTGCGATGCCTCAAACCGTGGTTTGGGCTGTGTGCTCATGCAGTGATACAAGGTTATTGCTTATGCCTCCCGTCAACTCAAAGTACATGAGAAAAACTATACTACTCACGATCTGGAGCTCGGTGCAGTTGTGTTTGCGTTGAAGATACGGCGACGCTACTTGTATGGTACTAAGTGTGTGGTCTTCACTGACCATAGGAGCCTTCAACATATCTTTGACCAAAAAGAACTAAACATGCGACCGAGGCATTGGGTGGAATTTCTTAACGACTACGACTGCGAAATTCGCTATCATCCTGGCAAGGCGAATGTCGTGGCCGGTGCTCTTAGTCGTAAAACTCATGTGAATGTCATTCGTATTTCTAATGATCTCCATGCGTGTATTCGTGATGCTCAGTATTCGTCAGCCAATGAAGGAAGTCTAGACGTGGAAATTCAAGGCGCTAAAATTGATCAGCTTGAAACCAAACCTAATGGACTGCAATATTACCTCAATCGCATCTGGGTACCAGATCAAGATAACCTCCGCGAGCTTATTATGAAGGAGGCTCACAAATCCCATTACTCCATTCATCCAGGCACTGATAAGATGTACCATGATCTGCGTACAACTTATTGGTGGCCTGGCATGAAAAGGGACATTGCTGTATATGTTTCTAAATGCCTTACCTGTACGAAAGTGAAGGCTGAACATCAGCGTCCTTCAGGACTCTTAGAGCAACCCGAAATCCCAGTTTGGAAATGGGATAGTATCGCTATGGACTTTATTACTAAGTCACCTCAAACACCTTCCGGTCACGATAGTATCTGGGTGATAATCGATCGTTTGACCAAATCTGCCCACTTTCTTCCTATTCGTGAAGATTACAGAGTGGAGAAACTTGCTCGAATCTATACTAATGAGATTATATGCCATCATGGCATACCTCTTGACATAATCTAGGACCGTGATGGTCGTTTTACTTCACGTCTTTGGCAAACTTTTCAATCCACTATGGGAACTCATTTGACCCTTAGCACGGCTTTTCATCCTCAAACGGATGGACAGACCGAGCGTACTATTCAGACCCTATAGGATATGCTCCGTTCTTGTGTCATCGACTTTGGTGGTAACTGGGATGTACATTTACCATTGATTGAGTTCTTGTACAACAACAGCTATCATTCCAGTATTCAGATGGCTCCTTTCGAAGCTTTGTATGGCCGCAAGTGCCGATCTCCTCTCAGCTGGCATGAGATTGGTGACAACCAGTTTACTGGCCCTAAAATAATTCAAGAGACAACGGATAAGATTCTTCAAATCCGTGACAACTTGATCAAGGCTAGGAGCAGACAAAAAAGTTATGCTGATAATAGGCGTAAGCCTCTGGAATTTGATGTTGGTGACCGAGTTCTTCTCAAGGTATCTCCCAGGAAGGGAGTAGTTCGTTTTGGTAAGAAGGGAAAGCTCGCTCCTCGCTATGTGGGTCCTTTCAAGGTACTCGAAAGGATTGGCAAGGTAGCGTACAGACTCGACCTGCCACAAGAGCTAAACAACGTACACCCGGTGTTCCACATATCCAATCTACGTAAATGTCTAGCCGACGAGGAACTGCAGGTTCCCCTCGAAGACTTGCAAATAAACGAAGCTGTACACTTCGTGGAGAAACCGGTCGAAATCATGGATCAAGGAGTCAAGCGATTGAGGCGTAACAAAATTCCCATTGTCAAGGTTCGATGGCCAAAACGAGGGGAGACTGAAACGCCCTGCGTCCCTAAACTTTAGAATGTTGGCAAGTTTAGTCCCAGGACTTAGCATATTGTCAATTTTAGTCCCTAAGCTATGTAGTCAATTATACTTTTAATACTTGGTGAATTCTATATATACTTGAAATGCCTAATTCTATATACTTGAAATGCCTAATTCTATATACTTGGAATGTCTAAATCTATATACTTTGGTGCTTGACTCTTGAGGCTCGTGAAACTTGAGACTTGGTTGAACAAGGGACTGGAGTGTTGTCACTGGCGGAGACTATGAAACTTGAAATCTTTTGTGTTATTGCCATAATCTAGTCATGCTATTACCCAATAAGTACGCAACGCAAAGCTCGATCTAACGCGTGAAAAGAATCAAAGGCGGAAACACGGAAAGGTTGTATTGGCCGAGTGGCAATCCGATCAGATGACCACCCAATCGGATGACCACCCGATCGGATGACCATCCAATCGGGTGGCCACTCGATCGAGCTGCCACCCGATCCGTGCACACTGATCCTCTTCACTCACCTTACACTATAAATAGGAGCTGTCACATCAGTCCTTCACTGATGTGACAGCCCTGCTCGACTCAGACTCAAGCACCCTACATTTCTTCGATTTCACGGTGATTTCGGTACGTTTTACACTAGATTCTTGTACTTTCTTGATCTACACCTCATTCTGTACATGATTCTCCTTTGAAATCACAGTTTTCACCTTGAAATCTCTCAGATCTGAGTTCTTAAGGATGATGTCATCCTGGTGGTTTGTACAAACTACTACATGATGTCATTCCTGAGAGAATCTAGCTTAGTTCTAAGAAATTTCATGCGTTTTACACTAAATCTATGCTAGATCTAATCTTTCCAAACTAAAATCTATGTTTATCTTCATCATTTCTTCAACTTTTTACTTTGAACGGTGAAAATCCGGGTCTGAACGGACTGTAGACTTGGTTATTAGTCTGGAGTGGTTTGGAAACGGATTGTCGCCAGAGAAGACGACCACAGTACGGATTCAGACATAAAACTATTACGAACAGACGACCGAGCGGACTGGGGTGATTCCCACCCGATCGAATCGGCTGTACACTGAGGGGTTCACCATTTTCTTAGTATGTATCACATCTTCGACAGAAACTTAGAGTTTTTACAAAACTAAGAACGGGACAAGGTAACCTAATCGAGTGGCAGCCCGATCGGATAGCCATCCGATCGAACAGCCACCCGATCGAGTGATACTTGCCCCTACCCCATGCGTTCTTGAAAACTTTGAAGTCCTGATCATCGAGTGGCAACCCGATAGAATAGCCATCCGGTCGAACGGCCATCCGATCAAGGCAACCTTGAAACTTGAACGTGGATCGAGTGGTGACCCGATCGGATAGCCATCCGATAGGACAACCATCTGTTCCCTTCTTAGTTTTGTCAATTTGAATCGAGTGGCAACCCGATCGGATAGCCATCCGATCGGGCAGCCATTCGTCCCTTCACACACACTTGTCACTCGATTGACTGGCAATCCGATCGGATGGTCATCCGATCGGACAACCATCCGATCCAATGACTGATCCGACACTTGTGCAATCTCGTTGTTTTGTCCGACACTTATCTGTTGTAATCTAATTAGGCTAAACCTAAAGAGCTCCCTTTGATCCAATAACAGTCTTAACTGTTAAGCAATCACTCTGAGTATACTCGATCCCTTTTTGCTTTAAACTTTGGGATGTAACATGTATTCTACTAAACTACGATACTTGAGACTTTTGCAAACTAAACTCTATCCTGCTTGTATGTGAAACTTGTGATTCTTGTATTCTATTTGTGCTATGTGAACGTTTAATCCAGGGTGTGTAGTTCCGCCTTAACAATAGTAGCGCTATAGGCACCTCCCCATTATTCTCAGTGGTATTTGTGATACGTGGTTGAAAACCGGTGTTCGTAATCGTGTAACTTTATGTTTTTACATGAGTTTTAATCTTGAATAGCATACTTTTAATTAGATTTGTGTTTTTGCAGGTTTAATGAAGTTTAAAGAGCTTTTCGGGAGCTTTACGAGTCACCGGGTTGAAAACCGGACAACCGGAATGTGTTACGGATCAACCGGGAGTGCAAGAGGTGAAAATGGAGAAATGGAATTGAAGAGGCAATTGCCGAAGAGTATAGGGCCGTCCGGGACGGGCTCTAGATAACCACGTCGGCCAACAGGACCCGTATACAGACAAACAAGCCGTTGGATGGTTTCAGCAAATGGGGAGGCCGTCGCCGACGGGCCCCAAGCCTTCGGCGACGGGTCTTAGTTTTGTCAGACGCGAAATCTTTGAGTTTTGTTGCTTAAAACGATTCTTGATTGGATGGGAGGCCATTAACTCGGGAGTTACACTTTGTTTTGGTTTTAAATCTCAATATTGGAGCCATTACCACCTACCATTGAATTCCATTCCATCTCTAATCACACACACAATCCGAATCAAGAAGGAACATCATCATCATCATTCACAATCACCAATTCATCCACAAACCCTACTCACCCATACCTCGTTCCTTTTATCACCATCCTTCACTAAAACCTTCAACATCCATCAATTCTCCATTGTTCAAGCTTCAAGATGGTCCAAGTCAATTTCCAATCATCCGGTGATCAAGTTTCTTCAACCATGAGCGGCTAATCACCTTGGTTTCACCCCGGTGTAGGTAGTTGTTTAATTTAGGGCTTTAAATTGTTCTTGATTCAACTTTGTGACAAATTGTATTGATTTTTGAAACCATTGACAATAGTTTACATTTGTTTCGTATTTGTAAATTGTCGAACGATTATAAAGTTATGACTTTGCGAAATGGTTATGTGTAGTTATGCATTGTCTTGGTTAGGTTTTACTTGTGTTGATTACAAAGTGCATTCTTGTCCGTTTTTCGAAACGTTGATAGTTATTGGCACCTAAGTCACGGTACACTAAATCCGTTAATCATATACAACTGAGTTGGATCTAAAACTTGTAGAAACCCTAGGTTGGCAATTACCGAAACCGGGTGTGAACCCTTCTTCTAATTATTGTTTAGTAATCAATTTTTCTTGCAATCGTTAATTATTAGTTGTTAATCAATTAAACCAATTCCATTATTTTAAATTCACATTTTTCAACAAAACAAAAATACAAAAATATCATAGCAAGCTTCATAATTGTGACATTTGTTATAATTCAATCGAATCCATTCGCAAACCACATACTCTTCGTGGTTCGACCCCTTGCTACCACTAACTATTTGTTAAGGGTAATTTGGGCATATAAATATTATCTTTGACCGGAGCGTGACACTCCGATCAAATTGTTAGGAGGATTCTAGTTTTCCTTGAGACTTGGGAAAACAACAAAGCATCGGGATACTTGGGCTATCACTTGTTGGACTGCGAACACTAGCATGGCTGAAACTATTTTGATTACACTTACATACGGATATGAGTTGTTTTAATGTATTATGCTATTACTCAAACTTGTATACTCGCCGGTACATTTTTGTACTGACTCTATTTTAATACATGTTGCAGGCTCATAGGATGCTGTGGAAATAAGTGAATCAAGCTAGGGTGATGCTTAGAAACCCACGTAGTTAATCAAACTTTGAACAATATTTGATAATTGGTGTAATTTGATACTTGATATGATGGTTATTTGTTTTAGACAATGTTGAATCAATTTAATCTATTATGAAATTTCTAGTGTTGTGGAATCTCATGAGCAATCTGAACGCTTAGTGCTCGCACCCCGATGTTTCCGCCATCGGTTGGGGTGTGATAGTGACAGTGGAGGTTTTTGGTTGGAGATGCAGATTGGGTTTTGCAGATTCTTAGACAACTTGGAGACTAAGTGTTACTGATGCCTGATGGGTGGTTGGAGATACAGATTTGGTGGTTGTTTTTGGTAGTGACAGTTCGAGCTTGCACATTCTATACATTTGATTCCTTTAAATTCCAATGTAACATTTTACAATTGGCAAACATAAGTATAGGTTAGATTTGATGGTTTCGAATTGGGTGGTTCCAATTATCTAAAAGGGAAGGGAGTGGTGGTGATGGTTGGCAGCAGATGGTGGTGGTTGGCGGCGGGGCGATGGTGGTGGTCGTAACCGCCGGTGGTGGTCGTAACCGCCGGTGGTGGTGGTTGTTTTAAATTAGAGACATTTTAAATAAAAGCATGAAATGACCATAATACCCTTAAGTGAATAGACTTAACTTATAATTTTAACTTGGTTAGCGCTAAAGGACGAAAGATGTTTGAGTTTTCCATATAAAGGATTGTGACTGTAATTATTGAAGTTAAAGGTCATCCATTGCAAACTACAGCAAACATAAAGGACGAAAATGTAATTTACCCTAAAATATAAATCAACGGGAGAGGTTGATAGATATAAAGCAAGACTAGTTGCTAAGGGTTATAGTCAAAGGGAAGGAATTGACTTTGACGAAACTTTTTCACCTGTTGTTAAAATGATAACTGTTAGAACTGTGTTAGCATTGGCTGTTAATAATGATTGGTCGGTTTATCAATTAGATGTTAATAATGTGTTTCTGTATGGTGACTTAATTGAGGACGTGTACATGAAACTGCCAGAGGGTTACTTTAATAAAAGTGATTCTAGAGTTTGTAAATTGAATAAGTCCTTGTATGGCTTGAAACAAGCTCCACGAATGTGGAATGCTAAACTTTTTAGTGTCTTGCTTGAATTAGGATTTATTCAAAGCAAGTGTGATCATTCGATGTTTATTAAATCTTCAAACTTTGTGTTCATTGTGTTGTTAGTATATGTTGATGATATTCTTGTGACTGGTAATAATGAACAAGAAGTTATAAATGTTAAACAATGTATACAAACCAAGTTTAAGATTAAAGATTTAGGCACCCTGAAATATTTTTTAGGTATTGAAGTGTTGAATGTTAACGGTGGTTTGTGTCTTTCACAAAGAAAGTATTGTTTAGAGTTATTGGCTGATTATAGTATGTCTTGTTGTAAGCTGGTGAATAATCCTATAGAACAAAATCATGTTGTGAATGCTTTATGTGAAAAAGAAAGTAATGATTTTGCTAATGTTACTGGCTATCAGCGTTTAGTTGGTAGACTGATTTATTTGTCGCATAAACGACCAGACATAGCGTATTATGTTCATGTTTTGAGTCAGTTTATGCATAAACCGACTCGTGCACATTTTCTATTAGCCATGAGGGTGTTGAAGTACCTTAAAGGTCTGCCTGGTAAAGGTGTTTTGTTGTCTAAGAATTCTAATCCTGAGTTGTCTGTTTTTGCTGATTCCGATTGGGGTAAGTGTTTGGTGTCTAGGAAGTCAGTTACTAGGTATTGTGTATTTATGGGTACATCTTTAATTACTTGGAAAAGTAAAAAAGCATTCGACAATATCTCAGTCCATAGCTGAAGCTGAGTACCGAGCCATGTGTACTGCGACATGTGAATTTATTTGGCTTATAAACTTGCTAAGTGAGTTTAATGTTTCTGTTAAGTTGCCTGTGTCATTGTTTTGTGATAATAGTGCAGCGATTTCGATTGCAGGAAATCCTGTTTTCCATGACAGAACCAAGCATTTCGAACTAGATCTGTTTTTCTTAAGGGAAAAAAATTCAATCTGGTTGTATAAAACCTCTTGGGGTAAAAACTGATCAACAAGTTGCGGACATTTTTACTAAGGGGTTATTAATAAGACAACACAGTCTAGTTTGTAGTTGGCATAATCTATTTGATGTGTTTAGTAATAAAAATGAGGGGGGTGTTGAAATAATATTCTCATAATTCACTTTTATTATTATTAATTATTGTTTAGCTGTTTTTATTAGTTTTATTTGTTTTGTTTTATAACAGACTTGTTGGGCTGCTGCACAAGACTTGCTGGGCTTGGATGCTTGTTGGGCTTGGATGCTTCAGACTTAAAGACACCGCAGACCGCAGCTTAATAAAATGCATATAACATAACTGAGAAGATATTATTTTTTCATACACATACTTTCTCTCTCTAAGTTTCTGAGTTCTCTGGTTACACTTTATACACTCTCTTTCTTAGGGTTTTGATCTAATTTATTCTTTGTGATCTCTAGTTGAGATCTTGTGTTCGTAGTTAGATCAGTGATTACAGATCATCGTGTTGATGATCTGTATATGAGTTGAGTGTTATTCAGCATGTAAACTGTTGTTGTATCTTCGTTTCTGAGTTGTTCAGTTGAGTATCAAAGAGTTGTGTTATTGATCCATGTTTTGACAGTCTGAACTATTAAGAGCCTTATTAAGAGGTAAACAAACAGCCCCAAAATCTTATTTTCACCTCCTTTTTTACTCTATCTCGATAGAGAGGGGGGGGGGGTGATTTTATGAATGGCTTTCACTATTCATACACTCCTAAATCTTATTTTAACATCATTTTTCACTCTATCTCGACAGAGAGTGGGGTGTGAATCTTATGAATATCACATTACCTTTGACAATTCAACAAAAAAAATCATTATCATATTGATTATAGCTAACCAGTAACCACATAAAAAAAATTTTGAAACGTGGTGACATCCTTTGTAGATTTGATCACAACCCTTGTTCCTTTATTCATCATGACGCGTAACTTTTGAATTGTCAATGATTATTGGATCACTTTTAGCTCATGAAACAAGAGTTTATAAATCTTTTTCTGAAAAACAATTTTATTACCAAATACTTCAATTCAACCTTTGTAAGTGCATGGCTTCACATGTAGGGTCAAAAATGTCATTCTCCAATTCAACATTGCCCCCATCTTTTGTTGAGGAGCCATTACTTAAATTTGACTTCAGACAACCTTTGTAAGTGCATGGCTTCACATGTAGGGTCAAAAATGTCATTCTCCAATTCAACATCGTCCCCACTCTTGTTGAGGAGCTATTATCTAAATTTGAGTTCAGACTATGGGGTGTGGGGCATGGGTTAGGGCGACGAAGAGGGTTTAACGCTAGCTACACCACCCCGGTTTGGTGTTGGGTTTGACGTTTGCCCGTTTGGCGTGGAGATTCTGCCTGACGTGGGGCAGAGGGCTGGGTGACATGGCGAGTTGTGGTTGACAGGTTCAAAGTAGCCGTTGGGGGTAGCCGTTGCCAAACGGCTAGTTTAAAAAAAATTATTTACATATTATACAAATATATAAATATCCACCAATTTTTACAATTTTTAGCACTTCTCTACTTCTTCTACCATATCTCTTTATTTATTTTAATAAAATCAACCCAAAACATCCTACAATGCATCCTTATAACCGCGACTACGACCAAACAACCCCTTTGGATATCAAGAAAACCCGAACCCTAGCCTGCCACCAAACCGTCCACCGCATCATCAACGAAAACCCGAACACTAATTTTATTTTAATTAGTGTGTTATTTTTATTAAATGAAATTTTAAATAGTTTAAACCAAAAAAACTCCACATGGCTGGTCACACCAAGCTAAGCGACGCCCCACCACACCCCTAGTTTTTTAGTATTAGCTTGTTGATCTCACCCTCACCACGTGTCGAGCAATACCCCCAACCCAAACCCCTCCACACCTTATAATCTCAGATATTCTCGTTTTAGCCTCAAGTGCGTTTCCCACTTTTTCAAATATAATAATTAAATATTGCTTCAAAGATTTGTTTGAAAGATGTTTATTTTTGAAAGAGCTAAAATAAAAAAAAAAATAAAAAAACTCAAATTTGAATGAAATGAATTCAAAATTGAAATTATGCTAGAGAAATTGAAATTTGTAGAAAAGGGTTGAATTTATTTATTTGACAAGATAGTGTGTTTAGTTTGTGCATTTTTGAAAAAAAGTTGAAAATGGTGATGTGAGTGGTGGCAAAAACTATAGAGGCAACGAAGGTAGGGGATATATTACATTTCTTTATATAAGAGCATTTACATTCACCCCATCATATTTTTATCGTAAATTACACTAAAACACATTATATGTTCTCTCTCATTTTCAATTAAATAATATTTTTTATACCTTTATCCAACGTTTTAAAAACCGGTTTTAACTCATGCCGGATTGAGCTAAAAAATGGTTCAACCGGTTAAACCAGGCCATACCAGGTGGTTCAACCGGGTTGCCTAGTTAACTATATATTTTGTACATTAAGTAATGTGTACATTAAGTACAAGCATGGTTGCAAAAGTAGCTAGGCGCTCCCTAGTCGGTCGACCGGGGAGTTGAGAGTACTCGGCCTAGGCGGAGAGTACACGGGGAGTACTCGGACATGCCAAATTACAAAGAAATTAGTTTTCGAAAATTAAATATATGTCAAATAACATAAATTTACTAATATTTATAACAAACTACGTGAAATTGATATTCATTCTTTAATATTATAGGCATAGAAATTATGGTTTATTTTATTTTATTTTATTTTAAGTCAAACTCGGCCCGAGTTGACCTACTAGATCCAATTTTGGCTGATGTTGACCGCATTTGATCGATTCCGAGCAATTAGTCGGAGTTGAAGAAAGTCGCCTCGGCATCCTACCTTGTAGCGAGTACTCGGGGAGTATTCGGCCTTGGAGACATTGTTTTACAACCATGAGTACGAGTATAAAAAAACATCATCAAGCTAATAATTCAACTGTTTTATTTACTAAAAAGGAATTGGCAGAAGGGTGGTTTCAGTTTCGAACGTGGATCCACAACAAATGCACTTTCATCGGCCACTAAGATTAAGCCACCAACACCCCATCATCTCTAGTTCTCTTCCGACCCAGTAATAACAATTCAGAAATACTGAAATACCATCACCATCTCTAACTTAACAAGTAACAACAATTCAAAGAAAAAGATAAGAAAAATTACCGATGAAAATGAAAATGGAAGCATGATGAAGATGGATAGAATGTCGTGAATGATGCTTTAGGATTTTGATCGTTTTTACATCTGTGAGGGAAGCCAAAACGGTTTACGGTTAAAGTTGGGGGTGGGCCATTAAAAAGCGTAAAAAGAAAAACCTAAGTTTCAAACCCAAAAAATTACCTTGGGACAGTACCGGTATTACGGTTCAAACTGGTATACCGGATTTTACCGCCGGCACAACTCTTTTGTCGTTTCACTAATTTACCGGGGTGTTTCGTACCGGATTTACATCCGAGACCGGTAATACCGGCTGGTATTTACCGGTTTTTAAAACACTGCCTTTATCATTACCTTTTCTCTCTCCTCCACTAACAACCATTTTCAAAATATATTAAATAATTATAGGGGTGAACAGTGTCCCCCTAAATATACAGATGAACAGTAACATTTTCTCTCTCCTCTACTCACAACTACTTTTTATACTCTTTATATTATAAAAACTCTACACACATAATTTGATGGCATGAATGTGAATGCTCTAATGTTGAACTAGTGGACCATGTGTTCCTACGGCTCAAGTATGAATAAGGGGCTGTTTGACAACTTCTGAATGGTTAAGTGCTGAACCAGTAAAAAGTCTGAATCATTAAGTGTTGAACCAGTAAGAGGTCAGAACCATTAAGAGCCAGTATAATGCTTAACCGTTCAGAGGCAAATGTCTGACCAATTCAGATTAGAGGTCTTAACCATTCACTCTGTATAATTGTTAACCATTCAGAGGCAAATGTCTGAATCATTCAGACATTTGCTCGCGAAACAAATAGTCTGAACCATTAAGTGCTGAACTAGTATGAGATCTGAACCATTAAGAGGTAAACAAATAGCCCCTAAAAGTTATTTCGAAACGCAAGTAAAAACAAAAGTATGACGCAACAATAGAAGCAATCGACTTTTGAACAAATTCGTTACTTGATTTGGTAATGGCTTAATGTATAAATAGAAACTCCTATGATGAGAAACTACCACGACGGGTTTGGAGAGAGATAGGACTGGGTATATAGTAGGGGGAGCAAATGCAAGTTTTTTCATTCAATAGCCGACCAAATGACCACAACCGGTTTTCCTGCAGCTTAATCCTCCGGATTCCGGAACCACAAGAATCGTTAGTTAGAATCAGTTGAGGGGCCTGAAAGGAGGTGGTTTTAGTTGAATTAAAAGAAACCCCAAAGAAATTAAGGGCAGGGGCGGATTTAGAGGCTATTTACGGGTTCCCAGGAACCCAGTCGATTTGGAAAAAAGCATTTTTTGTAGTGTAAACCTTGTATGATTTGGAAAAAAAAACGTTTTTTTGTAGTGTAAACCTTGTATGATTTAGAAAAAGGAACCCAGTGAAAAAATTGGCTGGATCCGCCACTGATTAAGGGGAGGGGGTGAAAGTATGGAGCATGGACCACCAGGCTACACCCTAATTTGTTTAATCCGTCTCAATATCTACCTATTATACTAAAACAATACACTTAATGCCACATGTCATTTTCTTAAAAAATCATTTATTGATGTGGCAACCCTCTTATGCAAGATAATAGAACTTTGAGCGGGAATACTTTTCTCCTCTTTTATTTCACGCGGCCCTATTCCTTCTCACATACTCTTCCCTTTTTCTTTCATCCCGTACATTAACCCTAATTCTATCCCTTTTTCTTTCATCATCAGCCACATTCACAAACCTTAATACTACAACAAGTTCTTCCCCGCAAATCGGCGATTCAGTCTTACAAATCCAAGAACGATATATGTTTCTCATGTCCACCAGTGATATTCCGAGGTATGTTTACTTGATCTTTCAATCTGAGATTCCTTTGTTTATTTCGCTTTACACTAATGGAGTTTAATCTGACGATTGATAAGTCGAAACCGCTATTAGACATTCTGAATTGTCTGGATTCAGATCTGTGTTGAAGTTTGGTTTAAACAACTATGATTTGACTCAGAAGGTACATTTTGGATATATATTTTGCATAATAATTTCTGTTTTAAATTGTAACATTGGGTTGATAGTAGACTCATAATTGTATATGTTGCTTTCCTGTTAGATTTACTTCATGTGCTACTACAGTGGATTCATAATTTCTATGATCTATCCGGTTTAGTTACAAGTGTATGTTAGGGTTTATAGTATTTGGAATTGGGGTTTTTTGGGAGAAATTGTTAGGGCTTTATATTGAACACTAATGATTATCCTGAATCATAGGATTCAATAATAATAATTTGATTTTCTTTTTTACATAATGTTAGTTTTTAATTCAATGAACATTTTATAAACCAAATTGAAATAGATGAATATGCAACTAATCTATAATGTTTATAATGTTTAAGTTTGTTTCCTATTTTGTTTGTCGATCTGGTATGTTATTTGATATTTTAACGTTTTTTTTTCTTCAAACTGGAGATGGTATACATTTTGTTTTTGAGTTGGTAAGCAATAAATCAAAGAAATTTGGGGTTTTAACTAGATTTTGTGCTACATGAAGGGGTGTCACTGTTCTTGGGTCCTTACATTTAAGTCATACAACTAATTTTAAGGTATGGTGTTGAATTGTTGATTATAGGAGACGATTGTTACAGAGGCGGGCTGAGGCGAAAGTTAGGGTTCTGACGGGTGGGTCTATGGCGGCTTAGCGGCCGCGGCATCGCCAATCAGTAGCTTGGTGGTATGTTTTGGTACTTTAATTTTGTGTATGGGTTTTGTTTTGGTATTGTTTTTGGACTTTAGTTTTGTGGGTGGTTGGTTTAAGTTGAGAGTTGCTGGGTTGAGGATTATTGTGGTATATGTATGATTTTAGGATTAATAGTTAGTCTTCCTTTTTTTTGGTTGATTAATTGTTAAACACTATTCAAATCCTATTTGTTGTGCAAGAATCGGGGTCTGCTATGATGTTATTCTAGGTCACAACCTCTTTAGACCTGCATGTCACTTCTTAATCTTACACCAAAATAATGTGAACCACTATGCTTCATTCATTTTCGTCATTGTCATTTCTTTTTCTTTCTTTCTCAAGTCTATCCAACCTAATATTAATTAAAGGCCTTCATGAGTTTTTTATAGCCATTTTTCTATAACAGTTTTCTCTCCAATCTTGCCAGCACTTGCAACTTTTATAAGCCATGTTTTATAATATTTCAAGCTATGTTGTCAAAGGCATGCCCCTAAAGGCCTTCATGTGTTTTTTATAGCCATTTCTCTATAACAGTTTGGTATATGTTTGTTTAAAATTTTTGTGGTAACTTGCAGATTATGTTTTCAAACATCATTGCTTCGTTGATATCAGAGGTGGAACCGCCAAGTTCGAGTTGACGTGCGTAAAAGAATAGCTGAAACTGGGCTATCAGACCAGCAACTGAGAAGGTAAATAACATCAACCACAAATTTCCACCACAAGAATCAGAATATATTCCAGAATAGGGTCGGCGATTTACCTTTGGTTGTTTAATAACACTCTTTCCCTTTTTCGTTTTGTTATCTACTTATCTCCGGTTATTTTATTTGTCTCTGGCTTTGTTAACAGGGTTAGCGACGGTGACGTTTTAGCTTCCGGTAGGTTTTCTGGTCATCCATTTACCTTCGATTAGGTAACACTTTTTCCTTCTTTTATTTTGTTATTAGGCGCTGCTTTAATATCTTATGGGGATCTATGAAGAAGGTTTTTGGCAGAGATAAGTAAGAAATTTGTTGTTTGAACTACGTTATGTTACTGAGATAAGTAATTAGGTTGTTTTATTGGCAGAGGTTTTGTGTGCATGATTTTGAATGGACGGTTTCCTTGCCATCTGCTCACTATTTCATGTTTTATTGGCAAAGGTTTTGTTTGATTGGTAGATCTGTGTATATAATATTTAAGCCTAACTCTTTGGTACGCAAATACACATAAAGAAAGATGTGGTAGATTTATGTAAACAAAGATTGGTTGTTGCTTATCATGCAACCCGAGAACTGAACTGATGGCTGAAAATGTGCTTTATACACCTAAAGAAAATTGTGATAAAAGTAAATGTGCTTTATGTGTTTAGATAGAATGTGTTTGTATGCCTATTTTGTAAATTCTTAAATAAATATTTGTAATTTCACAAGTGATTTTACAAGAGTATATCGGCTAAATATGCATCATCGTAACACTCATTGAAGCCGGGGTACATAGACATGATTTTTGATGTATGATGTTGGACAGATATGGCATTATACATAACTAGAACTCTCCTGTCTGTTTTGTATATTTTGTGGATAACTATTTCATGTGCTCTTAGGGTTCAGGAATTTTCTATCTTTGAGAATTTACCGGTCATCATTATTGAAGATATGATATATCTGATATGTGTCAAAGAGCTTGCAGAACTTATTAAATTAACGAATACCAAAGATCTGGAATTGAATTTTGTTGATCTTGAACAGGATCCACTAAAGGTTAAAACTTGAATATCATCCCATCAATTAACATATCTCTAAAGTCATATTTGTTTGCCTTTTTTTAGATATAATCCTTTTTTTATTAATTTTCCAGATAGGGTAATTGAGGTTAAAAAGATTTCCATAGGTGCACAATTTATACGGTTTAGATGATACATGTTCAAGGTAATAAGAAGAAACCCTCTGTTGAATTAGTCAGGTCTGGGCTTGCTGCCAAGCTTGCCTGAGTTAAGGTATGTGTTTAATGCATATAAGTTAACTTTTTTACGAAAAAATGAATGTTAAAAAATAGGCTTAGTTACTACAGTAACCTACCTAGACTTTTGTTGTGTCTACGATCTTAATTTGTTACAAACACACACTGGTCTTGCTTTCCTCTGTTAGTAAAGCCGGATGGCGAGAAGGTCGATGATCATAGACGGTGTTGTGCTGGTACTAAATACCCACTTCTTTATACCAGGTATGTATTCTTTGATGATTACAGTTTCAATGGCTTTACATCATATTATTGGTTGAACTTACATCATATTGAGGTTAGGGGTCATTTTTGGTTGTTTTGATTGGATTTGCAGTATGATGTGTTCGTTTTATTAGTTATTGTTTAGTTTTGGATAGTGTTGGTGAGTTTTGTGGTATTTGGTTAGGTTGAAGGAATTGTGAAGAATTTGACAATGACTGGAGATCACGATAAGATTACTGCTGTGATTAATTTGTTGACTCACGAATATACTTACTCGCCTCAAGCGAATCAGCGCAAGGTATAGCGAGAATAGTGGTGAGATTTTATTTGCATTGTTTGTGATTGGATGTTTTTTGTTTGTAGGGATGGTTGACTGGCTTAGATGTAACTACTGTTGGTTTGAGTTCTGAAGCTCACAACATCTCGAGGTTTGGATAAATTTTTTGCATTGCTTTTTGGTATGTAATATGTTGATGAGTATGGTGTTTGACTACACTAAGTGGGAAGTTAGTAAAGTTTGACCAAATATTTTTGTTAAGACAGTAACTCACCTTATTCAGATTGTTTCTGAAGAGTACTGTGAAAAATATAGCATAACTAATAATTAATAAAAAAAATCACACCTTATTCATATGCAAGACAAAAGATCACCAACTAATATTTCTAATCATATATTAAAATTATACCAGACCCACTAAGCAGTCTATAAACCTGTTAGACAAGCCCTCAAGAAGATTGTTTTCTATTAAATGTTGCCCATCACAGGAGTCAGGTGTATCTGTTACTTTCATAGCCACCCAAAGCTAAAGCTAAAGAAAAAGAATATGGTACATAATTTCCATCATTTGTGAACCAACCAATCAAAATTTATTCATATAGAATTCAAACTTTGACTTCTCTCAAATTTTAAGATTTTTGTGATTTTATTTATTATGCTAATTTACGAAGTAACTCCAGTTTCAATAAACAATAATAGTGACCCATTTTGTTACAAATGGGTCGAGTCAGGTTATGTTTGACATAAGGTGTAATTTTTTTATCAGGGGAACTGGTCAGGAACGTTATTCATACCTTAAATGTTCACGTCGACTTAAAGCTTAAAAATAAAGTGTTTTTTTTTTCTTTTAGGGGAACTGGTCGGGTATTTTCTGAAGAATAGTGCAAATCAGCTCAATACATATGGGTATGTTTTGCTTATTAGGTTATTTGACACTTCGCGTATCAACTGATTAATACTTTCAGTTTTTGAACTCGGGTTGTTCATGAGTTGAGCCTGATTCAGGTAAAGGTGAGCTTAAGCTTGGTTCTGGGGGTTGGGTAACGAGTTGACATATGTTTGTGTCAAACTCAATACGGGGCTAGCTTGGTCGATCGACATAGCTACAAATAAATATCGGATTATAAATAATCCAAGTGGTTGAATAACACGATTTGTGAGTTGTGTTTAGGTTATAATCTGTTTTGAATGGTTTTCCTGTTAGGGACTTAGTTTGGGCCTCTTTATGGGTGTCAACACATGCATTTGAAAGTTGAAAGCAATGACCAATTAAGTGTATGTTTGACCCGTTTTCTCTAAGGTAAACGAGGCAGTATGTAATGTTGGATTTTTTCTTTAAATTTAATCGATTTTGGTGATACTGTTGATTCGGTATTGGTTCCCGGCTAGAAACACTTGGATTAAATTGATCGTTTTGTGCAGTACACACCGGCTATAGATATGTGGAGTATTGGTTGTATTTTTGCGGAACTTTTAACCGGAAAGCCACTTTTTCCGGGGAAAAATGTGGTGCATTAGTTGGACCTCATGACTTATCTTTTGGGGACCCCATTACCTGAAGCGATAGCCAGGGTCTGTTTGTTTGCCTTACAATACACATACATAGATATATTATATTTATTTTTCCGTTATTAATGTTGATGTAATCCGATCAGATAAGAAATGAGAAAGACCGGAGATACTTAAGCAGCATGAGGAAGAAAAAACCGATCCCTTTTTCACAGAAGTTTCCGAATGTAGTTCCTCTTGCTCTTCGTTTACTAGAAGAATGCTTGCGTTTGAGCCTAAAGATCGTCCTACTGCTGAGGAGGTAATATCTTTACTTTATTTTTTAATATCACATATACCCAACACAAAGTTATAATATTAAATACATTGACTTTTATAATTATGACATCACATAAATACCCTTACTTTATGTTAATATTATAAAAATCGGATTTAATGAAATGGGTGTATTTGATATTTAATTTTATTGTTGGGTAAATATATTGACTTTTATAATTATGACACCACCCTCAAGACATTTCCAAGGATCCGTTCAGAAGGGGCAACAATATATGAGTTCGGGTCATAATTCGTTTCAACCAAACTCTGTTCGAGTAAAAACAAACCATTCTAAAACATCCTAAGGTTCAACGAAATTGACTAATACAGAAATTATAGACAGCTGGATAAACATGTTGTAGTTGGTTCGGGTCGTTGTGATCAGAAGACTCAGAACGGGTAATGAAAGGTTAGGGGTAATAGACTGGTTTATATATCTATTCTATAATCACGATGAGGTGTGACAAGATATGAGATACAATTTTTGTAGATGAAATTAGTACACCTGCACACCACCTTTTTATATGTAAATTTATTTATGTTACAACCTATTTATAAAGTTATTATATGAGTTTCTTAAAGTTGTACTTCGCTTTCAAGTGTTTTTGTGCTACTTTTCTGCAATTGGTGGTTGAGTTGCAGGAAGAAAAGAATGGTTGAGCATTGTACGTTTGGAATTAGAATAGCTAAACTTTGGTTCAAAGTGTTATGATTTGAATATTACACCCGTTCCAATGTTAAAGCCAACTTCCTTTATCATTCCGTTACTCTCATTTAGAAACCGAGTAGTAGGATAAGGATGTTTGCTTTCTAATATGGATCTAAAGTTAAAACTGGTATAGGAGTTTGATTATGGTTGTGTTTATTTTGGACGTGCATGATTAGTTATAGCAAGAACAATATGGTGATCAGAATCAAATTGATTTGCTGAATAGTGAACATAATTGTAGCACCATGAATGTTGAAGAACATAAAACTGATGGAGTGAATGTTGGTTTAGGTGTATTAGCAATGTTTTTTCTTACTGAGGTATCTATATTTTTATTTACTGTTCTGTTAAAATTAAAATGTGGATAACTTTCCTACAACAAGGGTGAAAACACGAGATGAGGTCAAACTATTAATACTTGACAACGACGGGAAACCTACAGATAAAACAACTAACGTGGTTTATAAAGAGATTTTCAACGAATTGTGATCGTTGCATATTCATGTATTTCAATTTGTCGTCGTAATCTAATATATTCAGTTGTCTTTTACCGTGTATAAAATCAAAATATTTAATGTCAGCGGTATTAATGAAGAAATTTTCTTTTACCAAACCGCGAAGCTCGCGGGTTCTTAAACTAGTGTATATATAAAGCGACTAAAAATAGACAACCAAATAGTGTTGCATAGCACTCTTCATACTATATATAATCTCTTTACTCAAAAGCTACCAATTAAACTGATTTCAATTTCAGTTCACTCTCACTCTATTTTGTAACCAAAGATGCTCGCCATTTAATTCTTATTCTAAATTTAACAAATTCTTTAAACCAAACAAATAGAAGTTCCATGGAATTCTATAGCCAGCCAAATGACTACAGTTGGTTCTCCAGTAGCTTGATCCTCCAGAACCACAAAAATCCTTTGTTGAAATCAGTTGGGGGACTTGAGAGACGGTGGTCTTATTTAAATTAAAAGAAAACCCAAAGAAACTAAGGGGAGGGGGATTTTGCTACTGAGAAAGCGAATAGGCAGCACGAAAGTTCAAGACTTAGCAAAACATCAGCGAACCTAGATTCTAGTAGTGGGGCTAAAGCCTTAACAAGAAGGGCAATAATGTCGAGCCAAAGACACCATGTCTTATCTATATAAGCAATCAATTGACTTCTGAACAAATTCGCTCTTTGATTTGGTAATGGCTTAATATATAAAAAGAAACTTATATGATGGGAAACTACCACATTGGGTTTGGAGAGAGATAGGATCGGGTATATAATACGGGCAGATGTAAGCTTTTTCTTTCAATAGCCGACCAAATAACCACAACTGGTTCTCCTGCAGCTTGATCCTCTAGAACCACAAGAATCCTTAGTTAGAATCAGTCCAGGGGCCTGAGAGGCGGTGGTTTTAGTTAAATTTAAAGAAAACCTAAGAAACCAAAGGAAGGGGGTGAAAGTGTGGCGCGCGGACCACCAGACTACACCCTAAATTGTTTAATCTATCTCAAAATGTATATACAAAATGACTTAAATAGCCAACCAAATAATGCCACATAGCACTCTTCATACTATATATATAATCTCTTTACTCAAAAGATACGAGTTAAACTCATTTCAGCTTCGGTTCACTCTATTTTGTAACCAAACATGCTCGCTATTTTATTCTTATTCTAAATCTAGCGAATTCTTTAAAAAACACATAGAAGTTCCATGGAATTTTATAGCCGGCCAAATGACTACATATGGTTCTCCTGCAGCTTGATCCTCCAGAACCTCAAATATCCTTAGTTGGCATCAGTCGTGGGACCTGAGAGACGGCGGTTTTAGTTAAATTAAAAGAAACCCCAAAGAAACCAGGGGGATGGAGCTTTTGCTACCGAGAAAGTGAGTGTCAGTACGAAGGTTCAAGACTTAGCCGAACATCAGCGAACCTAGATTCTCATAGTGGGGCGAAGCACTATGGTAGGGTCGAAGCCTTACTAAGAAGTCCTATAATGCTGAGCCAAGGATGCTCTGCCTTATTTATAGAAGCATTCAACTAACTTCTGAACAAATTTGCTCCTTGATTTGGTAATGGCTTAGTATATATAGAAACCCCAATTATGAGAAACTACCATGTTAGGTTTGAAGAGAGATAGGACCGGGTATATGATAGATAGATAGATGCAAGCTTTTACTTTCAATAGCCGGCCAAATGACCAGAGTTGGTTCTCCTGTAGCTTGATCCTCCGGAACCACAAGAATCCTTAGTTAGAATCAATCAAGGAACCTGAGAGGCGGTGGTTTTGGTTAAATTAAAAGAAAACCCAAAGAAACCAAGGGGAGGGGGCGAAAGCGTGGAGCACGAACCACCAGACTACACCCTAATTTATTTAACCTGTCTTAATATGTGTATATCATCATCATCATCATCATCATTTATTTAACCTGTCTTATATGTGTATATAAAACGACTAAAAATAGCCAACCAAAATTATTATGGGTTGTATAAAGAGGTTATGTTGGAAAATCTGATGTTTAAGAATTTATATCCAAATTATTTAAGGTTATACCACAAATGCTAATGAACAAAAACAACAAACAATGAAGGGTACAAGAAAAGCCTTACAGACACATTCAGCTACTCAAAAACATGCAAATAAATAACCTAATAAAGGTACAAATTTATACATATATAGGAGGTATACATCATAAACACAACCATGGATACACACATACACCAGCAACCACAGGAACTACGTAGGAAACCCTAAATAATTTAAACTCTACAGCCAAACGCTTTTTCAGAAACATACATACATTAAGATTTACCATCTCATGATGTTGATTTGTAGTGTTACTTTCTGTCATCTCATTGCTTTATATGTTGTAACAGCAGTTCTAAGTTTGATTCCTCCGACGGCGCTTTGTCCCCACCTGAAATATTATAAACATTCACCGGGTTAAACTCGGATTCAGATGGATAGTACCCGGATTCAAATGGTTGTATATATAAACGACTGTTCATATATCGATACGCAAATATATAACCATATGTCCTTTAGTTTTACGAAACTATCACAAAACCGAAACATTTTACCACGCCTGGGATGCTCCAACATCAAATCACGAGACCATCTTAACATTCTCGTAATTATCATAAACCAATAAAGAAAGATCGAGAAAGAAAAGATACAAGACAATTCAAACCTTAAGTAAATACGCCCATTGTAACTTTCAAAACTCCTAATAAGAAAAAACTGAAAGACTGAAGCTTTCAGTGATGCAAAGTTGCAAATTAGAGCATGAGGATCTTTATTTTCATATATTGTTAAAAGACACATAATTACCTTGGTATCTGTATGTCTGGAAGTAGCATGAGCATTTTGGAGGAGTTTTTGTTCTTCAGTCGAACAGTTTCCACAGTAGAAATGCTCCATCTGTTTAGCCTCCTCTGGTGTCATCTCTATACAAGCAGGATGAAACCTGAACCATAAACAGTGAATAAGGATTCAACGATCGAGAGCACATCAAGCATTCAAACGCCAGCTGTCTTATTTAATCTTCTATAAATAACAACCTACCAATCTGCGCAGCCATCGCATTGAACCATTAGATCATCAGGATTGTAAGGCATCTCGCACTTACAGTACCTGCAATATAACATAAAACCAGTATAATTAACCCACAGTTTCAAATTAGTTTGTAGTTTGATTATGAAAAAACTTTATCCTCTAGTAACCAAGTTTCTCAAGTGTTCTACTAAAGTCACGCAAAGGTTTTCGTTTCTCTAAAGTCACTCAACTTTCATTAGGCGTTAATTTTTTTTTTTTATAAATGTTCAAATTTTCTAAAACTAAGTGAGTCAAATGAAACATATAAGAATCTTGAACGTAGAAGGTACAGCGAATAAAATAATTCACTAAACAATAAAAAAGTTTCATAATTGTTAAAATTAAGTCAATATGGAAAAAAAAAATCACCAAGTACTAACCAAAACGCATATATGTTTCATTTGCCTCGTTTATACTTATCATTTTCTAACATTTATAGAGCAACTCGGATGAGAAATTTTCCAGCACCATACCGATACTGTACGGTACTGACTGTACATATTCGGTACAGTATTCAGATTTGAATTTAGCTCAATTTCGGTATTTGTACTATTCAATACAGCACCGGTTCGTAACTTTTAACGGTACCATACCAGTACCGACTGAACATATATAGTACAGTATTCGATTTTAAATTTAGCTAAATTTTGGTAACGTTAACTTTTAACGTGTACTGTACCATACCATACCATACCAGTACCAACCGAACATATACGGTAAGGTATTTAGCTAAATTCCGGTATCGATATTATGTACATACCGGTTGAACCAGTACCAATCTCATCCTAATAGAGTTACACCTATAATTCTAAACACCTAATCTAAATTACTATAAACACATAATAATCAATAATAATCAACAGAAACGTAACACATACACGGCAACTCTATCAGGAACAAAGGCACCAGTAACCGAATTATACTCAAAACGACAGAAATAATCGTCGTTTCCAACAGCATCAAGCTTCGTATAGCTTTTAAAACTATGAACCGTACACTTTCCTTCAATCGTATCAGCACTCTGCAAATCAAGATGATAGGAAAGAAAGACCTCTTTGCTGCCGTGAAACTGTCTCCGGCCACCGATGGATTCCTCCGGCCGGTAGTACCACCGCGCGAGCACCTTAACGTTGCCGCCTCTAGCGTCCGATTCGATCTTCTCAACTTTGGCTACGTACGAGGGTTTAGAGGAGTGTGCAGGTCGCATCAAGACGCAATCGCCGGCTGATTTGAACAAAAACAGAAAAAATGATCGTTAGAAATAGAAATTGAAATGAAATTGGAAAGAGGAGAAGTGGAATAGGAGATACGTTTGATGATTTTGTTGGTGGATTTGATGGTGTATGAATCTAGGGTTTTTCTGGTTGTGCGGGTTTTTGCCATTGGTGGTGAGTTTAGATGAAGGTGAAAGGGGGAATTGGAATTGGTATGTGAAATAAAATAAATAAATAAATTAGGTTGGTGGTGTCAAAGTTTGTAGACGGTTTTGTAATTTTGGGGGTTAAAAATGTTTTGAAAAATTGGTAAAGGTGATTTAATTGGATATTTTTGTTTGATAATGAGTTATGGACACGTGCACAAATAGGCAAGGAGCGCTTTATTTGCAAGGTTAGATTTATTTTTTCGAATGGAGAACTTCATTAACTCCACACGGAGTGGTTGGCTGATGATGTAGAAGTGGGGGTGACGTAGTGGTGAGAGCAGTGGCGGATCCAGGGGTGTTTTGGGGGTTCCCGAGAACCCCATCGGTTTGGAAAAAAATGAAAAAATTAGTGGAAATTTTATGTGATTTTAAAAAAAATGTGAGAATTAGTGAAAATTTACCAAAAGGAACCCGGTAGAAAACATTTCTGGATCCGCCACTGGGTGAGAGCGGGTGATTCTTCACTGGCGTGGGGCGCTTTGGTATGGTGACATGGAGGCTCTTAATTTGTGGGTATGATCTGGGTTTGTTTTGACTGTTTGATATTTATTTTTTTAAACGTCACTTTCACGTCTCTCTCACTTTGTGCTTTTTTAACACGCTTCATGCTGATTTGGTTGCCACATGACGATTCATGTCCTCCTACATTATATAGTCTAACAACCCACCACCACCACCTCTGTCAAATAGCAGAGCCAGCACCAACAACAGAAAAAACAATATATCAAATTTACACCATTTAGTCCAACTAATGGACTTAACCTTAGATCTAATTGGCAAGTAGGGTGTGTATAGATTTAGTGATATATGAGTTCATCATTGATCATTGTGTATAGATTTGTAAATGAAAATTGTATATATTGTCAGAAACTAACTTCTATATTATGGTCATGAATTGGACATCATATAAACTTAGTGAAACCATTTTATTATGTAAAAGTTGATTGATGTCACGCAACTTGGCAAATTTATTAAGGAAAGCTTTGGTTCATTAACATTTGTCAGGTCAACACTTTGTGTATGCTTTCTAACCAACACATAGTAGCCTACATCACTAAACTTGTGATTAGTAGAAAGGTAAAGTCATAGAGATATTACTACTAATCTTGATAAAATGTTCAATTAAAAAGCAGATATATTGGAGCAGTTCAAAGCAAAATGGCATATATGCTTAAGTCGAGATAGAAAAAACTTGCACTTAACGAAAGGGATATCATTTATAAGGGTTCAGATGGACACTCAAAACGCTTAGATTCCACAAAAAAAATTGTGTAATAACATTGGAAAATCTGATAAGTAGAAATAGATAACCCATTCCATGATTTAATGTTTAACTCTCTAAGGGTGTTAGGAGTGGTAGCGGCAAAGAGTGCGGCAAACGGGTTTGCGCGCGGCAAACATCGCCGCCAACCATTTGCCGAGGCGGTGAAGGGTGTGGTGCGGGGAGGGCATGCCGACATGGGGAAGGACAATTTTGACATTGGGGGCGAGTTTTAACGGTAATATTATCGTTCAAAATAAAAAAAAAAATTTCTTTTAAAAATTAAACTATAAATAACATACCAAACCATAACCAAATACCTTCAAATTTATATCCAACCAAACCAAAAAATACCACAAATTCTTCCCAAACATCTACAAAACAAAATGGCGGATGAACTCTCGTTATGATTCACACCCATGAGTAGCGACGATTCATTCGATAGTAGCATTTTTTTTCAAAATCTCATCGAAGAAGCCGAACTTCAAGACGCGGGCACGTCTAACCGAAGGAGATATATTGAACGTCAACGTGAGGAGGGGCATGAGACACTCATGGCGGATTATTTTGTCGAAGACCCGAAGTACAATGAAGATATCTTTCGACATAGGTTCCGTATGTCGAAACGTTTGTTTCTAAAAATTGTGGCCGACGTGGTAGAGAACGACCCGTGGTTTGAAGAGGCCCCCGATGCGCGTGGTAGGAAGGGGTTTACGCCGTTGCAAAAGGTGACATCGGCTATTAAACAACTCGCAACTGGTAACACTCCAGACGAGAACGACGAGTACTTGCATATGGCCTATAGAACTTCCCGCGAGTGCCTAGAATATTTTTGCGACACGGTTTGCAAAATATACGGTCCCGAGTTCTTACGTAGACCGACAAGCCACGACATGACACTTTTATACCAAGCTCATGAGGAAAAACATCACCTTCCAGGTATGTTCGGTAGCCTTGATTGCACCCATTTCGTTTGGCGATATTGTCCGACAGAGTATCGAGGCCAATTTAGGCGAGGAGATCACCGATACCCGACTGTTATGCTCGAAGCGGTTGCTTCTCAAGACTTATGGTTTTGGCATGCTTTTGCTGGTCCACCGGGTTCTCAAAACGATATCAATGTGCTACAACAATCTCCTTTATTTTTAACGGAACGAAATGGAACCGCGCCAAAATGTCCATTTTATGTTAACAACAATTTATGCAAACGTGGTTATTTGCTCGTGGATGGAATCTACCCTTCGTGTTCCGTGTTTGTGAAGTCGATCCCTTACCCTCACGAAGTAGACCAAAAGAAATTCAAGAGGCAACATGAGGCGGCAAGAAAAGACGTCGAACGGGCTTTTGGTGTTTTGAAGGCGAAATGGGGTGTATTGAGTCGACCGATGCGAGCAAGATCCGTTAAAAAATTAGGAGTGTCGTGTACACGTGTATTATTTTACACAACATGATTTTGAAAGATGAAGGAAAGGCGATAGCACTGGTGCACATTCGGGATCCTCCGGTCGAGCCCGCTCTAGACGATACGGTGTTGGGCGAGTTGATGGATGAAGAGACGCATTGGAGACTAAAACACGATCTCATAGATCATCTCGCAAGTCAAGATTTACCCCACCTTTTGGTTGATTCCGACGAAGACTAGTTTAATTTATTTCAAGTTAATGTAATTTTATTGTTTTTTAATTTAGTGTAATTTTGATGTTTTTAATTTAATTTACGAAAATTTATTGTTTTTTAATTTAATGTATTTATTCTACATTTATTAACTTAAATATTAAATAAACTAGTGCACAAAAAAAAAAAAAAAAAAAAAAGTTTACCACTTCAGCAAGTGTTTAAACCATTGCCAACACTTTTCAGCAAAGTTTAAACACTTTTGACTCATTGACATGGCGCACTCTGATTGGTCTTTTTTTTTAGTTTGCCACTCTAAGGTGTATAACCACTCCTAACACCCTAATACTTTTAATACTAAATTACGTTTTTGGACCCTGTGGTTATATCACTTTTACTATATTAGCCTAAAATAAGATTTTTTAACATATGTGCCCCATGGTCTCTATAACTAACTATTTTGGCCCCTGAGTCTAACTCAACCCCAAACCCTAGTTAATTATCAGTCACATGACATGCACATGATGGGTATAATGGTAATTTCTCCTCCCCTTTTAATTACTTTATAAAGAAAAAACCCTAGCTACTTTATCACTTCTTCTTCTTCTTCGTTTTTTCTTGTAAAACCCTAATTTCAGACATTTCAAACATGGTGATTTTCAGTTAAAACCCCAACTTTGAAGTGGGTTTTTGTTTTACAAGTTTAATTCGCACACAATCAATCAGTTTCAATCAAAACCCTCAACATTGAAGTGGCTTTTTTATATTCAAGATTCTTAAACAATCAATCAATTTCAAACCTCAAGTATTTTCATTAAATATTTCTGAGCTGCTGCATCTCGTTCTGCAGATCTACGAGCATCTTCTGCGATTCTCTGTTCTTGCTTAACTCGCATTAGCACCTGTAATATACATGTGGTTATATGATATGCAATGTTCTTGGCATAAAAAATTGCAGTTACTTGAAGTGGGTTTCTGTTTTACTCCATCAATTTCCTTCATTCCTCTGGCATATGTCTGTTAAATGTTAATTAACATCATGTTTGCCATTCCTCAACATTGAAGTGGGTTTTTTATTTTCAAGATTCTCGCAATCGATATAGTTTAGGATCAGTCAATCTATCAATTGATATCTGAAACCCTAAGATTAAGAATCAAGTAAAAGGGTTTGATTGAGAATGAAGAGATGAGGCATCAGAGGTTTGTGGGGATATTGAATCCACTGGATATTGGTACTGCTCTGTTTCTAATGCTTGTGCTTGTTGACTGTACTGCTCTGTTTCTTCTGTTATCTTTTCTTGTTTCCAAACACCCCTCTTTCTTCAACATTGTGAGTTACAACAACAATCATTATGATTGAAGATGATGATGGTTGAAGGTGATGGGTTAGAAGATTCAGTTCCGATTGAAGATGTTTGATTCAGTTCTGATTGAAGATGATGATGGTTGAAGGTGATGGGTTAGAAGATGATGATGATTGAAACCCTTTTAAAAACCAGGAAGAAGTGATAAATTACCATTATACCCATCATGTGCATGTCATGTGACTGATAATTAACCAGGGTTTGGGGTTGAGTTAGACTCAGGGGCCAAAATAGTTAGTTATAGAGACCATGGGGGCACATATGTTAAACAATCTTATTTTGGGCTAATATAGTAAAAGTGATATAACCACAGGGGCAAAAAACGTAATTTACTCTACTTTTAATGTTTAAATTGAAAATTTTAGAGTTTTATACTTTTATATTGTTTATATACTTTAAAATATTAAAATAAATAGTACAAAACTAAAAAATAAATAGTTTATTATTATAAATAATTTGACTATAAAAATAAAGGTAAAAGACAGTGATGATTTAGAAATGAAAGGAGGAATTAAAGAGGAAATGAATGTTTTTAAATGAAGTATACATTGTTAGACTATTTCCAACTAGATGGAATTCCCATCGCGTTGCGGCTTGGGACTTTATATTTGTCCATTGGGTAGTTGTTGGTTCTGGCTTGCTTTTATCATCCACCAAATCCAATCTCACCACCTGCAATTATGATTCAAGATCCACCTCACCAAATTCTCCTACTCACTTTGGTTTCTTCCACATATAGATATTCTGTATTCAGCCATCTATCAAAGGATATAGGTTAGATATAAATCACATTTGTAGCAAGATATAAAGGAAGATAAAAAGATGTGCCACCTCTGTCAATAAAGTTAGCATGTTACGAAGTGACTGCATTGCATTGGCACCCTTGCAAGGATTCTTCTACAAAGAAAACAAATATAAGACATAAGAGGAATGAAATAACATGTAGGCAAACTATAGTAACAGAATCATCCTTTTACGGAGACATGTTCAAAAGGTTCGAAACCTATTTTTTAGCAAAGATGACATCAAATCACTTGATACTTATTTGCAATAAGATCTGCGATTTTGCAAATACTTTTTTTGTCAGTTGAGCAATAAAACGGTCCGGATGTGAATCGCCACGCAAACAAGTATCTTCTATACAAAATATGTATCAAGCATTAAAAATTAGAATTTGAGAATATCATACCAGATAAGCAATGAATCAGTTCAACATCCCAAACAAATCTTTCACAATTCTGTTTGTCAGGCTGCTCGAATTAAGTGTTATTAGTCTCCTGCGTCCTAGTAGATTATTATTTAGACACCAAGAGCTCAAAATATTCAACGTTTTGGTTTAAACAGATCCATATAAGGTTTACTAATATCAAGCAAGTATCTCAATGTTACAACATGTATATTAGCAAGTATCTTACCTCTGAGTGACCTTTTAACGAATCCAGAGCATAATGATGTTTGATCACACTCTTGAGAATACCTAATATTGGCCGTTTAGGGCTTTATTGCCGTTAAATGACAATACGCACAAGTTTGTGCGTTATAAGGGTTAAAAGTGTCAACATGTTAATTCTTACCTTTGAGTGACCTTTTAACGAACCTAGAACTTCATGATGTTCGTTTATACTCTCGAGAATGCCTATATTGGCCGTTTTGGGTTTTTATGCCATTAAACGATAATACGCACAAGTTGCGAGTTAAAGGGGTTAAAAGCGTCAACATGTGAATTCTCACCTCTGAGTGACCTTTTAATGAACCCGAAGCTTAACGATGTTTGGTTATACTTCCAAGAATACCCATAACCTAACTTGAAGGGCTAAATATGCTATTTATGAAAGTTATTTCAAGTTATAAGGTTAAGGGGCCAAAAATGTCAAGTTTTAATACTTGATTTGCTGAAACCATGAGGGGTTGCGCTGCGTAACACCCGCCCCCTCATGCAGTCACGCGACGTGACGGTGTCATCTGGGCAGAAAGAATGTGCAGCTGTCCTTCTTCTTCCTTGTTCTCCAAACAAACCACTCTAGCTCCTACATTTCGAAACCATGAGCTTGCTAACTGTTTTTAACACCTGGTTAGACACTTGGGGTGATCTTAGAAGCCCTCTAATACATGGCATGATCCTAGAAACTCACCTTCAAGTATAAATAGAGCCCTTTGTTGGCCATTTTTCTTTGCACCATTCATTTCTTTCTATCATTAAAATCTCCAACTAATTCCCAACTGCGTGGAAAGGAGAAAACTCTCGTCCAACTTCGTGACGATACCTGTTCCAAATCTCCAACTATTCCCAACTGTGTGCCAAATCCGGAATATTTAAACCTCGTCATCGAGTGGATTTGGCACATTCAGACAACATACCTCTTCATCGTGCTTTGTTTGCCACAAGCGACCCAAAAACATTCCATGCTGCTTCCAAAGATACAAAATGGGTGCTTGCTATGGAAAATGAACTTCATGCCTTGCATAAAAATAATACATGGACTCTTGTCCCTCGCCCACCTAACGTTAATGTGGTTGGTTCTAAGTGGCTTTTTAGAACTAAATTTAAATCTGATGGCTCGGTTTAACGTTATAAAGCGAGGCTTATTGCGCAAGGCTTTACACAGGTTCCTGGTCTTGATTATTCTCACACATTTAGTCCGGTGGTTAAAGCCGCTACAGTTCGTACTATTCTTGCCTTATCTGTTATAAACGGTTGGAAACTACATCAGTTGGATGTCAACAATGCATTCCTACATGGGCATCTTACTGAAAATGTGTATATGGAACAACCTACAGGCTTTATTGATGCTCAATTTCCGACTCATGTGTTTAAATTAAACAAAGCTATATACGGCCTAAAACAGGCTCCTAGGGCATGGTTTCATCGTCTCAGCTTGTTTCTCATGAATAATGGTTTTTCTTGTAGTCGTGCGGATCCCTCATTGTTCATCTATAACCATAACTCTTGTGTCATGTACCTCCTGGTGTACGTGGATGATCTCATTCTAACGGGCAACCAAGCCACCATCATGACTTCGTTCATTTCCCGTCTAAACAAAGAATTCGCTATTAAGGATCTTGGGAAACTCAACTACTTCTTGGGATTGGAGGTTACCTACACCCAAAATGGTCTTTTCTTAAATCAGTCTAAGTATACTTTAGATATTTTGACTCGTGCAAAGATGTTGGATGCAAAACCTGCACCAACACCTTTAAGCACCAATGTGTCGTTTGTTTCTACAGGTACTTTATATGCGGATGCTACACATTATCGTTCCATTGTAGGTGCTCTCCAGTATTTGACGATCACGAGACCTGATATAGCATATGCAGTGAATCAAGTCAGTCTGTTTCTTCATGCTCCAACTATTGCTCACTTTCAGGAAGTCAAACGAATTCTACGCTACCTCAAGGGGTCTCTTGCTTTTGGATTACACTACAGTCGTCCAACTCACACCTCGTTACTTGGTTACTCTGATGCTGATTGGGCTCGCTGCTTGGAGACTCGACGATCTACTTATGGTTATTCTATTTTTTTGGGTGGCAATCTAATTTCATGGAGTGCTAAAAAGCAACCAACCGTTGCGCGATCTAGTTGTGAATCCGAATATAGAGCCATGGCCAACACTGCTGCAGAAATTGTTTGGATAACGCATCTTCTTCAAGAACTTCATGCTTTGCCTCCGGACCGTCCAACTATTCTCTGTGACAATCAAAGTGCTATTTTTCTCACACAAAATCCTATTTCGCACAAGCGAGCAAAACATATAGATCTTGACTATCATTTTTTGCGCGAATTGGTGTCGGCTGGGAAATTAGCAACTAAATTTGTTCCGACCAAGCTTCAGGTGGCTGACATTTTTACCAAAAGTCTTCCTAGTTCTCAATTTAATATCTTTCGGCACATGCTCCGTATTGGTCCTCCACCGTTCAGCTTGAGGGGGGATGTTAGATAACATTAACCTATGGTGTTATATTGTTTTATCATGTATTCTTTAGGTACCTAAGTGTAACTTCATCATCTATATATTGTCTCATGTATCATTCTTTTAATCATCAGAAATACAATTTACTCACTCATTCAGTGATGTTCATCAAGTTTGATTCTGTTTAAATTAACAAGTTTATAATAGTGCCTTAAGCATGTCATATAATTTGAATATACCCAAATTGACCAATTTAGGTCTACCTACAGGCTGTTAGTGATTGCACTCCTTAACCAAATATCACCACCACCAACCACTTCTTCTCCAATCATCTAGAGAGAGAGAAACACATATACAATAGGAAGAAAGATTTTCTTAAATCAATATGAAAGATCTTCTTGGCCTTTCCAACATGCTTTTTGGAGGGTTTCTTTAGATAGCAAAAAAAAAAAAAAGTAAATCATTGAAGAATATTATGATATATCATAGATAGAACCACTCACAGTTTTCTGGTAATTGTTTATTATATTATTTAATATACTGAATTTCACTCTCTAATGTTTCTTGAAATCAAGAATAATGATCATGTGCAGACTCATTTCTTGAAAAAAAATTGTGGATAATTTTTCATGGGTTTGTTTAAAAATTGGTTATTTTTGGTGGGAAAATCGAAAAGACTGAATTTACTGCTCCATTTTACCCTGTTTGAACTCAGAAGTGAAGAAAGTACCTGTTTTGCTTTTATGTTCATGTCCTTTTTTTCCCACAATTAATGTTTCATTTCATCAACTGTTTGTCTGGTTTGATCTTAAATGTCTCTTCAGTGGAGTCATCCTTCATAAATATTCAAAACTTTTTCAGAAAATTGAATAAAAAGATTGAAGAAAAGCATGTCAAGTTACACACCAGGTTTCATCAATGAAAGATTCAAACAACCAGTCTCTTTGGAATTGGAATCACTGATTCCTGCTGGAAATATCACTATGCATATGTCTCAGCAGAATAACATGAATAATAATAATATCTTCACTGATGTTCTTGATGTTGGAGTTCTTGATTCCAATGTCGTCTCGCGACAAGAATTCGGTAAAATGTTGTTGATGGATCAAATTGGTTCACATCTTCCGCCCTCCGGAATCCAATTCTGTTCTGATCAGTACCAGAATCCTAACGGTTTTCTTTCGTTGGCGGATGAAAATACACAAGATTCCGAGGGTAATTCGTATGGAATTGGGAATGTAGTTTATGATTCCAAGTATTTAAAAGCGGTTCAACAACTGCTTGATGAGATTGTTCATATCAAGAAGGATTTGAAACAACAAGATTTTAAACAGGAATCCATGAATGATTCCCAACAATTGTTGATGGAATCGGAATATCGACAAGATTCCAGTCCACTCTCAGCTGTTGAAAAACAAGATTTAGAGGACAAGATGATCAGGTTATCATCTATGTTGAAAGAAGTAAGTTTACTGTTTTATATGAACATTTGCACATGTTTGATCCGATTAATGTTGCTCCGGTTCAATTCTTATGTTTATTGTCTTTTAAATTTGTGAAAAATACCAAAAAGATTCATCATATGTTTACAAACACTTTCTATGTGAACAGGTTGATAGAAGATACAAACAATATTATCATCAAATGCAGATTATTATATCATCATTTGAAGTACTTGCTGGATGTGGGGCAGCAAAAACCTACACATCACTCGCACTCCAAACAATTTCAAGCCGTTTTCGGTGCTTGAGAGATGCGATTGACAGCCAGATAAAAGTTATATCAAGAAGCCTTGGTGGGATAGATTCAAATGGGAATGGAATCGCGATTTCGAGGCTGAAATTTGTGGAGCAGCAACTTAGACGAGAGAAATATGATCAGAAGTTCAGTATGATGAATCAACATATTTGGAGGCCACAAAGAGGGCTTCCTGAAAGCTGTGTGTCGGTTCTGCGCGCATGGTTGTTTGAGCATTTTCTTCACCCGTAATTACTCTTCAACTTCTTGAACTTTGTCACGTTATTTGTTTTGAAAGATTGTTTAGGCCTGGATTTATCAACATTTTTGGTTCCAATGCCATAGCCAAATCCTTTTTATTGATGACGGTAAATATGGTGTTGTCACGCACCTAAACTTATATGCAAAACCTTTAAAAATAAAACTGTCATTTTAGTTTATTATAAGTAGAAACTTTTTTTCCTAATTTTAATCTACATAAAAAATTCTGTTGATCACAATGTATTATGGGCTTGACAGTTGAAAAGTTATACTCACTGTTACACAAACAAAAGGCGTGATAGGGGAAACGCTATTAACGAAATAAAATTTGATGCGGAGAGTAAAATGGGGGGGGGGGGGGGGGGGGGGGGGGGGGGATTGTAGGTATTTAACTAAAGTGATTGAGTTTTGATTCCTCATTTTATAGTTTATATTTATAGTTTATGTCTATAGCAGATATCCAAAAGATTCGGAGAAGACGATGCTAGCCAGACAAACAGGCTTGACCAAAAGTCAGGTAAGCTTCATGTGTTTTTAAATTCAGTTCCATCCGCGTAACTTTGGAATGTTATCTAGAAAAAAAAATGCACCAAGTTGAAATAAATGAGCTTCATTTCCATTCTGGAATCTTTATAAAATGTTCTTACTTGAAATGATCATGTGGGGTTGAGTTCAAATTCAATAATCATCACAACTGAAACAGGTTTCAAACTGGTTTATAAACGCGCGAGTTCGTCTATGGAAGCCAATGGTGGAAGAAATATACCAAGAAGAGTCTGCAGATGCTGCAATGGACTCCAATTCTTCATCAGAAACCACACCTAAAAAGACTTCACTTGATCAACCGCGCGATATGAACCCAAATGCAGCATCATCCTATCAAGCTCTTCACATGAAAACGGCGGGTGCTATTGTCAATGGCCTTGACGTTATCACAAACCCGATCATCGACAAAGGGGTGTCACTAACGCTAAGGTTACAACACACGGATGACAGTGGCTTACCCGTCTTGTCTTCTGTTGAGAACCATCATCATGGTTTAGTTGATCCTAGAGATGTTATTTGTGACACCCCAAATTTGTAAGTCACCAATATTGTAAGAAATTCATGCGAAGATCAAACCATCATTTGTCACTAATTAAGTTGTCTAATATCTTTTTTAATGTATAAATGATGATTTTAATCAAAGACTACAAATATGAAATATTTTATAGAAAATATAATATTTAACACTTTGTTTGGTTAAAGGATTTACTCATATATTTCTTTCTACAATAATCTAAATAAATTGGAACCCTGCATAAAAGAATACAAATCGGCGTGACAATGTGACACAAGTGTGTATTAATGTTCTCGTTTTAGCAGAATTGTACATGTACCATCCCAATGAAGTCAAAATGTTTATAAATAGAGCCAAGAATATAACGTTTGACTGGTCAAAGATAAAAAGTAAACAATTTTTTTGTTTTTTGAGAACGGTAAGTTCATCGTGCCACGAGCAGAACCACCCGATCATATCCATCTCCACTAGGCAATGCATATACACCAATTCAGGAGGAAACCCAATAAATATGGGAAAAAAAACCCCTTATGCGAATCGAACTCGGTACCTCTTGGTCCCAAAGCCTTATCCCACCCCCAAGGATGCCACTATGCTATAAATCCATAGGCAAAAGGTAAACAAATTAAAGTATTTTTTTAACAGCAACAAATAATATATTAAAATAGAGTAGACCTCTAGCAAGTAACTAGAAGCCACTAGGGTGCAAACGAGTCGAGCACCTCGCAAGCAACTCGAGATCGGCTCAAGAAAAAGCTCGAAACGAGTCGAGCCTTATCGAGCCCGAGCCGAGCTTGAGCCTAAAATAAAGCTCGTTTGTTTATCGAGCCCGAGCTCGAGCCTCGCATGTGAAGCTCGTTAGGCTCGTCGAGCCTTAGTGTAAACGAGTCGAGCCGAGCTTATTTAAACTTGTAGACAAGCCGACCTCGAACCTAAAAATAAGCTTATTTAGTAAACAAACCCAAACTTCACTTATTGAGCTCGTGAGCCTAAAAAGTCTATTATTTATACTATTTTTATTTAATATATTAATTAATAGATAATAAATGAGCTGGGCTCGAGCTTGAGAAAATACAAACAAGCCGAGCTCGAGCTTTGAAACAAAACTTGAATCGAGTCGAGTCCGAGCTCTCATAAGTTAATCGAGCTCGAGCTCGAGCCTAGTCGAGCTCAGGCTCTGCTCGTTTGCACCCCTAGAAGCCACCAACCGGTACATTACACTATGAAGTTAAGTTAAAATTACACCGAGAAGCCCAATCTAACGAGTGAAACCTTGCTCTATTTTTACTATCGAGCCACGGTCTCACTAGAAGCAGTCTCTCTATTCCTACGGGGTAGAGGTAAGACTGTCTACATCTTACCATCCTCAGACCTTACCTTAGCTTTGCTATTGGTGGGATTTACTGAATATGATGATGATGTAAGAACTTGACATGATCTCATCAAGGCCTATAGACTCGGACGGCGAAATTATGTTGCAGACTTTTCCATTTCAAACCTTCCATATAAACCAAACGGTAGAAAAGGAGGTGCTTTGAATCACCATCTTGGTTTAGCGAGTACTTACAAATGACATAGGAATCTTCATTACTTCTTCCACCGAATTCCCCAAGGCTGAAGCCGTTTTACACCATGCAAATACATGATCTCATATACTTTTCGAGAAGTGGTAGGAGATGAGTAGATGCAGTGGCGGAGCTTAGCTTAGCTTGGGCTAGTGGGTCCTCGGGCCTCCCTGTTTTTTCGCTTAGTAGTATAAATCTTATTGAAAATTTCTGAAAAATATAAAATTTTATATGTATTAAGTCTGGTCCTCCTGATTTTACCAAAAACTAAGTTCAATATCCGTCAATAAGTAGATGTTCAATGGTTTCCCAGTAAGGTACCACCGAAGAAGCAAATCCTCGAATGTTTTACTTTGAAAATTTTGTTTGTTTCCTTAAATGCTCAAATCACGTTTTAAATCACCATAACATTCTTTTACAATAATTAAACTGTTTTCACAGTATCTAAGGGTGTCCGGTGTGGTGCGGCAAAGGGTGTCGGCAAAGGCCTTTGTCGCGCGGCAACACCGCCGCCGAGCCCTTTGCCGCTCGGTTTCTTTGATCAGGCGGTGAAGGCATGCCGATGCGGGAATCATGATAGAGAGAGGGTAGTGTGAGAGAGAGAGGGTAGTGTGGGGTGGGGTCCATTCCAATCTCAACCAATCACACCTTTTTCTTTTTTTTAAAAAAAAAAGTTTACCACTTCACCAAGTGTCTAACCATTGCCAACACTTTTTAGCATAGTTTACCACTTTGACATGACACACTCTCATTGGTTGATTTTTTAGTTTGTCACTCTCAAGTGTTTAACCACTCCTTACACCCTAAATAATAAAAGTTGATGGTTTATTAATTAATGTCGTAAGACCACCCGTAGTGGGGCGGTATTTTTAAAAAAAGTTGAAAAAAAAAAACGCCTAAAACGCCCCTCCCCCCATTACATGGGGCGTTTTCTTAAAAAAAAAAATTCAAAAAATGGATTCTGGCGTTTTAATTATAACGCTGAATAGCAATTGCATGTGGCCAATGGTTTGATGATTGGGAGTGGTCCAAGGTTTGACTAGCCAATGAACAACTAGTTTGCTTTTTTTTTTTTTGTTTAATGATTGGAAGGGGCATTATTAGTCATTATTCCCGCTACGCCACTTTTGCAATAACGCCCCATGCTGACTGGACTGCCACGTGTCGGATAATGCCCCATGGTGAGGGCATTATTTTTCTTCACCACTACACATGGTCTAAGTAAGGTTGAATATAGGCAGGAAATGCTTTCTGTATGGAGTCAGAATTTGCAGTGTACTTCATTATATTGTCTCCTCACCGATGGGCTGGCGGAGCTAGCCCATTAATTTAAGGGTATATAAAAAACAAATTACCGGTCAACGGAGTAGCTGCAAGGGCGCTGGAAGTCTGGGATGATTGCAATTTTGTGAAGTTCTGTTTCTTACGTTGGCGCCCATACACAAAACAAAACAAAACAAAACAAAATGATATTGTTTTGTTTTGTTTTGTTTTGGGGCTTGAGCTATGTTTGTCAGTTGGGTCTCTTTTAATTATATTATACTTAATTTGGGTTAACTCTATCATTTGGGCCTAATTATTATACAAGTCTGGTGTTGTAAAAGGTTTGGGCTTATAAAAATTTGGAATTTTAATAAATTAAAATATCATATTTTTTAGGGGTATCCCCAGGATATCTTTTATATAAAACCGAAAAAAAATTACACTACGAATACGGGGTTGAGCCGTAGCCCGTGATACCCGTCCTTATACTGTACCTCCCCCACTGCTACCAGGGGCGGGGAGGGGCTCCCGACCCCCCGAAGTTTTCGATCAGTAGTATTATATATGTACATTTCGTATAGGATTTTGTAGGTATATACGTTTTCAACCCCCCGGTTTATAAAAAGAGAATTTTAAGTATATACGTTTTCCACCCCCGGTTTTATTTTTTTTATTTATATAGCCCAAATAAAATATTTAATTAGCCTAAATATTATAGGCCAAATCATTATATTTGGTAGAATACTAGAATGTATATTATATAACCCAAATCAAATCATTATATAGCCTAACTTAAAAACCCACCCTATCCAATAAAAAAACCCAAATTCGTTTACTTTGGGACATCGATCAGAAGAACAGAAGCCACGAAAACGCAGGTTCCAGAACTGTTCGACTTCAGCTTCTTGTTTGAGAACAGAAGCCAAAACGCTGCTCGTTGTTGTGGTCTTGTACTCTTGTTCGACTTCTTCAGTCTTCATAAGGTTAAAGGTATGTGTTTTTTTTTTTCTTTAGGTTTAATTTAGGGTTGCAATTTATGTGATTTAGGTTGCAATAGGGTTGAAATTGGTCTGAATTTTTGCCCTAAACTTGTTGAATCTTTCTGTAACTATGTCTAATTTTATTTGTTTAATCTTATTGTGATTTGATTTAGATAGAAATTAGAGTTTGAAATTTATGGTGATTTGTTAACTTGTTTTGTTATTAGATTATGCTATGGGGAAGAATAAAATGATAACTTCTTTTTTAATGTTTGAGAGTTTTTTATTTGATATTAATGTTTGACCCGACCCAACTCGACCTGAATCGAATCACCAATGTCCGACCCGAACATACACCTCGAAACTACGCGATAGAAATTTTCTTTTTAGGTTCGTTACCTTCCGACCCCCCGAACTTTTTTTTCAAGCTTCTCCACTGAGTGCTACAAGCCTGATTTACACAACCAGTTCCAAGATATAACTCGCATGGTTCATCCCTGTTTCTCAAACTTTAAATTCATTTTTACAAAGAAAACTACATATTTGTTTGGATGCATCTCATAATCAAAATATGTAAGTATACAAAATACTTGATTGTTGTGGATTTGACACAGAGAAGTGGGTAAGTGATACAGAAATCTCTCAGGTTGGACATGCTTGACATGATTCAAGAAATGTACAACATATTGTTTGTGTAAGCAACCTTAAGGATCCCCAAAAGCATAGCTAGCTGTGAAGACGTCAATAAGTTTTGGATATATTCACAGAAAATAAGGTCTCCTTCAACCATAGGTGGCAATTTTGACTCATTGCGTATGAATGAGTCAACTCAGGTTATGTTTGATCACTCTTGGGTCAAATGGGTAAGTAGAAAAAGTTAGCTTAAAGGAAACTGGTCGAAAGTCGCTAAAATGTATTTTTAATGCATAAGTCAACCTCCTTGGTCATTTTATTAAATAACTTCGAACGTTAAAAGTGAAATTGCACTAAGTTTAACGTTATTTTGCTAATTTCGCGAAAATAACGTTAAAATCATGCATTCTGTGGTAAGGTTGATAGCTGAAAGATAAGGGGATCCATGCTCCAATCGGTATTTGTCCCGATTGCTAAGTGTTATGTGTTTTAGGTCCAAGGCTTGACGCAAAAACTACTATCGAGCCGGGGGTCTCACCGGAAGCAGTCTCTCTATTTCTACGGGGTAGAGATAAAGATGTCTACATCTTACCCTCCTTAGACCCTACCTTAGCTTTGCTATTGGTGGGATTTACCAAGTAAGATGATGATGATGATGATGATGATGATGATGATGCTGAAATCATGTTGAAATTATATACTTCTCGTAGTCAAATTTGTTACAATAGTTAGTTATAAAATCAAAGTTCGGAAAAAAGGTCTTCCAAATGAACATAACTTGACCTGTTTTGACCCTAACATAACTTACAAGGTGCTGCCTTCTTTATCGAGTTTGACTTCATTAAACGAACATGGACTCTCCAGTTTACATGAAGAGACAATCTTACCTGTAGATATCGGCACGCTATCCCCCTTGGAATATTTGAATTTATGTAACAACCGGTTTTCTAGACCGCCTTTTAACATCTCCCAACTCGCGGTGGTCAAAAGATTTGGGAACTTATCTAATTGCCCGAATCTTGAAGCATTGCCCGAGCTCCCACCTAGTGTAGCTATAGCGTTTGCTAATAACTGAAAGTCATGAACAGTGGTGGATTGTATCATTATGATCGCTTGCACATGTGGCTAGAATATGCGCCGTTTGTTCTGCTTCAACGCTCATATGTGGGCGTTGTCCGGCCTGATTGGATTGCAACCACCCCGGGTCTTATTTTCACTGTTACAAGGGAGAGTAGCGGTGTAAAGATATGCAGGGCTCAAAGAATTTGATCTGGGACGTGTGTGTGTGTGTGTGTGGGGGGGGGGGGGGGTGTTGAAGAGATCAGCAAACCTTCTAAAATGTTTTAGAGAGACTGGTTTTATTGACCGAAATATTTGAATTGTAAAATATATTAAATTATAGGGATTGCATGGTTTGAAGTTCAAAAGCATCCGGAAGCCAAAATCGCTTTTTGACAATTAGACAAATCCGATGAATCCTACAGCCATTCAAAATAGAACCAAAACTTATGAAGAGTACAATGGATCAAGCATGTCGAAAACCGATCATTCCTTCCACATGTCTGCAAACTCATCAGTCTCCAATGGGTTTGTCATCTCATGCATTTTTCTTCTGGTCTTGGCTTTAACCTTCTTTGCATACTTGCCAGCCTTTTGTCTTTTCTCCAATGAACGTATCTAGCATCGATAATAAAAATAATAAATCATAAATTCTATATATAAAAAAAACTTTAAACCGACAAAAGTTAAATTGATAAAAGCATGAGGAATCCTTACCTGATTTGGCGAAACATAGAAGGGATTCTCATACAGAGTCGGACCTCCAAAGCTACCGCCAAATATCTTTATTGGATTTAAACAAAACCTTGGACCAACCTGTCCATTTAGCAAAATTTAAAAAATATTGTCTTGAAATATGAATTTATTAATGGCCTCATTTTTACGATTTACGAACCTCAATTAAGGTCATCTTTTCCAAGCCGCCTCGATCAATTTTATCTGCTCCAGTATGAGGGCATGAGATCTGTCACAATAGGATAAACCAAAACATTGATTAAGTTTAAAATCTGTAAAACAAGACATTATTATCTTTACAACCAACCTGGTAGTTACGGAACCATATGTGGTCATCAACGATTGAGAACACGAAGACATGGTCATGATAGGGCTTTGATTTCCTGTGTTCCTTGGGGGTTCCAAATATCTGTTGACCGAAACATATAATAATGTTACTGCAGCATTTTCAAAAGTTAAGCGAAGTACGATGCTTTCAAGCTTCAACATTAAGCAGAATCAAGTTCAAGGATCATGTTATTATTACTAAAACCTTTGGCTTATAATAAATTTTCACAAAGACATTGCCAACTGTATGAAGATTAGAAAACAAATGCACAACACAAATGCAGAAATTGTATTTATAACATTCAAAAGAATAAAAGGAACATAACAGAAGACGTGACCGGTATCAATTGTTTGTTTTTTTCATTTTCTGAGAGGGATTATAATATGATAATTTTGACAAAAATGGTTGTTTTGGCTCATAATTCTCCTATAGAAAGGTCACTTATGTGATCATGTATGATCAAATAATAATATAGTAATACAGCTTAAACTGAAGAGTTCGACCTAGTTTACATTTATTAGTAGAGGAAATGGTGATAAAAAGTCTAACGCTTATTTGTTTGTATAATGTAAATATCGTTGATTCATGAACTAACATCAAATCAAAATAAAACTTCTTGTGTAGATTTATACTGAATTATTAATAGTGATTTATTGTTTCTTCAAGGAAACAAAGATAAAGGTTGTTGATTGTCTTTTTACAAGAGACTAGTTGTCATTTGGTATCACATAAAGAATAGTGTTGATATGCAATAAGAAAATTGTTGGTTAAGTCCATACAGATGGTTAATATGGGGTTTCTTTCTTTCAGACTATACAGTATACACTCAGAACACAAATCAAACAGCTGTACAAGTCCATACAATCGTATAACTCCGGTTTATAAAACAATCCCTATGCATTTTAAGGTTCCCAACTGTGATATTCTACACAAAAAGGATTGTACCAAGATCTCAACACAAAGAAAGCACAGGGACGTACCTGTGTAATCATTTCTTTCAAAAGTTTCCAATGTGGATCTTTATCAAAATTTGATGAAAATGTGAGTAGAGGACGGGAGCCTTTAAGATGATTTCCAGTGAGCTTTAACTCTTCCATTGTGTGAACTAACACATATATTAAACCAAATAAATAAATCAGTTGGTTTTAAAAAGCGTATGGCACTCCAACGCATTTTTATCCAAAAGCCAACGCGCGCACCACGAATTTGAGACGTTTGTCATAAGAAAATACTAAAAAACTATCTTTTGATAATATTTTTACTTCTTAAACACTGAGATATAAGAATATTCTCATCATCCTTGGTCAAATTTTTTAATCAGATTTGAAAAGCACAGCCCCATTGCACTCAATGGTCTAATTTGTTCAAATACTGCATGAAGTATTGTGTCAACCACATCATCACATCAACAGCAACAATGCGATCTCATCATTGCATCAGGTGTATGGCGCAATTTGCACGCATTTTAAAAACAAGATCTGAACATATAAAGCCTTAGGGGGGTAGGGGTGGTCATCACTCATCACTCACTCACAACTTCCAATCAAGTTCCGCCATGTCATCAAGCATTATTCCATCACTAGTGAATTAGTGATGGATTTTAGTGGAAATGCCCATCACTTGTGATGAAATTCCATCGCTCGCAACCTTTTTTTTTGTTTTTAAAGTAAATTAACAATAAATCAGCCATGGCTTCGGCTGTGTTTGTTTCTATGACCACCAAAGCAAATTAAATTAAAGTTTGAAATATGTTGTGTAAATATAATGCAAGTCCAGGGACCATTCATGTTAAAACATCCCAACTTTTAAAACAACACAAACAACACCCCATCTCCACTTCTTCTTCTCGACCGGTTTTTCCAGCGAAGCCAACAATTTTTTTTTGTGAAACAAGCACTTGTTCCATTCACAACCCAACAAATCAAACAACCACCTACCATTCTTCACGTGTGATAATTTTCACGCGTTATCAAATTGACGCGTTGTGGAAACCACCAGCGGTGGTGTATCATGCGGTAAAACGCATTGTGGGTGGTTCACCACGGACCGCCCCGTCCCCCCTTACATAATCAACAACATCCACTGCTACAATTATTTATTGGTTTGTAAAACTGACCATAAGGTAAAACATACAAACAGGCTTACCTGCATTAACTAAAAACTTTACTGATGGACCATTAGGGCACTTAGACATCCACAAGTAAAGATCTTTATGCTTCCTACACTGAAAAAACAAACCCATCAAACACCAACCTTAAACAACCTACCAAAACAAATCATTCAAACATTAAAAAAACATAACCAACCTCAAAGAACAAACAAGAAGAGCAACTCTTAAGCTCAACCAACTCATTCAAAGTAGCTCCTTTAGTAGCCTTTGACTCAACTTTATTATCCTTCTTGCAGTGTGGCAAAACAGACACCAAATTCAACATCAAATGCCGGTACCTAACAAAATTCACAATCATTAATTCAAACTGAAAACCAGCATCAAGCAGTGAACTTTATTAACCTGTAATTGATGCGACGGGAGCAGGTAACGAGAACTTTCTCTCTGTTTCTGAATCCTGTAGATTCTTGTTGGGTTTCTGGTTTATCTTTCCAACCGAGAAGAGTCCGTTTGGGTCTCTCCGGTGCCGTTTCATCCTTCTTCACCGCCGGTACCTCTACGTCACTGTGTTTTCGCTTCTTCCCCATTTTGCAGAGAGAGTAAACCCTAAACCCTAGAGAGAGAGATTGATTTTGGTAATAAAGGATCAATGGGTTACTAATTTGTGGACTTGTGACTTTTGGGCCGTATTTGAAGACGACAAGTTGTATTTTGTGACAACTTTTTTGTTTATTTTTTAAAATCATATATAAGGTTAGTTATGATTTATGGGGATGTTTGTTTGCTTTTCTTTCTTTTTTTTTAAATGAATTTAAATTAAGAATTTGATTATTCTTTTTAGAAATTAAGGAATGTGAGTTTGTTTTGAGTTTTTTCTTCAAGTGTGGATGAAACTTCTTGGACGGTTTTATTAATGGGTTTGGATGGATGAGAAAATACTCATGTTTTACTATACTAACTCTTCTTTTGTCAACATTCTTTATATATGTACATTTGATGTTTGTGTGTATATACTAACTCTTCTTTTGTCAACATTCTTTATATATGTACATTTGATGTTTGTGTGTATAACTTTACTAGTATTAAGCATCCGCGTTGTAGCGGTTGTTGTAAAAATGTGTCAAGTAGTACCAATGTTATACCACTATCAGCGATTACCAACATCGGAAAAGCTCGTAAAAACAAAATATAACGGAAAAAAATAAAGCCGACCGAAAAGCTGATGTAAAATATTTGAATCACGCACGCTCGTTGCAGAGAAGTTAAACCGAAATGTAAAACATAGAAAAATAACTAAGTCAATCCAGGACCCGCGCGTTGCGACGAACTTGTCAAATGGAGAAATATAGATGTGTTGTGACGGGCCAAACGGAAAAAAATACACAAAAAAATGTTGAACCCTACACGCACGTTGTGATGCGTTAATTCACAAAATTTAGAACAAAACGAAAAAATTTAGAATGAAAAATAAGTTGGACCAAAATTGAAAAATAAAAAGAGTTGGGGTTAAATTGCAAAAGATGAAAAGCTTTAGGTTAAAAGTAAAAAACAAAGGGTCTAAATTGCAAAAGAGTAAAAGTTTTGGGTTAGAAATGAAAAAAAAACCATATACATGAGGTACAACACCATAAATTAAAAAAATTATTTTTATAAAACTTGAATAAACTATTATATTAATAGAGGAAACTCTAGTTAATGGTTAAATACTTATTTATTATCTGCATAATACACGTTGTGGTTTTAAATTATTTATTATTCTTTGATTAGTTTAATGTTTATGAATTAATTATTTTCATATTAGTTTAAGAGATATTAATAATTTATTAGATATTAGAATTAGATATTTATAATATTATTAATTATTAATATTAAAATAAAGATAAAGATAAGTGATATTATATATTGGTTATTAATATTAAAAAGAAATATATTAAACAAATATAAATAAAATTTATGAGGTTGAAGGAGAGAATGACATGTGGCATTATTTGTAGTCTTTTATTAATATTTAGATATGAATTTATTTATTATATGAAAACTTAAGCATGCTTTATGCGAAAATAAATACGGGTGTATAAAGTTACTAAAAATTTATATAATGGGGGTTTAGAGCATCTACAACGGTTGTCAAAATCCACATTATTCCAGACCACCACCATTCAAACCCTATTTTTTCCCATAACATTAAACCGTTTCAAACCTTCACATCACACCTCATTTTTAACTGTAAACGTCTAATTATGTGATCTAGGAGGTTTCTAGGGGTGAAATGCTTTTGCTAGTATTTTGATGATGGTGAACTTTAGTGGTAGCAATTATTATGGTCTTGAATTGATGCTGAATATTTTGATGATATTACGGATCACTTGCTTTGTAGAAAGGTAGATGTAGGGGGTGATCACGCGGTAGTATTGTTGAACCATCGTGTGAACAATGGGAAATGCTAGGATATTCATGGTAGTTTGGTGCTAAATGTGGATATATCAGCTTGTGTGTGTGTGTTATTACATGAGTGCCTTAACTCGTAAACTACGTTTGCTTGCTGAGCTCTTTTTGCAGACTTGTTGATCGGCTGCAGCTGAAGTAACTTTTGTCCATCATCATCATACTCAGTAAATCCAATCAATAGCAAAGCTAAGGTAGGGTCTTAGGAGAGTAAGATGTAGACAGCCTTACCTCTACCCTAATAGGAATAGAGAGGCTGCTTCCGGTGAGACCCCTGGCTCCATTTTTGTTATTTGTCCATAATTGTCCAAATGTTGTTATTTGTTAACAAGCATTCACTACATAATTTCTTAAGTTGCTCTTTTTGTGAGGCGAGAGTTAGTATCTATGACATTTAACTATCACTGTAGCATCATAAATAAAAAAAATTATCAGCATGGTGCATCATAAGTGAAAGTTATTAGCGTCTTCTTTTATGGATGCATTATGTTGTTGGAGGCTAGAATTTTCAAGTGGCGCAGGGTCTTAATTTGGGTATTAGCTTGTTTGTATATGTGCCCGGTTGCTTTTGCTGCTTAATTAGCCTCTCTGTTTACTTTAAATTATTAGCATTATCTTTCGTAGCTCTTTTAGTATCACTTGGATTTGGACAATGATCTGTATGCCTTAAGCATTACAATAATTCCTTCAGAAATGTAGCTTATTTTGTTCTATGTAGGTATGCTGCAATGCTAGATTAACAATAGCATAACTTTATGTTTGCAGTGAGAGAAAGTCTGTGGAGTACAAAGAAAGAATACGGCAAAACAGAAGATGACTTAAAGTCTCTTCAAAGCGTCGGGCAGATTATAGGCGAAGTTCTCAGGCCTTTGGACAACGAAAGACGTATATAACATTTCCACTATTCTCTTTCATTTTCCTTAACAGCATCATAGTAAATTCCCACTTACATCGAACACTAAAATGTATTTTCAAACTTTTCTTAACCAATTAATAAATCTTACTTTTGACGCCACAGTGATAGTTAAGGCAAGTAACGGTCCTAGGTACGTCGTCGGGTGCCGCAGTAAAGTGGATAAGGAAAAACTAACAGCCGGGACTAGAGTGGTTCTTGATATGACAACTCTCACTATCATGCGAGCACTCCCTCGTGAAGTTCGTATACATGCCAAATGATTTTTTTAACTATTTTTCTTTTTGTCGGTAATTGTTTGACCACCAAATTTAATATCATCACAGGTTGACCCGGTTGTTTATAACATGCTCCATGAAGATCCTGGTAATGTTAGCTATTCAGCAGTCGGAGGGCTATCAGATCAGATTCGAGAACTTCGAGAATCCATAGAAATGCCTCTGATGAATTCGGAGCTCTTTTTAAGGGTCGGAATTAAACCCCCCAAGGTAAATATTGACCAATTTTCAATATTCGAATTGTAAATGTTACCGGAATAAATTGCTTTTGTATTTTGTTTCTTAGGGTGTTCTTCTCTATGGACCTCCTGGTACCGGCAAGACTTTACTAGCTAGAGCGATCGCTAGTAATATTGATTCTAATTTCTTAAAGGTACCATGCATTACTATTTTAAGTTTGTTTACAACTTTACATGCTTTTTAGATAAGTTAGGGGTATTTCCGTCTTGTTAGTTAACTTAAAGGGCAATTTGGTCTTTTTTCAGGAGTATTCACTCTATTCACATAAAGTTTAAACCAAATTGCCCTATAAGTTAGGAAAAAAAGACAGAAATACCTTTGACCTAACGGAGAAAAAATGGATGGGTTAACGAGCTGGATGAAAATGGCAATAATTTCAAACCTTTTGGATCCAAATGCGGAAAAACAAACCTTTGGACGAAAGTCGCAAAACTGGATTAACCTCATGGACGAAAATGGCATTTACCCTATTCTTTATTATAACATTTGGTAAATCATTTGTAGGTTGTATCAAGTGTCATTTGTAGGTTGTATCAAGTGTCATTATTGATAAGTACATAGGGAGAGTGCAAGATTGATCAGAGAAATGTTCAGTTATGCACGTGATCACCAAGTATTGCTTCTAGCCTCTGCCGTTATCTTCTTAATGAATGGAAAAAATATCTATTTTCTTTGATTCCATGTTTTAGCACGTGTTCTTACTTCTTATGCTTGTTTGTCGATTTTCCAGCCCTGCATTATATTCATGGATGAAATTGATGCAATCGGTGGACGTCGTTTTAGTGAGGGAACTAGTGCTGACCGTGAGATTCAACGAACATAATGGAGTTGTTGAATCATCTAGATGGGTTTGATCAGCTCAGGAAGGTATATGTTTTTACTGTTCGAAAGTTGATTTAACGCGCATTACGTAGAGATATGACATCTTATTCGATTGAAATCTTTAGGTAAAAATGATTATGGCTACAAACAGACCCGATGTTCTGGATCCAGCGCTTATTCATCCTGGTAGACTAGACAGGAAAATAGAGATCCCGCTTCCAAACGAGCAATCAAGAACGGAAATTCTCAAAATTCATGCTGTTGAGATTGCTAAACATGGTGAAATTGATTACGAGGTCGTCGTTAAGCTTGCTGAGGTATTTTATGGCTTTAAGTCGACGTATATGGTTATCTCTAGTTGGTTTTGTTTATAAAAATTTTAACAATTGGTATTCTTTTAGGGTTTTAATGGAGTCGATCTTCGTAACGTGTGTACTGAAGCTGGAATGTCTGCAATCCGTGCAGAACGTGATTATGTCATCCACGAAGATTTCATGAAGGTAACAAACATTTTCTCTGCCAATACAAATATAGTAAATTACAAAAATAGTTCGCTGTGTTTATACCCAATTTCAAAGCCTGTCATTTGCCTTTAAAATTGAAGGCTTTTGTACTTATTGTTTTAAAATCTTGCACGTTACGTCCTTTGGCTCCCACCCAGTTAATTTTTATCGTTAAAGGGACATTTTCTCGCCTGACTAAGATGTTCGATTTGGGTTGTATATTTTTTATTTTACGTTGATCATTTATAGAATTAAAAAAGATGGACAAAAGACTGTCAATTGTGGATGTCAGTATTCATTTGTATGTTGTTTGTTGGCTTACATATAGAGGGAAAAGTTTTAATGTTTATGAATGTATCAGGCTATTCGTAAACTGAACGAGGCTAAGAAGCTGGAGTCAAGCGCTCATCACAATGTTGATTTTGGGAAGGAGTAAGAATTGTCAAATGGATTATTGCAATGTACACTTATATTGTAAAAGATTCATTATTTAATCTTTCAAATCATATTAGAAATCAGAAAAAATATGGAAACTATTCAAGTCATATCTATGAAGCCTGACAATGCAGGCAGTGTTAGATCGGGTCAAACAGTTTCTAACCAGAACGGGTGGGTTGAAACGAGTTTTTTCATTAAGTATTAAAGTGGGTTCACCTGTTATAATTTTTTTTTGTGGCGTGTGGAGGCGATTCGGCGACAACATTGACGGCTTTGGTGGCTGACGGGTGGTCCGTAGGACAACCCTTAATTGAGCTAAATACGTGCATATCCCATATTTTACACGGTAATGTATTGTGAATGTGATAACTATGAGTGTTCGTGTGTTTTGCAGGTAAATCGCTTAATTCGGTTAAATTGGAACGCGAAGGCTACGGTTGGAAATTAAATGGCATTGTGACTTTGTGGTTCAAAGAATTAAAGGGACAAGCAGCGTAGGGTTTGGTGAGGCTTTGTATAAGAAGTCAACAATCTCAAAACATCATCACATCAAGAGGCAACATCATGTGGAGACATGTTCGGATGACATCATCAGAGCTGGGTTTTTGAGATTAAAAGAATCATCATCGCAGCAACATTAAAAAGGTGAGTGGGCTTGAGGCACATGTGGGCTGACACTAATAAAGGCTGCACGTGGACTTTCTTCTTTGGGCCGAATATTGAACTTCACATGATCATCATCATCATCAATAGTGGGCGACAAACATCAGTGGGCGGCTGGGCTTTTGTTTAATTGGGCCGCCATCTTGACTTGGAGCTTTTGGATTGGGCCGCTAACAAGGAAGCAACAACACATAATTGTTTTAAGGAGGTGGGCGGCACATGTTGTCAGATGCACATGAGGGTTTGAGGATAATCAATCATCATCATCAACATCATGTGATCACAGAGACATCATCATCACCTCATGATAGTGGGCGGCACATGTGAAGAGGCACACGAAGATCAATTGTTTTGGATTGGGCCTATTGGAAACAAAGTCAAAGACATCATCATTCTTTATTGAAGGCAGACATTATCACGTGAATAAGGAATAACAATCAGGTTGCCACCGTAATTTACGGTCTTACCGTAAATTACGGTGGACCTGAAATCCATCATATTGCCACCGTAAAGCAGTCTTCTTGGGCCGTAAAACATTTCATGTACACCGTAATTTACGGTGGAGCCGTAAATTACGGTGGTGTCTGCGAAACAACTTGTAACTGCCTCATTAAAGTCGGTTTTATTGTGTCTTTTCAAGTGTTCTGATCATTGTCGGTTTTGGGAGCATCCTAGGGGCGAATTGGCTTGTTCTTGCTTGGTTTTGGACAATTCCTAACATTTGTTTGGTGTTTTCGATTTGGATGAACATGGAAACTTTTGTTATGATGTTGATTCGAGCCATGTGTGGCTAAACACTTTATGATCGTCCTAGATTGAAGGTTTGTTTGAGACATTTTGTATTTGATTTCCTAATTTCTAGAACAGCAATCCTTATCTTTATGGTTGGTTTGTTATGGTGTGTGATTGTTTGTTAGTAACTTGTTAATTCTTATGATTTTCTAGTTTGAAACCATACGTTCTTGGTGCCGTTGGCAATCGAGATATCATGGGTAGAATTAGGATTGGGTAAGGGTTGATTGATCATCGGGTAACAACCTCACGTTCGAGGAATCTGAGTACTTAGTTCCCTTTCATCACTGCAAGTAATCACACATGAGCTATGTCTATGTAGTTCTTTCTAGTGGAATGAAAATATGAATGTCGAAACAAACCGGAAATCTAGGACGGTCATTTGTCTCTAATTTGCTTACAACCGAATTTTTCTCTTGCAATTTACTTAGTTTAATTTAGTCTAAAACCAATTCACTCACATAAACTCTTGAATTTTATTTCTCTTGCAATTTAGATTAATCTAGTTAGTTAGACATACATTGAAATAACACACATTCCACAAACTCCCTGTGTTCGATACCCACTTACCGCTATCTATATAGTTGTTATTGGGATTAAATTTGCGTGACCTACGACATCACGTCAAATTTTGGCGCCGTTGCCGGGGAGTAGTGCGCAACGTGTGTTATTTTTTTATTGTTTTAAGTTTGTTATTTTTCTGGTTTACGCTGGGTGTGTTAGTGTGCAGGTATTGACAGGTGCATGCGTACTAGGAGCTCTCACAAGCTATCACCTTTGGCATTTGATCCGGAAATGAGTTATTAAGAGGAGTACGATTATGGTTATTATTACGATGAATATTCCCAACTTTCATATGAAGGCCATCAGATGTACGATCAAGACTATTATCATGCTCAGTATACATTTGATCAGTATGGTTATGAATGTGTAACTCAACAACCTACTTTGCACTATCAGTCACATAAATCTGAAAGTCTTGACGAGATGATGAGAAAGAGACATATGGTTCATGTTGAAAAAGAATTAACAAAGCCTCATTTGTCAATGGAAGAACGAGTAGAACTTTTGGAATGGAAATATGATTTGCTACCAAAAGAGGTGAAAGAGATGAGGCCAGGGACGTCGATATTGGAAAAACGTCAAGCAAAACAACACTGGATATATGTGCAGATTGAACAAATGACACTTATGGGTGATGTAGAAGAAAAGGTTGTGAGTCCTCCCGAACTTGAAACTGAATTATTAGGGCCAAATGAGGAATATACAATTGAAATTATTGTGGAGGAACCACCTATAGAGAGCAAAGTTGAGGGCCTTTTACTTGATGAACCAATCAAAGTTGATTACAACTCTCCGGCTGTGGTGGTTATGGAAACCAAGAGTGTTAAGGATGCATGTTTAGAAACTAGGAAGGTGGCACTTCATGATGTGGGAGATTTCATTCATAAGTTATGTTTATGGGAGAGTTTGGATTTGTTGGGCGCAGAAAACGAAGTAGTGAAGTGGAGAGTAAACTACCGAGCATTTGTTGGAAATTCGGTAGGAAAATGTGGATTTAAAGAATTTTGCAAAGAAAGATGGGACGTGACAAAGCACACACACAATAGAAGAATCAAACATCGTGCTTACATCAGCAACGAAAAAGGTAAATGTGCATTGAGACCACCTTGAGACGTATCAGGTACGGTCGGGCTGAAGACCTAAACTTTAGCGCTGCTTGGGAGGCAACCCAAGGTGTTTTTAGATAAGTGTGGGGAAGATGTGCGGAGAGTTGTGTGAAGGTGATGATAGGAAGTCGGATTATCTACAACATCTGTTGTGTCAAACTTCACCAGGTCAATGTACTTTTTCCTTAGACTTGTCATGTTCTTTAGCTTTGAAATATTGTTAGTTTATTAGTTTGCTTTTGATTATTAAAAAAATATGAAAAAAAAATACCAAAAAGAAATTTGGGGTTTGAGATTTAAGCTTTTGTTGATGTTGAATGAATTTTAGTGATCAAAGCCCTCAAAGCCATACATTGGGACAATGTATCCCAAGTGTGGGGATGGGGGAAATTTTTGGGAGTTTTAAATTTTTTTTTTGTAAATCCGAGCGAAAATTGTTAAAATTTGAAAACTTGATATTATACTATTTGACACACCGACACCCATTCCTAGTCTTTTCTTGGTGAGGATTTGAGCCACATATGATTATTAATGTTGCTTTCTTTGTTTTGAGTGGCGGTGTGTTTATTGTGTTAATAGAACTTGTGTGTGAATACTTGTTAAATCCTAGAATTAGCATGCTTTTGAAAATGATAGGGGGACTTTTAGGAAGCCTCGTCTAGATGTGTGAGAGTGTGGGATTGGTGGGTTGGACCTCATACGTTACATATATGAGCTTGGTATTGTGAGGGGTGGGGGTTTGGTCCTTAGAAAGCCATGTTGAGCCTTAGACCATTCGATTGTGACCCGAACCTACTTCCTACAAAAAAAAAAAAAATTACCTTTTGAGATGACCCGGTTTAGGAGATTTAGTATGTCGTATTGATGTTCTTGTATATATTGTTGAGTTTGATGTGTTAAAAAAAAAAGAAAAAAAAAGAAAAAAAAAGAAAGAAAAGAAAAGAAAAAAGAAAAAAGAGAAAAATATGAAAAATACAAAAAGAAGTATTTAGTTGCAATAGAGTTGAGAATGTCAAGAAGCTTTGTATTTATTTTTGGTGTTTGCTTCGTTGTAGTAGAAATAAAAACCGGGTCAAATCAATTAGCTCTCGCATATATATTTTCCCATTTTCCTACCTTGACACCTAGCCCCGTTACAACCCGCAAGTCCCTTTGATTCTAAAACATGTTAGATATTTGTTAGGAGGAAACTTGATTTGTATACAAGCTTATTGTCGCGCGCACACACACACGCATTGAGTGGTTTAGCATTATGCTAATAATTCTTGTTACCGAGAGATTTTTGTGAGGGGTGTGTCTTGTGGTATGATTGAAAGTTAGTAAAAGGACGGCACATTTAGCTTGGTTTGCATGTTTGATTGCTTTGGTGTTGAAATAGTTTTTGAATGGGTTGCTTGGGACAAGCAACGGGTAAGTGTGGGGATGTGACGGGTGGTCCGTAGGACAACCCTTAATTGAGCTAAATACGTGCATATCCCATATTTTACACGGTAATGTATTGTGAATGTGATAACTATGAGTGTTCGTGTGTTTTGCAGGTAAATCGCTTAATTCTGTTAAATTGGAACGCGAAGGCTACGGTTGGAAATTAAATGGCATTGTGACTTTGTGGTTCAAAGAATTAAAGGGACAAGCAGCATAGGGTTTGGTGAGGCTTTGTATAAGAAGTCAACAATCTCAAAACATCATCACATCAAGAGGCAACATCATGTGGAGACATGTTCGGATGACATCATCAGAGCTGGGTTTTTGAGATTAAAAGAATCATCATCGCAGCAACATTAAAAAGGTGAGTGGGCTTGAGGCACATGTGGGCTGACACTAATAAAGGCTGCACGTGGACTTTCTTCTTTGGGCCGAATATTGAACTTCACATGATCATCATCATCATCAATAGTGGGCGACAAACATCAGTGGGCGGCTGGGCTTTTGTTTAATTGGGCCGCCATCTTGACTTGGAGCTTTTGGATTGGGCCGCTAACAAGGAAGCAACAACACATAATTTTTTTAAGGAGGTGGGCGGCACATGTTGTCAGATGCACATGAGGGTTTGAGGATAATCAATCATCATCATCAACATCATGTGATCACAGAGACATCATCATCACCTCATGATAGTGGGCGGCACATGTGAAGAGGCACACGAAGATCAATTGTTTTGGATTGGGCCTATTGGAAACAAAGTCAAAGACATCATCATTCTTTATTGAAGGCAGACATTATCACGTGAATAAGGAATAACAATCAGGTTGCCACCGTAATTTACGGTCTTACCGTAAATTACGGTGGACCTGAAATCCATCATATTGCCACCGTAAAGCAGTCTTCTTGGGCCGTAAAACATTTCATGTACACCGTAATTTACGGTGGAGCCGTAAATTACGGTGGTGTCTGCGAAACAACTTGTAACTGCCTCATTAAAGTCGGTTTTATTGTGTCTTTTCAAGTGTTCTGATCATTGTCGGTTTTGGGAGAATCCTAGGGGCGAATTGGCTTGTTCTTGCTTGGTTTTGGACAATTCCTAACATTTGTTTGGTGTTTTCGATTTGGATGAACATGGAAACTTTTGTTATGATGTTGATTCGAGCCATGTGTTGCTAAACACTTTATGATCGTCCTAGATTGAAGGTTTGTTTGAGACATTTTGTATTTGATTTCCTAATTTCTAGAATAGCAATCCTTATCTTTATGGTTGGTTTGTTATGGTGTGTGATTGTTTGTTAGTAACTTGTTAATTCTTATGATTTTCTAGTTTGAAACCATACGTTCTTGGTGCCGTTGGCAATCGAGATATCATGGGTAGAATTAGGATTGGGTAAGGGTTGATTGATCATCGGGTAACAACCTCACGTTCGAGGAATCTGAGTACTTAGTTCCCTTTCATCACTGCAAGTAATCACACATGAGCTATGTCTATGTAGTTCTTTCTAGTGGAATGAAAATATGAATGTCGAAACAAACCGGAAATCTAGGACGGTCATTTGTCTCTAATTTGCTTACAACCGAATTTTTCTCTTGCAATTTACTTAGTTTAATTTAGTCTAAAACCAATTCACTCACATAAACTCTTGAATTTTATTTCTCTTGCAATTTAGATTAATCTAGTTAGTTAGACATACATTGAAATAACACACATTCCACAAACTCCCTGTGTTCGATACCCACTTACCGCTATCTATATAGTTGTTATTGGGATTAAATTTGCGTGACCTACGACATCACGTCAAATTTTGGCGCCGTTGCCGGGGAGTAGTGCGCAACGTGTGTTATTTTTTTATTGTTTTAAGTTTGTTATTTTTCTGGTTTACGCTGGGTGTGTTAGTGTGCAGGTATTGACAGGTGCATGCGTACTAGGAGCTCTCACAAGCTATCACCTTTGGCATTTGATCCGGAAATGAGTTATTAAGAGGAGTACGATTATGGTTATTATTACGATGAATATTCCCAACTTTCATATGAAGGCCATCAGATGTACGATCAAGACTATTATCATGCTCAGTATACATTTGATCAGTATGGTTATGAATGTGTATTCGCTAGATGTTGGTGGTTGGGCACTACCTTCCCCAACCACCACGTGCTTGCGTCACCATCTTATCATTTAATTGTGATTTAAGACCCCATAGTGCCGCCTGTTTTGGTGTGCCCAGGCGCTATAGGGCGCTATGGATGAGATTGGGGTGATATACCACCGCATTACACATGATCTAAAGCTACTTGTGAAGTCCCCGTAACCCCTTGGATCGATGAGGAACAACAAAACATTGCACTTGATTCAAAACGTAAACATAAAACAAGATAGAAAGTGTAGAAGATATAGAGAACTCTTTGTTAATTAGTTGTGACATATTTACACTAAAAGTGTAAACATCTATCCAACCTGTTTTAGGTCACCCACACTTTCTCTCTCTAAACTCACTCTTTATCACAATAGAATTAACCATGAACTACTCAACTAACACACTATATCCGTATTTATAAGAAAACCATCATCTCTCTCTAAACTCACTCTTTATCACAATAGAATTAACCAAGAACTACTCAACTAACACACTATATCCGTATTTATAAGAAAACCAACATATCCTGAACTTATCACAAGTTCCGGATAACCCAATAATACGGAACTCTCTATGTAGATTAGGGAAACAAGTTTAACACACCAACTGTCAATAATCCGGAACATCAAGTAATCTGAAACTCTTGATAATTCGAACTCCTAACTTTCTTTTGACTTCAACTATCTCATCAGAAAGTGAACGTTTCACAGAGTTGATGAGGCCACGTTTAGTCGACAGGTTACTGCACTTACACTACTCATTGAGAGACTCGACTCTTGGATTTCACATAATTAATAAAGCCATGGTTACTCGGGTAGGTTACTGCACTTGCACTACGGAGAAGGTAATAGACTTGACTTCGGAGTCTAGGTGTAGGTCAAGGTGTTCGCTCGGAGCCCCGACCCTAGGTGTAGAGATGTGCGTAATTCAGGTGACATATTAAGTAATCATAATCATAAATAAAATAAATTATTCAAATTACCACATAAAAATATTGTTTTGTTTGGATAAAATAGAATTCTGGGAGCTGCTCTTTCTATATAAATCGACTTTCTAAATGGCCAACCAAAGCTATTAACGAATCATAATCAGCCATCATAAGGTAATTCATCATGCAATATTTAAAGTATAAATAAACATAAAAAACATATTATATACTTGTGAATTCCATAAGGAAAAATATCTAATATGTCACACCCCCAAAATCCACATGTGGAGTACCACCGCTTGGAGGCGTGACTGACCAGGATCCAGCCACCAATTATACTGAGCATTGGTCAATAGTAAAATGTTCACCAACCACAATAGTTAGTAAACATTATAGTTCGAAGTTTTAAAAGTTTAAGTTCAAATAACAGTTTAAGTAAACAGCGGAAGCATAAACCAAACAGTTTCAAAGCAAAGTTCATAGTTCAAGATTATTTAAAAACCCAACACATGGGCTAGGCGACCACTACACATTCCCAAGCTGCAAGCTCCCGAGTCACTGGGTACCTGCAAAGCATGCAGTAGGGTATCAACAAAAATGTTGGCGAGTTCACGAGTTGTCCAGTTTTTAATTACCAAAAACCTGTTTCACCAGTTAATTTATCCGTTTATACATGCGATGGGGAGCTACCCCATAAGTAAGCGACTAAACTGTTTTTCCAATACCGAATACTTACTTAACCGTACGTTTCCGCAGTGCCCCGTTTGTCAATGTTCTATCATCATTGACGGTTTGCCATAGTACATTAGTTCACTCCCGTTCCCAGTAACAAGGGTCGGTGTGAGGCTGGTTACACCTAAATAGCGCTATTAACTAATAACCCGTTCGCCAGGCCCCGGCGACTAATCGGTATTAAATGGTAGGGACTTAAGTGATAGAGTTTCGTTTAGTGTTGCTTGTTGCATTTCCGCATAAACAATAATTAACTAAGAGTCCCATTTAAGGGGAAGAAAGTAGGTTTGTATCCCATACGAGGGGATAGCGTTGTTTAAGTTTCCGTTTCCCAAAACCACCGGGAACGCATGCTTTAATAGTTGTGAACTCACCTTGGGTTGCTCGGCAGATTAGTTTACTTGGTCACGCACGCTGGTTACCACGTCCTAGCATGGTTACCGGTATGGGCCAGGTTTGGGCATAAAGAAGTCACGTATATCCTACACGTATCTAACACATAGCATACTTATCGCGTCTTTGTCCTACCAGTTAAACAGTCACAGATAACACATAGTCCAGTCAAACAGTAACAAGCATGAACAGTCCATACACTTCGGCCCAATAACGGAGACACGTAGCCCAGTCGAGACAAGGTGGTCTCGAGTCGAGACCGAGAGGTCTCGAGTCGCCACCAAGTGGTTTCGGGTTGCAGCTGGGTGGTCTCGAGTCATGCAAGTACGAGTTGCAACCTCAGATGTCTCGAGTTCAGTCTCGAGTCGAGATCATGAGATCTCGAGTCGAGACCTTGCTGATTTCGAGTCTTTGAAGCTTATCTCGAGTTGTTACTTGGTGGTCTCGAGTCGCAATCACCGCGGTTTCGAGTTGTAGTTCGATGGTCTCGAGTCGAGACCAAAGGTCTAGACTCCCATCACCTGCTGATTCTAGAACATCTGCATACAATGTACTATCCAATAGAATTTCATGTTCATGATCCTTAGTACTAACCAATACAATTTCACCAACACGTTTTCTTGTCTAACTCTAAATCAAATAAATCAAACATACAGTTTTTCAAATATTTTCGTGGCACTCATGTTGTTCTTCATTAGGGTTTTCATCATTTTCAAAACAAACTCAAATATTCATAACATGTTCATGTATTTCAACACTAGGGTTTTATCATTAATCTTTATCTTCAAAGCATGTGCATATATCCTCATTTCTACAACATATAACACGAGGTTTGTGAACAAGAAGCATGTGACATATATTCTAAGTATCAAGACAATCTTGTAACCCACCGTTAAACACCATATTTGTCCTATTTTATCAATCATGAATCGGATGGTGATAAGCATCATCGGTTATTTATCATTCAAAGCACAATAGTTCACATCTCATTCATCATTTAATCAATCAAGCAAGTAACACCATTATTCACATAAACACCTAGTGAGCATCTAAAAATACTAATCGGTTGATATATACTCATGACTTATCATTTGTTTTAACCAAACAACTACAAGGTACTAACCGGCTAGATGTTGAGGGTGATGTGCGGTAAAGTGTCGTATATATTAGGTGTATATTTTAAGCCCTTTTTAACACTTATTTTAGCCAAGTTTTAAATTTATAAAACACGATATTTCACTAACACTAAACACACATATGGGCAAGTGCACCCATCGTTGAGCGTAGTATAGTGTTGGTAAGATACCGAGGTCGTCCAAGGACACAAGAGCTTTTAGTACCGGTTTATCCTCAACGTCTAATCAAAATAAAAGTTTAGAAAAATGTTTTAAACTAAGAAAAATAAAAACTAACTAAAATGCTGAAAAATAAAAATAAAATAAAAACAGATAGACAAGATGAATCACTTGGTTCCGACTCGTATCTAGTATAACCTTTGATTATTTCCGCACTTTTGCACATAATTAAGAGATTATCTTAGTTATTGTAGTAGACCCCTCTTTTGAAGGTGACGTTACCCTCACCCCAGTAGTTTGAGTCAGCAAGGATACAATCCTAAAAGGGTGGATTATTGGAAGATAATGAATTAAGTTATTAATGCAGTATTGTGGTAGGCCCCGCTTTTGGCGGTGACGTTACCCTCGGTTAAGTAGTCTGAGTCAGCAGGGATACAGTCCTAAATAGCCGGGTTATAGTATTAATAGTAGTTAACTTATGAGGGGGTCAAAGAGTTTGGACCCCCGCCATCCAATACCGTGAAGCATTGAAGGAGGTCCTACTAAATTTGACCCAGGTCCATTGCAGGACCTCTAAACGCTGAACAATGGCAAGACCTTTACCAAACCGTTCCCTTAACCCCCGACCAGGTAGCCAACATACCTCCATATAGACCGTGGAGATATGAATGGTGAAAATCCTTTATTTTATATAGACAGTAAAATAATGCCAAGACACCACGGACAAACGATAAGGAAAGATCACCTTCAACATAAGTAACTAGTTATTAAAGTCATTAATACAAAACCAAATAAAAAGTGCAAAAGATTAGAAATAAAAAGTATTATACTAGACACTTTGTCTTCACCAAGTGATGTAAGAGACTTAGGCAAACATGGCCTTGATTGTCAAGAACTCTTACGATCAATCTTGGATCCCGAGACGACTCACACACTCTACGATGGACAATGGATGATGGTGGTGGATGATGGTGTTGTGATGGTGGTGGGTGGTGGATGAAGTGTGAGAGAGGTGGTGTGCCAAGGGATGGTTTGAGCTTGAGCCAAGCACTCCTATTTATAGCCTGTACAGAAGCCTGGACACGGCCCCGTGTCCGCTGGACACGGCCCCGTGTCCACCCTTTTCTCTTTCTTCATTAATACAGTTTGTCTTTATTAGCTCCACACGCCCCCGTGTCCGCTGGGCACGCCCCCGTGTCCGTCTGACACCCTCTCTCTTCATTAATTGTAATTCGCAATTACAATTAATGCGCCTGCTGTACTTTCGCCACGCCCCCGTGTGCGCTGGGCACGGCCCCGTGGTGGGCAATAGAAGCTTATAAAGGTTTGTCTTTTGTGCCAGGGCTGACCATTCTGGACACGGCCCCGTGCTGAGCTGGGCACGCCCCGTGTCGAGCTGGGCACAGCCCCATGCTCAGCTGGGCACAGCCCCATGCCCAGCTTTCTTCTTGTTTTTGCTTTGGGAGTTGTTGTCGATGGGGGTCGGGCATGCCACGTTTGTTCCTTTTCTTGTATTTATGTTAGATTTTGATGTCTTTTTGCTTCTTTTGTTAATTTGAGCTCATTTAATCCTGAAAATACAAAAGGAAGACAAAAGCACACTTTTTCCAACATTAGTACTAAAAAAGGGTTAGTTTTATGCCACAGTTGATGAATTTTATATGTTGCATTTTGAACACATCAAGTACCCCCACACTTGAATCTTTGCTTGTCCTCAAGCAAAACTCTTTAATATATGGCTATTACACTCCCAAATGGAATGGGTAGAAAAGAAGGTTTTTGGGCTTATCATAGAGTGTCGGGATTTCCAAGATTCTTTATTTAGTTTTATTTTTATTTATTTACAATCCTATTCGTCATGATTTATTTAAAACTTTTCATAAGATAAATTACTTATTAGGGCATAACATGCCTTTGTAAAATTTTATTTATATACAAGTTCACATACCTCACGGGGATCACTCAACACTCGGCCGAAGATGTATTTTAGTGAATCACTCGAGAGCGGCATGGAACTTACTCCTACCATAGGCTTGCCAAGCAATCAATCCTCCTCCTTTTTACTATATACCTTTGTAAACATCAAGAGGACTTTTTGGGTGAAGGGTTAGGCTTGGGTTAAAGGTAGGTGGTTGGGTTAGTGGTTAGTGGTTAGTAGAAAGGGCGAAAAAGCGTAACAAGCGTCGGTTTTCGAAAAACTTTTTATTTTTGCAAATTATATTTTTTTTTCTTTTTTTTTCTTGATGAAGCCAGTATTCAAACAAAGTTATTTTTGATGAACTTGCTTGTTTATTTATTTTGCTTCATCATCAACACATTTTTTTTTTTTTTGAAAAGTCATACGAAAAACCGAGCTTGTTACTAAAACAAAGGGTGAAAAATAAAAAGGGTTTAGGTGGGTGAAAAGGTGTTTGGTTTGGGTTAAGAAATGAAAAGGTTTAGGCTCAAAGGGGCTAACTAGGGGGATTTTGGGTAAGTGGTAAAAAAAAGAAAAATTGTGGTGTAGAAATAAAAAGGGTTAGTCCTAATGCCTCCATCATTTACTTACTCGGGTTTAAGTTGGTAAGGACCGGGAATGTATCGTCATGGCAAATTCTAGAGTCGTAGGAACCAAGCGGCTATTCACACAAGAAACGAAAATGAGCATTTAGTCAAATGATATGTAAGTGTTTGCTCAATAAAGGCTCAAAACTCACTTTTGTGGGAATGGGTTTTTATGTGATCAAGTATATATAATTAAATTTTAACTAAGCTTGTCATGCCTTTTCATAATTTTCTTATGTTGGTTCTTTTTATCACGACGCTATCGGTTGTAAATTTGTAAAAATATAACCTTTTTAAGAACTTGAATTTCCCGAGTTAAACCTAGACAAGTAAAAAAAATGAAAAATTTTTGAAAAAATTTGGGGTGATTAGCGGTTCCAATAGAGTTTTGTGTAAGGCTTGTATTTAGGACTTGCAAGATTCAAGGTTTTAGCATCCCCCCCCCCCCACACTTAAATTACACATTGTCCTCAATGTGTCCCAAAAATAAGTTTTTAGGCTGATTAAATGTGTAAAAATGGGTTAAAAACAAGATTTTATGGTACTGGGTAGCTGAACACGGGGTGGTGTTGGCTGAGCACGACCCAGTGTCTAGACTGCCAGTACCAAAAGTAAACAGAAGGCTGGGCACGGGGGCGTGTCCAGTGAGCACGGCCCCGTGTCCAGGTACCTGAACTGGGCATTTTCTACAGAACCTTGGGCACGGGGCGTGTTGGGGTGAGCACGGCCCCGTGCTGAACTTGCTGTAATGAAGAAAAATCATCGGGAGGCTCTGTTTTTGTGTATGGGGTGTTGGTTCAAGCTTCCCTTATCATCCTTCACCATCCCGAGTGTGTTTTATTCTTGAAAATTAAAAACTAAACTAGAAAACATAAAGGTTAATCTAAACTAAACTACGGATAGTTCCGCGGAATGCCTCCGTGGTGCGCCACGTTTATAAGGGTCCTTGGCTAGACCCACTTTATCAGGTGGTTCTGGCTCATCTTCAATTAGGGGGTCGTCATTGCCGAATGGATATTTCATTGATCGCTCAAGATCGACACTCTTTTTAAATGCCCCTAATTGAAGAGGTAGATTGTTGAACTTCCGGTTTTTCAAAGCTTCGTGAGTTTTTACAAATGGTCGCCCCAACACTAGAGGAGCGTCATCGAGGATGACAAAGTCGGTCGGGATTACCATTTGATTTGTTTGAACCAAGACATCTTCAACTATACCGATTGATTTTATTACTTGCCGATTGGATAGAAAAATGGGTATTTGAAGTGGAGAAAAATCACTAATACTTAATTTTTCGAAAATGTAATTAGGCATTATGTTAACACAAAGATCTTTATCGATTGTAACGTTACTAATAAATGAATTTTGAAAGAAACATGGAACCGGTGTAATGTTAATTTCAAATGGGTCTTCTTTTATTAGCGAAGTTTGATCATTAGTTAACTTAACACTTACCGTTTCGTCAATTTTAGTGTTAGTGTTTAACTCTTTTAAAAACTTAGCATGAGTGGGTACTAAACAATGATTTTCAAAAGAAGGTGACAAGAGATTAATTTCTTCAAAATTAGACTCTTCTTGAATTTTAACGTTGTCGGACTCACCTTTTTCATTGTTTAACTCATGTGTCAGTTTTTCACTGATTTGTTCTTCCATTTTAACACTTTCAGTTATCTCTTCCCTTTTTAATTCTTCTCTTGCGCGGGACTCCTCTTCCCTTGCGCGAGCTTCTTTTATACATCGATCGATAACTCTAATGTGTTCTAATATCCTATCGGTCACTTCGGTTATAGAAAAAGAGTCGGTATTTTCTAAGCTTGAATCCGGTTGTTCGATCCTTTGTTCCTCATAATACCCATATGAAGTAGATGGTTCGCACCATTGTTCTTCATTGTAAGTATATGATGGATAAGGGTCGTAATTTTGTTCTTCATAATACTCATATGAGGTGGGTTGTTCACGCCATGGTTCCTCATAATAAGCATACGAAGGTGGTGGCTCATATCTTGGTTCCTCAAAGTATGAGTATGAAGGCTCATACCTTGGTTCATCAAAATATGAGTATGAGGGAGGAGGTTCATACCTTTGGTCTTCATAGGATGTGTATGAAGTTGATGGCTCGTACCTGGGCTCCTCATAGTAGGTGTATGAATTGGATGGTTGATATGAGCGATTATTTTGAACCGATCATGCGTTACGACAATTAGTGCAATAATTACCCCTATAATCATCCTCCTCATAGGTGTAGTTGTAACCTCCTGAGTATTGATCCATAAGAATCACTCAGCAGACCACAACTGAGTCTCGAGATCAGAAAACAAAAAGAAAAACGGAAACAGAGGCTGGACACGGCCCCGTGTTCAGTGGACACGGCCCCGTGTTCAGAATCTGTATCTGGGCGTTTTAATTAAATTTACTGATTTCGTTGAGCACGGGGCGTGTTCAGTGAGCACGGCCCGTGTTCAACCTACTGTAAATGCAAAACTAAACTAAAATGCAGAAAAATGTGGGCCCGTTTTGAAAAGGTTTTGAAAAACTGATTAGGCCGTCGATTTTAAGCTTTCCTAAAATCCTTGTGTCCCCGGCAACGGCGCCAAAAACTTGATGTGCGGTAAAGTGTCATATATATTAGGTGTATATTTTAAATTTATAAAACACGATATTTCACTAACACTAAACACACATATGGGCAAGTGCACCCATCGTTGAGCGTAGTATAGTGTTGGTAAGATACCGAGGTCGTCCAAGGACACAAGAGCTTTTAGTACCGGTTTATCCTCAACGTCTAATCAAAATAAAAGTTTAGAAAAATGTTTTAAACTAAGAAAAATAAAAACTAACTAAAATGCTGAAAAATAAAAATAAAATAAAAACAGATAGACAAGATGAATCACTTGGTTCCGACTCGTATCTAGTATAACCTTTGATTATTTCCGCACTTTTGCACATAATTAAGAGATTATCTTAGTTATTGTAGTAGGCCCCTCTTTTGAAGGTGACGTTACCCTCACCCCAGTAGTTTGAGTCAGCAAGGATACAATCCTAAAAGGGTGGATTATTGGAAGATAATGAATTAAGTTATTAATGCAGTATTGTGGTAGGCCCCGCTTTTGGCGGTGACGTTACCCTCGGCTAAGTAGTCTGAGTCAGCAGGGATACAGTCCTAAATAGCCGGGTTATAGTATTAATAGTAGTTAACTTATGAGGGGGTCAAAGAGTTTGGACCCCCGCCATCCAATACCGTGAAGCATTGAAGGAGGTCCTACTAAATTTGACCCAGGTCCATTGCAGGACCTCTAAACGCTGAACAATGGCAAGACCTTTACCAAACCGTTCCCTTAACCCCCGACCAGGTAGCCAACATACCTCCATATAGACCGTGGAGATATGAATGGTGAAAATCCTTTATTTTATATAGACAGTAAAATAATGCCAAGACACCACGGACAAACGATAAGGAAAGATCACCTTCAACATAAGTAACTAGTTATTTAAGTCATTAATACAAAACCAAATAAAAAGTACAAAAGATTAGAAATAAAAAGTATTATACTAGACACTTTGTCTTCACCAAGTGATGTAAGAGACTTAGGCAAACATGGCCTTGATTGTCAAGAACTCTTACGATCAATCTTGGATCCCGAGACGACTCACACACTCTACGATGGACAATGGATGATGGTGGTGGATGATGGTGTTGTGATGGTGGTGGGTGGTGGATGAAGTGTGAGAGAGGTGGTGTGCCAAGGGATGGTTTGAGCTTGAGCCAAGCACTCCTATTTATAGCCTGTACAGAAGCCTGGACACGGCCCCGTGTCCGCTGGACACGGCCCCGTGTCCACCCTTTTCTCTTTCTTCATTAATACAGTTTGTCTTTATTAGCTCCACACGCCCCCGTGTCCGCTGGGCACGCCCCCATGTCCGTCTGACACTCTCTCTCTTCATTAATTGTAATTCGCAATTACAATTAATGCGCCTGCTGTACTTTCGCCACGCCCCCGTGTCCGCTGGGCACGGCCCCGTGGTGGGCAATAGAAGCTTCTAAAGGTTTGTCTTTTGTGCCAGGGCTGACCATTCTGGACACGGCCCCGTGCTGAGCTGGGCACGCCCCGTGTCGAGCTGGGCACAGCCCCATGCTCAGCTGGGCACAGCCCCATGCCCAGCTTTCTTCTTGTTTTTGCTTTGGGAGTTGTTGTCGATGGGGGTCGGGCATGCCACGTTTGTTCCTTTTCTTGTATTTATTTTAGATTTTGATGTCTTTTTGCTTCTTTTGTTAATTTGAGCTCATTTAATCCTGAAAATACAAAAGGAAGACAAAAGCACACTTTTTCCAACATTAGTACTAAAAAAGGGTTAGTTTTATGCCATAGTTGATGAATTTTATATGTTGCATTTTGAACACATCAAGGGTATGAAGAATCAATGAACCAACTTCCGAGTGATGATTTCGAGCTTGATCCGACAGTCTTGGTGCTACCGGTTGATTCCGAAAGAGAGATGAGGGGAGGTTTGTGGTGGTGTTCTAGGGTTTTAGTGAGAGAGAGAGAGTGTAGAGGAGAGTATGTATGAGAGTGAGTGTGAGTTGTCCAAAGAAATGGCAAAGTTGGCTAGGAGCATGAGTTATATACTAGCCCTAAGTCATTTCACCCTAGTGGGTTTTCGAGTGGGATAAGGAGAAGCATGGACCAACCGGCCCAACTGTTATACTGTTCACTCGAGACTGAGTGGTCTCGAGTCAGGTTGATTATGGTCTCGATTCACTATCATACATATATATACATATTCGTATAACTTAATACAAGGATCATGCAGCACACCAAGGTAATTCACAGATTTCCATTTAATAATATATAAGTACACAAACGCTAATATAAGAAGGTTGCTCGGGAAAACCCGAAGTGTCACATTATCCCCAAGTTTTAAGAACTTTCGTCCCGAAAGTTAAGGCAGTCACTGTCAAGCCGGTGAGAACGTTTCAACGGGGTGTCACATCATCCCCCCGTTAGTTTGGAATTTCGTCCCGAAATTCGGTTGTAGCTTCAGTGCTGGGAGTTTCATTAGGGAAAAACTGGGGATACTTGCGCTTCATCTGGTCTTCCCGCTCCCAGGTAAACTCTGGGCCACGGGGCGAGTTCCAACGAACTCGTACGAGAGGTATCTGGCTACGTTTGAGGGTTTTGATCTCTCGATCCGTGATCTCAATCGGTTCCTCAGTAAAGTGTAGTTGTTCGTCAATAGTGAGTTCCTTGAAAGGAATGATGAGTGTTTCATCTGACAGACACTTCTTCAGATTAGATACGTGAAAGGCGTTGTGCACAGCACTCAGTTCTTCAGGCAGATTCAATCTGTAAGCACCCTTACCAATTTTCTCGGTAATTTCAAAGGGTCCGACATATCTCGGATTAAGCTTGCCCCGTTTTCCAAAACGAACCACACCCTTCCAGGGTGAGACTTTAAGTAGAGCTCGGTCACCAACCTGGAACTCTAGCGGTTTCCTATCCTTATCAGCGTAACTCTTCTGACGGTCACGAGCTGCCGCCATGCGTTGTCTGATCTGGGCAATCCTTTCCGTAGTGTCTACCACAAGTTCTGGACCTGTGATTTGGCTGTCACCAACTTCCGCCCAGTAGAGAGGCGATCGGCACTTACGACCGTACAATGCCTCAAAGGGTGTTGCCTGAATGCTGGTGTGGTAGCTGTTGTTGTAGGAGAATTCCACTAACGGTAGGTGCTTTTCCCAACCCTTGCCAAAATCGATCACACATGCCCTAAGCATGTCTTCAAGGGTTTGGATGGTGCGTTCAGATTGCCCATCCGTTTGTGGGTGATAAGCGGTGCTCATGTCTAAGCGTGAGCCAAATGATTTGTGCATAACTTGCCACAACTCAGAAGTAAAACGCGCGTCCCGATCGGAAATAATAGAGGTTGGCACTCCGTGCCTCGAAACCACTTCCTTTAAGTAAACCTCTGCTAAGGTAGAGAACTTGTCTGTTTCTTTAATAGCCAAAAAGTGGGCAGACTTAGTTAATCGATCCACTATCACCCAAATGGTGTCATTTCCGCGTTGAGACCTAGGCAAGCCAGTAACAAAATCCATGGAAATTTGCTCCCATTTCCACTGCGGGATCTCTGGTTGTTGGAGTAGGCCCGATGGTTTCTGATACTCAGCCTTGACTCTTGCACAAGTTAAACATTTTCTGACATAGGTTGCTATGTGGGCTTTCATGCTAGGCCACCAATATGTAGTCTTTAAGTCGTGGTACATCTTATCCGAACCAGGATGTACTGAGTAACGGGACTTATGGGCTTCATCCATTACAAGCTCGCGTAAATTCCCATAAAGTGGGACCCATATACGCCCGTTCACGTAGTAAGTACCATCTTCTTTTTATTCTAATCGTTTCCTTGATCCTCGTAGGGACTCAGCCCTGATGTTTTCGGCTTTTAACGCTTCAACCTGAGCGTTTCGGATCTGATTAGGGAGGTTCGAGTGGATGGTGAGCTGTAAGGCACGAACACGCTTAGGTTTGGTTTCCTTTCTGCTGAGGGCATCGGCTACCACATTAGCCTTGCCTGGATGATATTTAATTGCACACTCGTAATCATTTAGGAGTTCGACCCATCGGCGTTGCCGCATATTCAACTCCTTTTGTTCCATTATGTGATGGAGACTCTTGTGATCGGTGTAAATCGTGCACTTGGTACCGTACAAGTAGTGTCTCCAAATCTTGAGCACGAAGACCACAGCTCCGAATTCTAAGTCATGTGTCGTGTAGTTCCGTTCGTGGATCTTGAGTTGTCGCGAAGCGTAAGCAATAACCTTCTCGCGTTGCATCAACACGCAACCAAGTCCTTGAATAGAAGCGTCGCAGTAAACAACAAAGTCGTCGGTACCTTCAGGTAGGGAAAGAATAGGAACACTATAGAGGTTCTTCTTTAGTTCCTGAAAGGCAGATTCCTGAGCATCACCCCATTTGTAAGCAACACCCTTCTGAGTGAGGGTCGTAAGTGGTTGAGCGATCCTAGAAAATCCCTTGATAAATCTTCGATAGTATCCTGCCAATCCCAAGAATTGGTGAACTTCGGTCGGAGTCTTAGGTATAGGCCAATTCTTAATGGATTCGATCTTAGCGGGGTCTACATGAATCCCATCCTGATTGACTATGTGCCCAAGGAAATGGACTTCTCTTAGCCAGAAATCACATTTCGAGAATTTGGCGTACAGTTGCTCATTGCGAAGGAGTTCGAGAATAAGATGCAGGTGTTGTTCATGCTCATCTTGACTCTTCGAGTAAATTAGGATGTCGTCAATAAACACAATTACGAACTTGTCGAGGTAGGGTTTGCACACTCGGTTCATGAGATCCATGAAGATCGCAGGTGCGTTGGTCATTCTGAAAGGCATAACAAGGAATTCGTAGTGACCATAGCGGGTTCTGAAAGCAGTCTTAGAGATGTCCTCATCACGGACTCTCAGCTGGTGATAGCCCGATCGCAGATCGATCTTGGAATAATAGCTCGACCCTTGCAGCTGGTCAAACAGACCGTCGATACGGGGAAGTGGATAACGATTCTTGATGGTAACCTTGTTCAGTTCGCGGTAATCGATGCACATTCAGAATGTGCCATCCTTCTTTTTGACAAAGAGCACTGGGGCTCCCCAGGGTGATGAGCTAGGACGGATAAAACCTTTGTCCAAAAGTTCTTGTAGTTGAGTAGAAAGTTCCTTGAGTTCTGCGGGAGCTAGACGATAAGGTGCACGAGCTATAGGTGCTGCTCCGGGAGCTAGTTCGATTTGAAATTCGACCTGACGGTGAGGAGGAAGTCCAGGTAGTTCTTCAGGAAATACCTCAGGATAGTCGCGTACAACTGGAAAATCTTCAATCCTATTTTCCTTTTTCTGCGTGTCGGGAACAAGTGCTAAGATAGCGGTGTGCCCCTTTCGTAAACACTTCTGGGCTTTTAAAAATGAAATAATGCCTGTGACTTCTCCGCTTTTGTCGCCTTGGACGATAAGGGGTTTGCCAGGAGGACGGGGAATACGAACAGCTTTCTCTTGGCAGAGGATTTCAGCTCGATGCTTGGATAACCAATCCATACCAATGACGACGTCGAAGCTTCCGAGAATGATGGGGAAGAGGTCGATACGGAAGGTCTGACCAGACAATTCTAGTTTGCAGTTACGAATAACGTGTGAGGCCTCGAGGTTTCTACCATTAGCTATTTCAACGATGTGCTTAGAGCTTAACGGCGTGAGAGTGGACTTAAGCTTCTTACTAATACGTAGGGATACATAACTAGCATCTGCTCCAGAATCAAATAATATGGAAACATAACGATCATTAAGTAGGAACTTACCCGCCACCACGTTGGGGTCGTTCCTTGCTTCAGCAACCCCAATCACGAATGCCCTTGCATTGTTTCCAGCTCCCTGGTTGTTGTCGTTGTTTCCAGCACCTCGATTATTGTTGTTGCGATTCTGGTTCAGCTGAGGGCAATCCTTTCGCATGTGCCCTATTGCCCCACATTTGTAGCATTCACGGTTGTTTCCTTGTTGCTGTTGTGGTTGTTGTTGATTCTGCCTAGCTGGAAGCTGGCTCCTGCAGTCTTTGGCTTCATGCCCCATCTTGTTACATCGCTGACACTGACTTTTGCCACATGGCCCACTATGGTGTCGGTTACATTTATTACACTTGGGGTGGTTTCCTCGATAGCCACCCTGTTGCTGAGGGCCCTTGTTGCTTTCAGTCTTCCTTTGTTGAACTGAGGCCTGAGTGGGGTTAGCATCCTTACCCTGATTTCCATCCTACTTTCGTTTGTTATCGCTAGAGGTTCCGGCAGTAGCACTGATCCTTTTGGGCAACTTGCCCTCCTCTACAGCCTGATCGGTGAGTTTGTGAGCAAGACGGACCACCGACTGAATGGTATGGAGGTTGGCTGAGGTCACATGGCTCCGGATCTCTGGGGCCAAACCTTTGATGTACAATTCGATCTTTCGATACATAGGTCGGGACATGTTTGGGCAAAGTGCAGCATAGTCGTTGGACTGCTTGGTGTAGGTCTCAATCTCTGATCCAACCATCTTGAGCTCATAGTATTCGTTCTCAAGTTTGTGGATATCATCCCTGTGACAATACTCTTCCTTGATCATGTCCTTGAAATCTTCCCACGCAGTAGCATTAGCAGTTTCCAGACCAAGCATCTGAATCTGCGCCTTCCACCATGAAAGTGTGTTTCCTTCCAACGTACCAGTCGCGAACTTTACCCAGTTAGCAGGGGGACACTCGCAGACAGCAAAGACAGCTTCGGCCTTTTCAATCCAGTGCAGAAGGCCTATGGCACCCTCAGTGCCGTTGAAAGGGAGAGGCTTGCCATCCATGAAGGTTTTGAAAGTACAAACACGTGGTTGCACAGGCGCTTGCTGACCTGTTGTAAGAAGCGAATCGAATAGGCTTAGAAGTGAAAAGACGACGCGGGGGTAGGATCTAAACATCCTAAAATAACGAGTTTACCTCCAGGGTGAGCTGCGAAAGCTGCAGCCACCGTGTTGAGCAAGTTAGTGAACTGAGCCTGAGTCATGTTAACGTTTCCTCTTCCGCGTCCACTCATTGTCTTCATAACCAGAAAACACAGTATGAGTGTGATGTCGTAATGTAGCGAGAATGAGATAGAAGAGGGATGTGTATCTATCTAATTAGGCACACTAGTATGTATAGTAGAACAACAACATAAAGTAAACAAGCAAGTAAACACAAGTCCGAGCTATGAGGTCTAATACGTTGAGCCTTGCCCTTGGAGTGTAGTGTCGTCACGAGTCACGGGTTATAGTCTGGTTTTTCTCAAAAAGACTTTCTTTTTAAAACCGAGTTCACTATAACCAATGGCTCTGATACCAATCTGTCACACCCCCAAAATCCACGCACGGAGTACCACCGCTTGGAGGCGTGACTAACCAGGATCCAGCCACCAATTATACTGAGCATTGGTCAATAGTAAAAATGTTCACCAACCACAATAGTTAGTAAACACGTTTTCTTGTCTAACTCTAAATCAAATAGAATTATACTGAGCATTGGTCAATAGTAAAAATGTTCACCAACCACAATAGTTAGTATACTATCCAATAGAATTTCATGTTCATGATCCTTAGTACTAACCAATACAATTTCACCAACACGTTTTCTTGTCTAACTCTAAATCAAAGAGATCAAACATACAGTTTTTCAAATATTTTCGTGGCACTCATGTTGTTCTTCATTAGGGTTTTCATCATTTTCAAAACACACTCAAATATTCATAACATGTTCATGTATTTCAACACTAGGGTTTTATCATTCATCTTTATCTTCAAAGCATGTGCATATATCCTCATTTCTACAACATATAACACGAGGTTTGTGAACAAGAAGCATGTGACATATATTCTAAGTATCAAGACAATCTTGTAACCCACCGTTAAACACCATATTTGTCCTATTTTATCAATCATGAATCGGATGGTGATAAGCATCATCGGTTATTTATCATTCAAAGCACAATAGTTCACATCTCATTCATCATTTAATCAATCAAGCAAGTAACACCATTATTCACATAAACACCTAGTGAGCATCTAAAAATACTAATCGGTTGATATATACTCATGACTTATCATTTGTTTTAACCAAACAACTACAAGGTACTAACCGGCTAGATGTTGAGGGTATGAAGAATCAATGAACCAACTTCTGAGTGATGATTTCGAGCTTGATCCGATAGTCTTGGTGCTACCGGTTGATTCCGAGAGAGAGATGAGGGGAGGTTTGTGGTGGTGTTCTAGGGTTTTAGTGAGAGAGAGAGTGTAGAGGAGAGTATGTATGAGAGTGAGTGTGAGTTGTCCAAAGAAATGGCAAAGTTGGCTAGGAGCATGAGTTATATACTAGCCCTAAGTCGGTTCACCCTAGTGGGTTTTCGAGTGGGATAAGGAGAAGCATGGCCCAACCGGCCCAACTGTTATACTGTTCACTCGAGACTGAGTGGTCTCGAGTCGGGTTGATTATGGTCTCGGTTCACTATCATACATATATATACATATTCATATAACTTAATACAAGGATCATGCAGCACACCAAGGTAATTCACAGATTTCCATTTAATAATATATAAGTACACAAACGCTAATATAAGAAGGTTGCTCGGGAAAACCCGAAGTGTCACATTATCCCCAAGTTTTAAGAACTTTCGTCCCGAAAGTTAAGGCAGTTACTGTCAAGCCGGTGAGAACGTTTCAACGGGGTGTCACATAATACATCTAACTTATAATAAAAGAATCCAAATAATGTCACATTGTTGTGAAACAACATCCTACTAGCAATCAACGTACATATATATAAACATAAAGAACAAGGAATAGAAAGTAAGAAATAGAGAATATAACTCATTCTTATATTCATTAAGTGTATAATACCAATTACATGAAACCTCTATTTATAGAGCCTTAACATTAATACAAAGGTAATAAATATATGGAGGTTACATATGTGGAGAGTCACCACATTATGATGCATTCATAACACTCCTCCTTAACTATCCACATGTTGAAATATAATAGTCTACTGTTCTTTTAATACGCTAGGTGGTGCTACCTCGTTAAAAACCTTGCTAGGAAAACCCAGTGGGATAAAACCATAACTAAGGAAAAAATGAGTGTAGCGCGTATTTCCCCCTGATACTTTTGGATCAGGTGTGTTGCCTCATTAAAAACCTTACTAAGAAAACCCATTGGGATAAAACTTAGTTAAGGGAAAAAGAGTGCAACTTGAATAAATCTCCCCCTCATTATAATATGTATCCTTTAAGTAAAGTGTGTCCATCATCCTCGAAAGTTTCTCAAAACTTTGTAGAATGATTTGTCGTTTGATGCCTTGAAGTGCAATCCTTTATATTGAGTAATGTTGTAAAACCTTCTTGTGAGACTTCTAGTGCTTCCTCTTGCGAATAAATAGCATAAGATCCAAGACTATTTGTGTTACATTCTTTATATCTACAAGACTAACAGAACTAGCTTTCATGGGTTAGTAAAATATAGACACATGTCATTCTTACCTTTAGGGTATCAACGTATCTGCTTTACCATTCAAATGTCTCCTTATTGGACATGTGCTATATTATATTGATAAATTCAAATAAAAAAATATATATTATCATGCATAGCTAGAAAGTTAAGTTAATGCACAATTGCACTTTAGCCATGGTACTTTTGAAATGAGAATCTCTACTTTGGTAGGAGATGATAATAATCATTTCTTATAAAAAGTGTCTGAACAACCTTTAACATACTATAAGGTTGAGCTCTCTACATACTAAAATGTCCCACCAACATATTCTAGATGTAGTTTGATAGATGAATAAAAGTATGATTACAAATATATTCGAACTGCAAATCAAGTAATAATTAGACTGTGCTAGGGTCATTAAAAGAAATCCCCGTCTAAAAGCTCGCCAGTTTCCCTTGATGATGCTTAGACATCATCACTGTAAATTGCGATTATAGTGAACTTTTAAGAAAGAACATTTGATAAAGATGGATAATATTATCAAACTTATATTGCTCTTTATCAGAATATATCATGAGTTGTACAACACTCAACTTGACTATTTTAGTTCATACTATCTTTAACTTTATAAAGATACATTCTTGAGGACTTCAAATCAATGCTTCAGGCATTTGCAATCATATACATACTTCTTTCAACTTTGAAAAACAATGTATGTGCATTCACTCTTTAGGAGTTCTATTACATATACCTCCTCATTGATTTCTATATCATATGCAAGGATGTCTTGAATATTTAATCCATATTGTACCATGCTTATACATTGTACATTAAGAAGTCATAATAACCAGACACAAGTTTTCTATGTATAGTTATTAGTGCACAAGAATTACATCCTTAAGATGTTTCAACTAACCTTCTAAGCACTTAAATGCTTTACGATACTCATCAGGAGTTCCAATTATATTCAACGTATTCAAATATGAATTTGTATACAACGATCATATCGTTCTTGAGAACTCATTTTACATGATTTTTGATAATTCAAATCCTTGAGGGACTTTCATGTAAACTTTTAGTATCAAGTGATACATAACATTCATAAGACGCATATCAATTCTCTCTTTATATTACCAGACTAATAAAATATTGGAAAGTCATTACATCCACCACTAGAGAATGTGTCTCATTATAATCAATCATGGTTTTTTTTTTGCGAAAATCCTTGTGCACCATATTTGCCTTATCTCATTTAATTTGATTTTCACATGATTCGCATAAAAGCCCCATTAATATCCAACATACTTTACAAATTCAGTTGTATGGACTGTTGGTCCGAAAACTTTCCATTTCATTAGAGAATTTGAATCTGCCATACTTTACGTCTTTCCATTTTGGCCAATTATTTATGTATTTTCATTCATAGACAGATCTTAAATCTTGATCCTCGTCATTTCATCATTTCAAGCGCTATATTATATACAAAAGTATAACGACATCGATTTTGTTTCGATTCCATACATATCTTAGACATGATACAGCTTATCGAGATCTCTTTATTTTCATGTACCTGAGGTTCTTCTTGAACCATCATGTCTACTCTCTCTTCAGAAGATCTTATTACTATAACCTCTACTTGACCATCTTAATTATGGCATCTTAATTACTTGCTCCAATTTTTCGAGGAATTTTATTATTGGAATCAACTAGTCTACCATGCTTTAGGCATGCAATAGACTCCTTACAAAACATGTGGTTGTCCTCTTGGGACACAAATTTGACTGGAGCATAAGCAGTTGATTATGTGACTTACTTAGTCACTCTATTTAGGTCAGTGAACTTGTCTGGTAATTTGTTCTTTAATATTGGTAAATGAATTGTTCTTTGAATTTCTGGTTCACCGTTTATACTATGATAATTCTGTAGGATTAAATATAATATTATATTATATTTAATCTAGTAGCCATTATAATCATTTACATTATATAGATCAAAATATATAACAACCTATTAAATAATTAGTTGGTAATTGTTGATGGGCCTAATTACCCTTATTAACTAATTAGGGTTTCCTCTTGGGTGCTTATATAAGGAGACTTATGTAGAGGTTCTAAGGTTAGACACATAACCTAATTACTCTCATAACATCAATCGACCTCATCTCCTCAACCGAACACCCTATTCGGTTTCTTCATCACCATCATTAGATTGCACCCTAAGGAGGAACCAGATCAAGCTGACAATCATGTCAAACACTGTTGTTGCGTCTCCATCTGGATTCTCTGCTGGCCTGTACTGATGCAATCAAAGGTATGTTTTCATGTTTTCCATTATGTCTAAACAGAACTGATCAACATGTGGTATCAGAGCATATGTTGATTAGTCAGTTCTGTTTTTGTATCCATCAATTATGGGATAGAAATCTGGAAAACGGAATTTTGAAAGCCTAATATAATTCACAGCCGGTTTCGAGTTGCATATAGCCACTCGAGATCAATGATTTCGGAAAAAGATTAATATTATGTTCACTCGAAATCAAATGGGTTATGTTTTATGACCGAAATCTGTTTAAAAGCCTTAAAAATTCAGGTTTCGGGTTCCAGAATTATTATTTTATTTCTTAGGGTTCATCATGTGTTCTTAGAAAAATTCGAAATTCCTTTATGTTTTGGAATATGATTTGGATTATTGAGTGTTTTTCCATGTTTTGTGTTGGTGCATATTTGGACAACAGCTTAGATTTGGTCTTTGGATATCTTGTAATTAGTAAAACGATAAACAGTTAGCGGGTTTAGCTTTGTAATAGTTAATTAAGAGCGATTGGGCCAAACCAAACCCACAAATGGGGATGGTAGGCGAAATGGGCCTAGCCCATGTCCTAGCCCATGTGCAAAGCTTTGTCCTATATAAACAAAGCTTAGCATTAGGGTTTAGGTTAATCTTCTAATCACCTTAATCATCATGGAGAGAATTCGTGAAAGAGAAAGGCTTGGACGAATTAGAGATCTTGATTGATTGTAATCGTTAGAAGATAATCAATAAAGATCGGGTTTAAAGTGATTTCGATTTTCTACACATTTTCTGTTAAATCTGATCTAGAGGATTCCGTACTCTAGGTTAGATCGACGATTCTGTTACGATCCGCACGACTCAGGGGACCTACAATTGGTATTAGAGCTTTCGGCTCTCGATTGGCTTGGTTCAGAATCGTTTTCTGCAGAAAAATTGGAGTTTTGGGGCGTTTTTTACGGCTGTTCTAGGGTTCTGCTAGTGATTTCGGACAAAACTGCAAGGATTACGGATCAAAATCAAGCATTTCGGACTATTTCGGATCAATAGACTTGAATTTCGGACCTGAAATCCATCATTTCAGATCTTCAGACAAGTATTTCGGATTGGACTGATCAATTTCGGATCAGAACAACCCATTTCGGATCTGAAATCAACTATTTCGGATCAGAAATCAACCATTTCGGACCAAGAACAAGTATTTCGGATCTAGAACAAAGCATTTCGGATCATAAGGTGGTATTTCGGATCAGCAGGAGCTGATTTCGGATCAGAATAGCCCATTTCGGACCAGAGGGTGTCCATTTCAGACCAGAGGGTGCTGATTTCGGATAAGAGTGTTCATTTCGGATCAGAGCAGTCCATTACGGACCAGTAAGTGTTCTATACGGACCATTTCGGACAATTTCGGGCCATTACAGACAAGGTGGAATTTTTCTTGTCTTGTGTGAGAAAAATTACACCGTTTCGAGTTTAGGAAATTATCCGTAACTAATCTCAGGAAACCGTTTGGACCGTTGGAATCCTTGGATTTTTAGGGCAAAAAAAAAAAAAGAACAAAAAAAAGAAGACTCTGGAAAATCCGGAAATAGGATTTTGACATTATAAGACTCTGGAAAATCCGGAAATAGGATTTTGACATTATATATCATTGGAATCGTAATTTCGAGACGAATCTAACGGTATACTTTGGTAATCACAGTTTTCGGAAATATTTTGTACGGTTTTATCAGTTCGCTTACGGTAAAGGCTCGACAAGGACCAGTAGAGAAGTTAGATTTGGATTTTGACACAGGTTACCAAAATTCATTTGAACTTTTACGCTGCATGATGGATAAGATGAAAAATGGAAGTGAGGTTGCTAAAAACTAGCCAAAGCTTATAAACGTCAAAGAATTTGCTGACTGGAAAGAGAAGTTTGAGTTGTTTATGAAAAGTGAAGATACTAAAATGTGGACGTGTATGATAGATGGATACTTTGCTCCCACACGTCGTGTTGATGGAAGAGTTATAGTGATGTCTTATGATAAGATGGATGAATCTGAGAAACGAGTGGTTGATGCTGAAAAGAAAGCTTTAGCAGCAATAAAGAAGTCATTGCCTAAGAGCGTTAAACATAACTTTCAGAAGTATGGAACTTCTAATGAGTTGTGGGAAGCTTTGGAAAAACGTTATCAGATTCCTTGAAGATTGAATACATGTGATCAAGCAAGTGTAGCTGAGCTTGCAGCTGTAAAGATAGGAGAAGTAGCTGCTGAGGTAGAAGAGAAGAAGAAAGCTGATAAGGAAACTGTTGAGAAGAAGGATGCAGAATTTTGAAAGGGCTTGAAGGATGTGAATGAACTTACATCAGAGGTGAAGGTATCATCAAAATCTGTAAGTCATACATGTCTTAATTGCACTGAACTACAGGTTAAAGTTGACAGACTATCGGAGCAAAACAAAATTCTGTTAGCCGATTTGGAAAACCGAAAAGAGTTAAATGTTCTTTTGATTAAAAGAGAGTCAAATTCTTTAGAAAAACTCAAATCAAATGAACAAGAAATTAGCAGTTTAACAAGCAAAGTCAATGACCAATTACAGATCATAAATTTGGCTCGTGAAACTCTGAAAGAAAAGACTTACGAACTTTCAGAAAAGTGCACAGAATTGGCTGATGCACAAGCCAAAATTGTAGAACTTCAGGGGAAGTTACACAATTTTGAAAATTCTTCGTTAGTCAGGACTCAAATTAAAAAAGGTTTAAAAAGGAGTAATGATAAAACAGGGGTGGGGTTTACTAAAGCTTCACCTTCTGAAAATCAAGACTATTCTTTTCTACCAAAAGAAGAAGAGCTAATTGATTTTGTAACCACTGCACAAGAGGTAGTGGATCCGATAGCTGTGGACTTACCAAATAGTCCAGTTTCTTTGAAAGAATCTGTAGGGTCTAACAGTACACCTCATAAAGTGGATGAGGATACCGAAGACAAAAAGGCCAACACATTTAAAAAGGGATCAAATAAAAAGAAAAGTTATAAGAAGAGATCCTGTTTTAAATGTCACAACAAAGGGCATGTGGCGAGTTGTTGTCCTTTGAAGAAAGGTAAACAAAAGGTTGATGAGGTTAAAGACGGGAATCAGGTTGGGTCAAGCAATAATGTAAAATCAAGTTGTCAGACAAAGAAACCTGAATCTCAATCAAAACCCTCAACTTCGAAACGTTTTGATAGACCAAGAAGTATTTCTCCACAATTTAGTCAATATAGTGGTAAATCAAATCGTTTTCAAAGTCAAAATAGAAATTTTGGATATCAAACTCGATACCAAACTGCTGGTAATTGAAATTTTCAAAGAAGAAACGAATATAGGAGTTTTTGTAACTCAAATGTTCAACAACATCCAAATTTTTTTCAAAATTCATGGTATGAGAATGGGAGAAGAAAGTATCAAGATAATAATTTCCAAAGGTCAGAAAATCCGAGTGGATATTGGAACTCTCGAAATTAAAGACCTAATGGAAATTATCAATCTTGTTTAACAATGGGTAAGCCATCCAAGACACCAGAAAGGTGTGATGGATATTGGATAGAAGCATCTTATGTGGATTTACATGGTCGACCCAAAACCGGTAAGGTTTGGGTTCTAAAGTCTAACTGAGTTGTTGAGTGAATGCAGGATGACCAAGAAGGACTGTTGATGTGTTCGACAGTGGTTATTCCTGTAAAGCATCTGAGGTGAATAGTAGGTTAACATGGGTAACGAACTATTTACTTCTGTGATCATTTTGATTATTCTAAACTTTAAACGTGAAAAACTTTTGTCAGATTTAAAGTGGGAGTTTGTTTGTGTTTAAATTTGTGTTTTTGAAACTTACTCCAAGAAAACAAAAATTTAGGGGGAGAAATTTCCCTAAGTCAAAAAGAGCTTAGTTAGTGCGTGTGTTTAGGGGGAGTAAGTTATAAAATTTCAAAAATTGAAAAACTTAAAAAAATATATATATAGAAAATCAAAAATGAGGTTTCACTGTGTGAAAAAGAAGAAATGATAGTACATCAGCAAGTTAGACTGTCACACTCAAACTGAATTAATATGCTTAAGTGTGATAGTAGCTTCATCATATGATATACCAGTAGGCAAAAGTATGAAATAATCAACTTACCAATGTGATATAAACCTAAATAAACTGAGTATGAGTGGGGAACACATCAGTGGTGTATGGTTTAATGACCTTAAATCTTGTGTTGATAGATTGCCAAAATCTGAAGTTTAGGGTCTTTATACTGTTATTTCATCTTGGGATATCAGGGGTGTCCTTCTGCTGCATCCAGATACATGCTGACCTAGACACACCCATGATATCTTAAAAGAGCTAAAAATGCCAAACCCTGAAAATGAAGAAGCTCTCATAGAGAGTCATTCAAAAAGTGTAAAATGCATAAATCGTACCAAAAATGGTATTTGTCTTAGCCCTAGTTAGATATTTTGGTCTCTCTGCTGTACGGAAGTACTGACCTGTTCACCAATTATCTAAACGTTGAAAAATAAAACGGATGAATTCAGTATACTCACCTACTACGATGAATCTTTGTGCATACCTTGATCGCGGGGGTATATCCTGAAGTGGGACACACTAAATATATCAGAATAATATTACCTTAACGTATCATACGGTAATGGTACTTGAAATGTTCATGCATTTTGTTTAGGTGGACGAACATACTGGTAATTGTCTTGGACTGCTTTTCACGAAAATTAAATAAAGAATTATCTAATAGTGTGAAAACAGTTTGATTTTGCTGATATGATCTTCTTGCACATGATACTCACAAAAAGAAGTATTGTAAATATTTTTGAGTTTAGTTTGTTTAGTTGTTTTGAAAAATATCAAAAATACCAAAAAGATTTATTTTTAAAAGATCTCCCATTTTGAACTGACAGGTAGTTGTTTTTGCAAACTAAGATAAAATATTGGTTTATCTTTAAATGTGAAAAAGACTAATGGTTTTTCGAGATACTTGCTTGTGTTGCTAAACAGATTGATGCAGTTATCAAAATGAAGTGTAGAATACAAGTAAAGTGCAGATTGAGAGTGAAGTGAAGGATGTGTGAAGATGCATGGTAGGATCCTTCTACTACTTTGCAGAGAAAGTGATTTGAAAGAGTTGAAGTTTACTTGCTAGTTCACTGATCTACAACGAAAGAAAGATTTGGTGGTTGGATGCATCAGCTTAGGGGGAGTCTGTTGCTGATAGAAGCTGTTAAAGCTGAAGCTATCCAAAGACCAAAAGACTTGGAGATTCTGAAGAATGAAGTTACCTTTGCGAGTTATTGTCAAGGGGGAGTTTGTTGGTGCATATTTGTGACAACAGCTTAGATTTGGTCTTTGGATATCTTGTAATTAGTAAAACGATAAACAGTTAGCGGGTTTAGCTTTGTAATAGTTAATTAAGAGTGATTGGGCCAAACCAAACCCACATATGGGGATGGTAGGCGAAATGGGCCTAGCCCATGTCCTAGCCCATGTGCAAAGCTTTGTCCTATATAAACAAAGCTTAGCATTAGGGTTTAGGTTAATCTTCTAATCACCTTAATCATCTTGGAGAGAATTCGTGAAAGAGAAAGGCTTGGACGAATTAGAGATCTTGATTGATTGTAATCGTTAGAAGATAATCAATAAAGATCGGGTTTAAAGTGATTTCGGTTTTCTACACATTTTCTGTTAAATCTGATCTAGTGGATTCCGCACTCTAGGTTAGATCGACGATTCTATTACGATCCGCACGGCTCACGGGACCTACATTTTGATCCGTTTTAACTCTTAGAAATTTTTGAAAAACTGTTATTAGATCAGTAGATAAAATTTTCGAAATCTTTGATTAAATTAGATCATCACTAAAACAGGAAACCATATCTCAAAATCCTTAAGAATTCGAATTTTCAGTTATGCTTTTACATTAACAGCTGTCAACAGGAGTTTCGAGATCACTTTTAACGACCCGAGACCAAGATCTTGACTCGAGATCACAAGGTCTCGACTCGAAATCATAAGGGTTCTCAAATCTTTACAACTTGAGACAACGATTTCGACTCGAGCCCATAAGGTTTCGACTCGAGACCACTGAGGTTTCGACTAAGGACTTCAATCTTCACAACTTGAAACCATGGTTGTGACTCGAGACCTCATCAAGGAGTCGAGATCTCATAAAACACAGTAGTCGAGACCATGATTACGACTCGAGACACTGAGGTTGCGACTCGAGACCTTAATGAGTCGAGACCTCATAATGTTACAAGATGAGTCGAGATCTCACTCGAAACCTCATTATTTTAGGCTGTTTAATGTGAATACTTAGTTAATTAGTCGAGATCTCACTAGAGATCCCAGCGAACTCACCGCGGAGTTCGATCCGCGCTAACAGGTGGTTTGCTATTAAATAATTGGTTTTGTTATTAGATAATTAATCAGAATCAAATAATGTTTTATAAAACCAAAATGGCTTAACTTGGGTGAACTTTTGATGTATCACTTCTGGTCAAAGCTGATTTGATACATCTATTTATTGCTCAAGTATAATAAAAGTCATGTTGAGTATGCATTACAAACGTGAATGTCTTAATTTCTGGCCAAAGCTGATTTAATTCATTCATGTATTGCATTCTTAACAAGTGCATAACTAAAGTGATTGTCTCATTTCTGGCCAAAGTTGATTTGTCACGATTACTTTGCACACATGCTTAAATGATTACACTTCTGGGCAAAGTTGATTTGTCTTCGTTTAAGTAGAATTTTAACTAAGTCTATTATTTTGATGTTAGTAATAGACATATCACGACCTCTTCACATAATGATCCTTATATTAATGATCCTTCATTAATTTTATGATCATTTCGTCTGCCTTATTTTAAGCACCCATAACTTTTCTCACTATAATTTTCTTCTACAAATCTATATCTCATCCACTCTAATTCCTAAAACTCATATGTTTTGCCTTATTTAAAGTTTCTATAAGAATTAGCTCTTAAATTGAATCCTTGATTATCTCTTAAGACACGATAATCCTACTGCTCTCTTCTGATAAAGGTACTACAGAAGAAAAGTAGAGCATGATGAATAGGACAAATTAAACATGATGTCTCTTATGATAATCAAGAACTCTCTAACATAAATGCTATCACTAAAAGGTTATTCCAGATTAAGTTTTTCCTAAAACTAATCTATTATTGTGGAATAATCACAAGAATTCCTAAAATGCATGCCTTCATTTAAAACTATAAACTATAAAGCTACATGGTATATGTGAATGCATAATAATGTACAATACCATGACCCATAAAGTTAAGGGTTTACGCATGGAAATAAGTACATTTTTCCAGTACATTACATACTAAGATTTTCACTTGTATAATTTGATTCCTTATAAATCAACTATAACACTTAAAAGTACCAAAGTATAATGAGTGTGTTGATAAGCAACATATGTACATAGAAATAAACGTTTGAAACTGGAAAATAAGATGTTGTTCATCTTACAACCACTTAAAACTTTAAAAGAGGATTGTTCTAAGGTCCATAGACGAATTACAAGTAAAAAAAATAATAATAAAAAAATTCCAACTTTAAAGTTCTTAAAGGGAAAATCTCACTGCATAATTATGCCATTAGACTAGACATAAGTAACGAGACTATCCATTATTCTAAAGAACAGTTGGATAAATTAATTAGATAGTCACTTACTAATGATATCCAAGTCTGCTAATTTTAATATTCCTATTAACAAATGATTAGTTGACTCTAGTTTTAAACGCTTCCTTACCAGAAGTTAACAAATAACTAACATGAGAGTTAGTGACTAAATTAAATGTTAAGACTATAAGAACCATAATAAGCAGTCTTCTAACAACATTTTTTGATACCTTATATATTCTGAAGATTAGTCAGAATATAGTATCATAATTAAGCAATGTTATGAAGGTTGTGAGGTTTGCATGGTCAACATAAAGTCACACTTACCTTAAACTCTCATCTTATTTGTTCTAAATATCTGGATTGAAACATTACTAAGATAAAACTAGATGATACCTTACACTTTCACAACTTTTGTCATCATGTAAATGAGGTTTTGACAAAAGGAAAAAGAGACTTATAAATTTCATCCATTATAAACGAAATTCATGAGAAATCCTGACATGGTTACTGAGGATTATTTTCATCTAATCTCATTCTAAGTGATTTTAAATCATGACGTTAAAGCCCTAAAAATATGTTTTGGCTTAAGCAATAAGTATGGGTCCATCATAAATCATTCATTGACATTCGTGGAACTTATTCCAAATGGAATATTCAGACATAATTCATTTATCAATTAAAGACTATCAACTTGTATCTAAATTTTGTCGCATATGGCCCACGGTCTTAGAAGAAATCTATTCATATATAAACTTAATAAGATTTCTATTAAATATGTCCCTAAAGTTTCTTATGATATCTGGACATTAAAGAAATCAAATAAAGTCTAACGTGCCCCGTCAAACACCCACTTAATGGCTCTCTAGATTGGGCGATTTTGGCGATCTAGGGTTTTTCCGTATTCTGGTTCTTTTCCCGATGTTCTTCTTTGTTTCTTCTGGTTACTGTTCCTCTTATTGCTTATGGATTTCAATCCTAAGCATGATTCCGTCCACATTCCACCTGATCCTCCTTCGGATCTAGGGTTTGGAAGCTTCGCGAATGTGACCAGTGGTGCTGATATCACTGGTGTTAATGAGTTTGGATTCGGAGGATCCATGGAGTTGAATTCTTCAAGCTTGTTGAAGATGAAGGGTACTGCTATGAGTTCAAAGGTTTGTGTTAGTGCTGTGGAGGTTCCTGTGGCTGCTGAATCAGGTATTATTCGTTCAGTAATGTTAGCTGAGTCTGATGTGGTATGTTTGGGTAGAGTTTTAGGGGATAATTGGAGATCTAGGGTGTTGAAGGAGAAAATTGTGTTTAGTAATTCAGATCTGAGGGTTTCGTTTAGTGCTGATACTTATTTGGAAGGGATTAATGCTGGTTGTTCTGTGAATTTGCTTATTGAAGGGTTGGGGAAGAGAAGCTGTCTGGTTGAGCTATTTTCTGGTCAGTATGGATCTGTCTTGGATGTGTTATCAAATTTGGCAAAATGTAGTGGTACTTCTGATGGGGGTAATGATATGGTGATGAAGGAGATGAGTGGTAGAGTTAAATTGCCGCATATGGATCCTAATATCAATGTGTTTGATATTAAGTCTGGTGGGACTATTGAATGTTTGGATAAGAGGAAGAAAAGGTCAGTTAGAAATGAAGGTATACAGGTGAAGGCTAGTAAAGTCATGTGGGATAATAGGTCGTATATTAAAGTGCATGCAGAGGGTAAGATTGCTTGTAAGGATGATGTCTTGCCTGATGGGGCCTGTTCTTATGAACTGGTGGATAGTTTGGCTAAAACAGGGTGTAAAGGGAGGTTAAGAGATGGGAATGTAAGGAGTAATAGAAGGGGAGGTTTTAATGACAATGCTAGGATGTTCAGTTTTTCTGTGGCTGCCTTAAATTTTCCTTTAAACCTGGTTCTAAGGATAGGAAGGTGAAAGGTGTGAGTCCTGTTTTGTTGGAGCAGGTGGATAGAAGTAAAAAGGCTGTTGGGCAGGTTGTTAAAAAGGTTGGGATGGATAGTTTGGGTGGGAAGAGAATCAATAAAAAAGCATCAATGAAAAAGTTAATACAGGAGAAATCTGATGAAATGAGTCCATATAAAATCTCTAAAGAGGATATGCCTTTCATTAATAGCTTGAAACCAATTATGAATTCCTTTCTAAGTTCAGTTAAATTGAAGAATAATGTGGTTTTCACTGCTACTAGAAATGAGGTTAAGGGTAATGATAAAGGAAAAGAATCCGTTTCTTATGCTGACACTGTGGGGAAGCCAGAAACAGTGATGACTGAAAAGGTGGGCTTTTATCCGCCTAAGGTGTTGGATAATGGTGATGTGGTTGCTATTATAAAGCCTGAGAAAATTGCTGAGGCTAAAAAAGTTTACAGTGCTTATCTGTATGGGTACTTTGTGGGAAAAGATTTGCCTTTGGGAATGGTGAGGTATCATTTATACAAAATGTGGAAGAAGTTTGGGATTTTGGATATCTCTTCTAATAACAATGGCATTTTCTTTTTCAAATTTAGAAATGAGATAGGTATGTTTAATGCTATTGACAAGGGACCTTGGTTGGTGAATGATATTCTGCTATGTCTTAAGAAATGGGAGGCTGGTATTTGTATTGAAAAGACTGAGCCATTTTCTATTCCTTTGTGGGTAACTATTCCTAATCTGCCTCTTGAACTTTGGAATTCTGAAAGTATTTGACGCATGATTAGCTGCATTGGGGAACCTATTTTGTTTGATAAAGTAACTTTAGAGAGATGTAAAATGAAAGAAGGGCCTCCAGGTTTTGCTAGAGTTTTAGTTGAGATTAAAGCTGATTCTATATTACCGGATTCTGTAAAGGCTTATTATCCTGAAGAGGAAGGAAAGCCTGCATTCATAAAAGACATTATGGTGGAATACTAGGTTAAAGTCAAAAAATGTTATGTCTGTAAGGTGTTTGGCCATGATTATGAGAATTGTAGTAAAAGGGTTTTATCTGAGGATGAATTCAGTGCTAAAGCTCAGAAGTTACTCGATGATATTAAGAAGATTGATAAGCATTTTGGGCCGGTTTCTGGAGTAGCTGATAATGAGTTTATAACTGTGGGTAAGAATAATAAGGCTGTGAAGGGGATGGATAATAGGCAGGGGAATGGGTTGGGGAGAGGTATTGCTGTTAAGAAATTTCAAGGTGGTGAAAATAAAATAGTTGGGGGAGGGGCTGTTAGTAGTGAGTTTAATGGGGGGGGGGGGCAAGTACTTCTGGTACCAAGAATGTAAAAGGGGAAGTCATTAATAAGGTGAGTAACGGCCAGTCTAAAGGAGGTGCTGTTTTTTTATAAGGGAGGTATTAAAAGTGTAGGGAAACAAGAGTATAGAGTAAAAAATCCTGTTTCAGTTGGGGTTAAGAAGGGTGTATTAAAAGATGTGAATGAAGTAAAGATTGGGAATAAGTTTGATGTTTTGTGTGATGAGAATTCGGGAGAGTTAAATAATCTTGGGGTGGGTATTAAGGATGGGAGTATTAAGGGGGATGTTAATAAGGAGAGTTCAGGTGATGCAGAGTCTAAAAAAGATGGAAAGGAGGGTTTGATGAAGAGTGTTGAGGCTGACACTGTTATGAATGATAGTGTGATTAAGTCTGAAATTGCTAGTGAAGTTTTGAAGGAGAGCATACCAGTCAAATTGGATACAGAGGTTAATGTTAAAACAGGGTACTTTAAAATGAATGAAGAACAATTTAATGAAGTTGCTCATTATGTGCTTAACAAAACTTGTCCTGCTAATGCTACGATGAGAAAGTGGAACATTGGGCAGAAGAAATTGTTTTTTGAGCAGTGGGATAAGCTAATGTTTCAGAAGCTGGTTGAATCAGTGGATGTGGAATCTGAAGAGGATGAGATGGCGGTCTTTATGAACAATGATGAGGAGGTGTTAGATGTTGGGAATGCCCTTGTCTCGGGTGTTTCCAATAATGATATGGTTTCTCAATGAAGATCCAAACTATGGTTTGGAATGTAAGGGGGCTTGGGCAGGAGAATCATCAAGCTGAGGTGTGAAGACTGATGAGAGATAATAAAATCAATTTATGTGGGCTGGTTGAAACCAGAATTGCCTGTGAAAATATTGATAGTATGTTTCAAAAAATTAATAGGAGTTGGATGTGGTTTTCGAATGCTGATAGATGTGGCAGTTGGGTTAGAATAATGGTGGGGTGGGATCCTAGGGTTGTTAAAGGGAATATTATTGAGTATACTGAACAAGTTATACATTGTGAAGTTAACTCTTTAGAAGATGGTGGAAAATTTGTTTGTTCGTTTGTGTATGGGTTCACTAAAGTTCAGGGTAGAAGATTATTGTGGAAGGAATTGGTGAGGTTTAATGAGGTTATACAAGAATTGCCATGGGCTATGTTAGGGGACTTTAATGCTATTTTATGTCCTTATGAAAAAAAAACATTGAACACCGGAGGGTTAATTATGGTATGGAGGAGTTCCGCAGCTGTGTTAGTGAAATAAATATGTGTGATATTGCTATGTCAGGTTTGTTTTATACTTGGAATCAAAAAGTGGGTAATTGTAATGGTATTCTTGAAAAGTTGGATAGGATTATGGGCAATCAGAAGTTTGTTGAAGCATATCCGACAGCTTTTGCTAAGTTTCTTCCTTATTATACGTCTGATCATTCTCCTGCAGTGCTTGTTATGGCTTCTAAGGGTAAATCTAATCCCAAACCTTTTAAATTTTGGAATTTTTTGGCTGCTAAGGACGATTTTTTTACCTATTGTTAAGGAGGGTTGGGATAAAAGGATTGAGGGGTGTAAAATGTTTAGAGTGGTGACTAAACTTAAAGGTTTGAAAAAACCTTTAAGAAAGTTAAAGTAGGCTCAGGGGAATCTTCATAGTAAAGTTGAAAGACTGAGGGTTGAAGTGGAAAGGATTCAAAAAGCGATTGGGGAAGATCCTGATAATGAAGATTTGAGAAATGAGGAAGCAATTTATGTTAATGAATATAAGGTTGCTCTAGCTGACGAAGAATACATGCTGAAACAAAAATCAAGAGTTCATTGGTTAAAAGTGGGGGACCAAAATTCTAAGTTCTTCCATAAGTCTGTTAAGAATAGGGAATGCAGAAATAGAATTAGTGTGATTAAGGACATGGAAGGGAATGAATATTCTGGGGATAAGGTTGGGGATGCTTTAGTTAAATACTTTAAGAGTATTATGGGGTTAAAGTGTGGGGTTGAGATTATTTCTGATCCTGAATCTTTGTTTATAAAGAAGCTTAATGAACAGGAGGCTGAACAGCTTGTTAGCACTGTTAGTAGGGAAGAAGTTAAGAATGCTATGTTCTAGATTGCTGATGATAAGGCTCCGGGGCCAGATGGGTATACTGCTAAGTTTTTCAAAGCAGCTTGGGGTATTATTGGGGAGGAGATTATGGGGGCTGTGTTGGATTTTTTCAATAATGGGAAACTGCTTAAAGAGATTAATGCAACTATTATTTCTGTGGTTCCTAAAGTGAAAGTACCGAATGTTGTGAACCAGTTTAGACCTATTGCTTGCTGTAATGTGATATACAAGTGTATAAGCAAGGTGATGTGCAACAGATTGAAAACTGTTTTGGGGAAGCTTGTTAGCAATAATCAAAGTGCTTTTGTTCCTGGGAGATTGATAAGTGACAATATTATGCTTTCACAGGAGTTAGTTAAGGGGTATGAATGGAAGCAGGGGTGTCCGAGGGTTGCTTTTAAAATTGATCTTCAGAAAGCTTACGATTCTGTGGATCATGGGTTTCTGGAAGAATGCTTGAAGCAGTTTGGTTTACATAGTAAATTTGTGAAATGGGTGATGGTTTGCATGACGACTGTTCAGTATTCAGTGGCTTACCAGGGGAATCTTTATGGTTTTTTTAAAGGGGAAAGAGGGGTTAGACAGGGGGATCCTATATCACCTTATTTATTCACTTTGGTGATGGAGGTTTTGAATTTAATGCTAATAAGAAGAATAAAAGAGTTTGAGGGGTTTAAATATCACTGGAAATGTGGGAAATTAAAACTGACTCATTTGTGTTTTGCTGATGATTTGTTCATTTTTAGTGGGGCTGATGTGAAGTCAATTGAAGTTATTAAGGAAGCCTTGAAAGAGTTCAGTGCAGTATCTGGGCTGGTGCCTAATATGAGTAAGAGTGATATTGTCTTTGGTAATGTCAGTGAAGCATTGCAGGGTCAGATTTTGGAAATTTTACCGTTCAATGTTGGTAAGTTTCCAATGAAGTATCTTGGTATTCCTTTGTCTTCAAAGATGTTGTATCAAAAGGACTGTAAAGTTCTTATTGAGAAAGTCAAAGCTAGAATAACAGATTGGAAGGTGAAGTTTTTATCTTTTGCGGGAAGAATGCAGTTAATCAAGTCGGTACTATCCTCTATTACTATATATTGGGCTTCCTTGTTCATATTGCCAGCTGCTGTTAGTGAGGAGATAGAGAGACTTCTGAGTGGTTTTTTGTGGAATCAGGGTAGAGGTAATAAAGGCATGGCCAGAGTGTGTTGGGAGGAAATTTGTAAAGCTAAATGCCAAGGTGGTTTGAGTATTTCATCGTTGAAAACTCAGAATATTGCATTAATGTCAAAACATGTGTGGAGTGTTCTCTCTAATAAAGATACGATGTGGGTTAAGTGGGTTAAAGAATATAAGTTATGTGGTAAAAGCATTTGGGAAGTTAGTGAAACAAGAGTTGATTCTTGGAGTTGGAAGCAGGTGTTGCAGCATAGAAATTTATTGAGAGATAGGTTCTGTGCTATCATTGGGGATGGGAAGAATGTGAGAATTTGGCAGGATTTGTGGCATGAAAAAGGGGTTCTTATGAATATCATTAGTAGAAGGGAAATCAAGGCAGCTGGGTATGATATGAATACTAAGCTGGCTGAGGTTTTTTATGGTGATAATTGGAAGGTGCCTCAGGAATGGAAGGAAAAATATAAGTGGTTATTTCAGTTAAACTTTCCACAGTTAAATAGGTTGAGGGAGGATAAATTTTTGTGGAGGATGAATGATGGAAATGTTGAAGAATATTCTGTTAGGAGGGTGTACAGAAGTCTGTGTATGGGTGGTTCTAAAAAGATATGGAGTGATATTATTTGGTTTAGTCAAAACATCCCTAGGCATGCTTTCATTTCTTGGTTGGCTTTTAAATATAGATTGTTAACTCAAGATAGGTTACTGAGTTGGGGGTATAAGGGGGAGTTAAAATGTGCTTTGTGTAAAAGGTGTCCAGACAGCCATAAGCATTTATTTTTTGAATGTGAAATCTCTTTGGCTGTATGGAAAAGGTGTAAAAAATTTGCTAAATTGGAGAATGTTCCTGATAGTTGGCCTGATATTATTGGGTATTTTGAAGAAAATAGGTTGACTAAAACTGTTTGGGGAATAATTGGAAGGTTGGTATTGGCAACGGTGATTTATTTTGCGTGGCAGGAAAGGAATAATAGGTGCTTTGAAAATAACAGTAGGCCTGTTCAGCAAATGTGCGGCATTATTTTTTATACTGTTAGAATGCGGATGTTGGGATTAAAATTTAAAGATTCTGAGAGGGTGAGAGAAGCAGCTGCTGTATGGAGATTTAAGGTGTGGGATGGCAAAAACAATGATGAAGTGGATTTTGTTTGATGTTGGTATAGTGGTTGGAGGGAATAGACTTGGGGTTGGGTGTGTTGGTGATTTATGGGTTGGGCTTTGGGCTAAGGGCATTTTGGGAATAGCTGAAATAAGGAGACATGAAAAAACGTGGGTAGGAATCTAGCCTTATGGGCTTCCTCTGAATTTTCAGTTGTTCTTTCTTCCTTGGGGTTGTGTTCAGTGGGTGTGTATGAAGTGTGTGTGTGTGTGTGTATGGTGTATGTGTGTTCTCTTAGTTCTTTTGTTCATCTTTTAACTTGGAATTACGTCTGCGTATATGTGTTGGGAATTAGGTATGTTGGGGCTGGAGTTTAGCCTGTACCAGGGAGTCATAAGGTTGGATCAAGTCGTTGTGATTAAATACTGTTTCTCTTTATTGTTTTTTGTTCTTAGACCTTCACAAAGACTTGAAAGCCTTTTAGGAAAGTGGCTTGTGTGTGTGGTGTATTTTAGTCCAAGCTGGATATATTCTTTGGTATGGTGGGATAAGGACATGTTGGGAATTGCTGAAATAAGGAGACTTGAAAAAACGAGGGTAGTAATCTGGCCTTTTTGGCTTTTCTTGTTTTTGTTATTTTTCCTTTATTCCTGGTGCTATGTTCTGTGTGGGTGTGTTCTCTTAACTCTGATGTTTGGTTTTGAACACAGAGTTAAGTCTGCTGATGATTACTGGGTGTTAGGATTTTTGAGACTGGAGGATAGTCTATGCCTGGGAGATATAAGGATGGATCAAATCTTTGTGGATAGGCAATTATTCTCTTTTCCAGTTTTTGTTTTTAGTCCCATGCAAAGATTTGAGAACCTTTTTATAGGACAGATACTTGTGTGTGTGGTGTTCATTAGATCCTTTTGGATCAAAGGGAAGGGGGGTGATTTTTGGAAACCAGGTGGAATAAGGAGACTAAAAGCTTTGCGGGTAGTCATCTTACTAAATTCTTGGTCTTTTAGTACTTATGAATTTTTTCATTCTGATTTAATTTTTTATTTTTTAGGAAATTTAAACCTTTTTTATATTGTCGTAGCTAGTCTATACGGTGCTTTGACGATTCGAGCCACTTCAGCATATTTTGTTGGAAGATTAGGATCTGTGCTATGGGGATGCAATTGGCTGGGAGGCATAAGGATGGAGATTGCCATTGTTGATAGGACATTTTCTTCCTCCTATATTCTATTTGTTTGTAATTTTTTAGTTCATGGCAATGGCAATCAAACCTGGTTATTTTGGGTTTTTGGTTTCATTTCTAGACCTTTTCTTGTTTTGTTTTTGAGTCTGTTGAGTTGGGGATTATTGTGGGACTTTTGGGGTGGGAAATTGTATATAGGAGGTAGAGTGTTGGAATGGCAGCAGTGGGAGGTGGGGAGGTGAAAGGGTGGTTTAGTTATGGGTATGCAGAAGTTATAAAGGTGTTTTGGATGATAACAGTGGCTGGAGAGGAGATGGGATGAGATGGATGTGTTATGGGAGGAGTATTGCTGGTATGGGGTGGTTAGGATTAATGGGAGGATGTTATTTATTAGAGAGGGGAAAAGGGTGGGGTTGATGTTTATTTTTAGAATCATGAATATTGATATGGGGATAGGAAAGTTAGGTGGTGTAGTTTTTGTTTGGTGCCTCAATAAACTGTTTAGATGTAGTAATCAGGAGATGGTTATGGGGGTTGGGGTTTATTTTGGCAGATGGATTTTAGCTATACTGTATATTGGGCTGAAAGCAAGGCTGGGTAGGGGGATTTCTGCATTAAGACTATTAGGTAGGATAACGTATGCTGGAAAGATTTCTTTTGGGGACAAGTTACATGCAAAATGGAAATTGATTATGGGGAAGCTGAAACAGGAAGTATATATTTGCAAGAGGCAAGGAATGGCAGGAGTTGGAATGAAGATTAATGTTTGTTTTTTTGAATTTTGGTTATGATTTTAACTATTTGACTATGTGTATGTTTGGTTTGGTGGTTAGTGTCTGGTTTGATTATAGACTAGGGGTGAGTTTTTGTAGAGTTAGGGCAAGGGTCTGGTGTCACACCCCAACCGATGGCGGAATCATCGGGGCGCGGCACTGAGCGAAACAGATTGTCCAGAAGTTTCCATAACAACTATCATCACCATTTAAGTAAACATTACGTCCCATACCGTAACATAAATAGTCAAACAAGTTATTACAGGCAACATCAAAACAAATATTCTGTTCCGACAACTCAGATTTAAATAAGTAGCAATTGTTTATCTGCTTCTAGAGACCCCTAATAAGTTATCTACAGACAACTATTTGTTGGGCTCTAAAGCTTTATTCTAGCTTCCATTTCCTACCACACTTGCGTCCTAAGCACCTGTCACATACGTTAAAATAATGTCAATACATAAAATGTAAAGGTGAGCATACAAGTTTGATAATAGCATATAGAGTTCGAATTCGTTTACGCATAACCAGCACGTACACATAGTGAAATGAAGCACGTTAGTTATCGACACAGATCCATCGATACCAATGACTGCGGGTTGACTGCCCGAGGCAGTTCGCAATACACGATTACCACTGTAATCCATGCAAGTATAAGATCCTTAACAACCCCCGTGTGAACGGGTGCTGAGTCCAAACTATAGTACTATCGTTGCTAAGGCAGGTAGACAGCATTCCATGAGTAAACATAACAAACAAGCATTCATAAGCCACGTATAACATGCATTAACGGTTAAGCGTTATAATAGCTTGAGTAGTGTGATAGATGTAGTTTGAATAGTTGTAACGTATGTAACACCCAAAAGTGCTAAAGCAAAAAGGGTTCGAGTATACTCACAGCGATAGTGGATTGAAGGGAGCGCTTTACAGCGAGTACGATTAGCCTGAATAGATTCGATAACGTAACGATAAGTGTCGCGTAAAACAGTACAGGTGAGAGTGGGCTGAATGACTGATCGTGCGGATCAGTCATCCGTGAGTAGAGGTCATCCGTGCGCATGACCTATCCGTGCGGGTGGTGATACGTACGGATGGCAATGCGTGCGGATGGTGATCCGTTTCGGATAAGCTGTTCGTGCGTACGAGCTGTTCGTGCGCACGAGCTGTTCGTGCGTACAAGCTGTCCGTACGGACCATTTGCTTGTGTGAATAAACTTTCAAGTGGATTGTTTCTTCCTAAAATGTGTTTGTGTATGATGGCTTGTGCTTTGAAGTTTTCGTTGTAGCATTTTGAAAACACCAAAGTGTTTCTAACTTTCAAGCCGGCCGCGCGGACGGCGGTCCGTGCGTATGGTAGTCCGTGCGGACAGACCGTGCGCGCGGGCAGAGGCAATCCGTCCGGATAGTCTGTCCGTGCGTACGTCTTGGCCGTGCGGATGAAAATTGTTTGGTTTTCGTTTTAAGGCCTTAGTATCTCATGATCCGAAGAGTAATCCATTCAGAGGTTGTCCGTCCGGATTGCTCGTTCGTCGATACTCAAACCTTGTTTGGAAAGTGGGTCCCAAGGGTAGTCCGTGCGGATCACCACTCGTGCGTATGACCTGTACGTGCGTATGGCTTGTACGTGCGTACGGCTAGTCCGTGCGGACGGCTTGTCCGTGCGGACAACGAGTCTGGTTGTTCCGTTCGTCTACACTTGGTTTCTGTTGTCGTTTATCGAGACGTTCTGATCACGCAGCAACCACTTAGAGTTGTGTTCCCACCCGCGTGACTAGACCGGCCAGGAACCACCCTAACTCAGCCTGTCGGCGACTCGGAACAGCTCTCCCGGTTACCCCGAAATCAGTTGTCTACGGGTAGAATTCCGGATCTGGAACTGGGGCATTACTATTGATGAGTAAAACACAAGGACTGATCGGATTTGTACCGGTTCCAAGGGTAAAAGTGGGAAAGAACTTTGGTCTATTTCTTTCAACTCTTTTATCCTTAGAAAAGTTTAGATCTAGGTGAAATTATTGTAAAAACTTGTAGAAATCGTTTAGATCTGAGATATTCTAGGTGGAATGAGGTCAAGCTTGAAGTTCTTATGAACTTCATGATGACGTCACTAGAGAATACCTCATATCCGGATGATTTCTTGGTTAAAATCGAAGATCCGAAAGATAGAAGTGTGTAGAATTGTGTAGAGATCAACAATGTACAAGAATTAGTGCAAGATCTTACCTGGATTGGAAGAAATCTGGGAAAAAGGCGAAGAATGCGTATGGTTCGGACGTCACTTGCCAAAAGTGGAAAAAGTGGAAAGTGACCCGTGTATTTATAGGATGCCAAAAGAGGAAAGGATGGGTCGTGCGCATGGCACGCACCCGGGTAGGTTACCCGCGCGGACTGGCCATCCGTGCGGACTGGCAATCCGTGCGGATTGGCCATCCGTGCGGATGGGCCATCCGTGCGGATGCCGCCTCCCTTGGTGGATTCGGCGCGACGTTGATTCGGTTTCGGCTTACGAGCGATTCGATTGGGTTCCTAGTCAAATTACTTTCAGTCCCAACTACTTCTTATATGGTTCGACTCGGGATTCGGGTTCGGGTTCGATTATATTCGAGTTAGACTTCGAGTTCGATTGAGTTCGCTTGATTATCACAACACAACATAAAATAAACATGCACAGGTAACACGTAAGGCATACACACACGTATAATGACAAGTAAAATACATAGCTCGAGTTACGATTTGATGTCGATTCGATTAGCATAGCTTGATTAACTTTATCGCATTGTTACTTCCTATCGTTCACAGTCGTAGGTCGACCGAAATACGGCTAGAATGATTCGATTATTGCAATGTACGACAATTACTCCACATAATCTAAATATCATACAAACAATTCTATGAGTCGAGTTGCGCGAAATCGGTCGTTGACTTTGACCTTGACTTTGACTTTCACTCGTGAAAACACGGGGTGTTACAGCCTCCCCTTGTTTAGGAAATTTCGTCCCGAAATTAAGCCGAAAGCTGTAACTGATTCGTGAATCACGTGTGAGAGTCCTTCGTTTGGAGCATTGAGAATCGTTTCGATATGATGTACGAATATACATGATTTAAAAGCCTATAAAGTTTTAGATTTCAATTCAAAGTATTTTGGGAGAAATTTCTTTTAATTTTCCGATTTCCCATTTTCAAACGTGCTCGTCTACACACTCGTAGGTTGCCGGATCGATTTTCACACTGAATTGATTGCGTAACGATCGTTCGACGTGCGGAATCCGTGCACGAGTGAGATCGAACAGACAAAACGTGCAATTTCTTTTCTTAACGTGATTCTTTGATTGATCTGATAGCATACAAGAACTTTCTCTCTCTAGTTTCTCTCTAAGATTATCTCTCTAATTAAACAACTGCGGGTACTTGGCCTTCATGTCGCTTTCGAGTTCCCACGTGAACTCCGCGCCTTGTTTGCCTTCCCACCGGACTTTCACAATAGGAATGCGTGAGCGCCTGAGTTCTTTGGTTTGGCGATCCATGATTTCGACAGGCTTTTCCACGAAGTGTAATGTTTCGTTCACTTGAAGATCGTCTAGAGGAACATGTAAGTCCGGTTCGTAGATGGTCTTTCGGAGGTTTGACACGTGGAAGATCGGATGGACATTGTTAAGTTCTTCCGGTAATTCGAGTCTGTAGGCGACTTTTCCGATCCTTTCCAGAATCTTAAAAGGTCCCACATATCGAGGCGCAAGTTTCCCCTTTTTGCCGAATCGGACTACACCCTTCCAAGGTGATACCTTTAGGAGTACGTAGTCACCAACGCCATACTCGCGGTGTTTGCGCTTTTTATCGGCGAGAAGCTTCTGTCTATCTCGAGCCTTCGCTAGATTGTCCCGAATTTGGAAGATTTTGTCTGTCGTTTCTTGTAGCAGCTCCGGACCGGTTAGTTGCGAGTGACCGACCTCGTGCCACACAATGGGCGATCGACATCTTCTTCCGTATAAGGCCTCGAAAGGTGCCATCTGGATACTAGCCTGATAGCTGTTGTTGTACGAGAATTCGACTAGCGGAAGGTGTCTATCCCAATTACCTCCGAAATCTAGTACACACGAACGGAGCATGTCTTCAAGAGTACGAATCGTTCTTTCGGTCTGACCGTCGGTTTGTGGGTGGAATGCGGTACTTAGATTAAGCGTTGTACCGAGTGCCGTTTGGAAAGTTCCCCACAATCGTGAAGTGAACCGAGCATCGCGATCAGAGATGATGTCACGAGGCGTCCCATGTCGACAAATGATCTCGTCGGTGTAGATTCGGGCTAATCGTTCCACCTTGTAGTCTTCTCGTATCGGGAGAAAGTGAGCTGATTTCGTCAAACGGTCAATTACAACCCAAATGCTGTCATGACCTGATGACGTGGTTGGAAGCTTGGTTACGAAGTCCATAGCTATGCTCTCCCACTTCCACATGGGAATTGGAGGTTGTTCGAGCAAGCCAGAGGGTCGTTGATGTTCAGCCTTGACTCTAGCACAGGTTAGGCATCTTCCGACGTAAAGGGCGATATCTCGTTTCATACCCGGCCACCAGTACCTGTATCGAAGGTCGTGGTACATTTTGTCGGCACCAGGATGAATGGAGTATCGGGACTTGTGGGCTTCATCCATGATAATCTGTCGCAGGTTTGTTCGTTTGGGAATCCAGATTTTGTCTAAGAAGTGGAATATCCCGTTCGCCTTGCTTACAAGCTGGGCTCCATCGTGGTAGATTCTTTCTTTCTTCAAGGTGCGCTCGTTGAAACATGCATGCTGGGCGTCGCGAATAAGAGCTTCTAGATTGTGCTGGGCTTGAACATTGCGAGTGCTAAGCAAATAACTCCGTCTGCTAAGTGCGTCGGCAACAACATTTGCCTTGCCTGGATGATAACGAATCTCACAGTCGTAATCGTTGAGAAGTTCTACCCATCGGCGTTGACGCATATTCAGTTCCCTCTGATTAAAGATATGTTGTAGGCTCTTATGATCGGTGAAGATCGTACACTTGGTACCATACAGGTAGTGTCGCCAAATCTTTAATGCAAAAACAACTGCGCCTAGCTCGAGGTCGTGGGTTGCATAGTTCTTCTCATGGATTTTGAGCTGACGAGACGCGTAGGCTATAACCTTGTCTCGTTGCATTAGGACGCAACCGAGACCGAGGTTAGAAGCATCACAGTAGACAATGAAATTATCGTTTCCGTCGGGTAGTGTGAGAACAGGAGCATTGCACAGCATGTATTTGAGGGTTCGAAAGGCAGACTCTTATTTGGTTCCCCAGACAAAAGGCTCGTCCTTATGAGTGAGAGAAGTAAGGGGTACAGCAATCTTCGAGAATCCTTCGATGAATCGTCGATAATAGCCCGCTAGCCCGAGAAAAGAGCGGACTTCAGTCGGGTTCCTCGGCGTAACCCAGCTCTTAACAGCTTCAATCTTTGCTGGATCGACATGAATACCCTGACTATTTACGATGTGACCCAGAAACTGAGCCTCCCCTAACCAAAATTCACATTTGGAGAACTTGGCATAGAGTTGGTTCCCCTGGAGCAACTCGAGAACCAAACGTAGATGTTGCGCGTGTTCGGCTCTTGTTTTGGAATAGATCAAGACATCGTCGATGAACACAATGACGAACCGGTCAAGATACGGCTTACACACCCGGTTCATCAAATCCATGAAAACTGCTGGTGCGTTGGTTAGGCCAAAAGGCATGACAACAAATTCGTAATGGCCGTAACGAGTACGAAACGCGGTTTTGTGTATATCCTCCTCCTGAATACGCAGCTGATGGTATCCTGAACGTAGATCGATCTTCGAGAAACATGTAGCGCCTTGCAGTTGATCAAACAAATCGTCGATTCGAGGCAAAGGATAGCGGTTCTTGATAGTCAACTTATTCAATTCCCGGTAGTCGATGCACATCCGGAACGACCCGTCCTTCTTTTTGACGAAAAGAACTGGTGCGCCCCAAGGAGAGGTGCTCGGGCGAATAAAGCCTTTTTCAAGCAATTCCTGGAGTTGAGTTGAGAGTTCGCGCATTTCGGACGGCGCGAGTCGATAAGGAGCTCTGGCGACAGGATTAGCTCCAGGAATGAGATCAATGCGGAAATCAATATCACGCTTCGGGGGTAGTCCGGGAAGATCCTCTGGAAAAACTTGAGGAAATTCTCGAACCACTGGAACGTCTTTCACTTTCTTCTTTTCTTTCTTTTCCTTCTCCGCTGCTACGACATGAGCCAAGAAAGCCCTGTATTCCTTACGGAGATACTTGCTGGCTTGTAGACATGACATAAGCTTGAGACCCTTCGAAGTAGTATCCCCATAGACGCACAATGAATCACCGTTGGCGAGCGAAAAACGAATCATTTTATCGAAGCATACAACTTCGGCATGGTTTTCGCGAAGAAAGTCCATGCCTACTATGACATCAAAGCTTCCTAATTGCATCGGAATAAGATCGATTGAGAAGATGTGATTGTTGAGCTCGAGTGTGCAATCACGAATAACAGAATTTACGGCGACGGTTCTTCCGGTAGCGACTTCAACATCGAATGCAGAGGAGAGTCGGGAACGTTTACGACTAAGGAGTTTCTCGAATTCGAGTGGCACAAAGCAATTATCGGCTCCAGTATCAAACAAACATGAAGCATAAATACCATTCACAAGGAACGTACCATTGACCACGTGGTTGTCGGCCTGGGCTTGACGCACATTGAGATTGAAGGTTCTGGCTCGTGCGACCTGTTGTTGCTGTTGTTGCTGCTGTGGCTGCTGCTGGGGTTCTTGTTTCACTACCCTGTTCGGGCACACGTTGGCGAAATGATTCGGATCGCCACACGTGAAGCAAGCTCTGGCTTTGACTGCGGGTGCCGGAGGAGCTTGTTGGCCTTGTGGGGCAGCGAGTAGAGCTTGATTGGCAGGAGCTTGACGAATACGGCAGTTGGCAGTAAGGTGGCCGTAGACGTTGCAATGGGCACAGAAGCGGCATTGAATAGAAGTCGGGTGATGATAGGTGCAAGTAGGGCAGAGTGGATGTGGTCCAGTATATGCACGCTTTGCAGGCGGTGCATTGGCCACAGGCGCCGCTACTTGACGCTGTTGAGCAGGTACGGCTTGGATCGGTGCAGCAGTAATCGCACAGTTCTTGTTCTTTCTCTTGTTCTTGCGCTTGTTGCTTGACGACGTGGGTTCAACAGTTGGTGCAGCAGTGGTAGCTTGGTGCAGATGCTTGGAGGTCTTATCCCACACCCCAGCCTTGACCCTTTTGTCATTGATCTCAGCGGCCAGTAGATAGGTTTCTTCGATCGTGGTAGTCTTAGCCGCTTGCACGAAATCAGCGACGCAGTCGGGCAACGCTCGGATGTACTTCTTGATGGTCATCTCAGGGGTCTTGACTTGGTCAGGACAGATGATGCTGAGCTGTTTGAAGCGAGCAGTAAGACCAGCATTGTCTCCATCCTTATGATGTATGTGCCAGAATTCATCTTCAAGCTTTTGACGCTCGTGAGGAGGGCAGAATTCCTCCAGCATGACCTCTTTGAGCTCTTCCCACGACAAACCATAAGCTGCGTCATTCCCTCTCTTGTTCCTCTCGGCCGTCCACCAGTCCAAAGCACGGGACTGAAAGACGCCGGTAGCGTTCAGAGTTCGAAGGTCATCAGGGCAACCACTTTGTCGCAGAGTAACCTCGATAGAGTCAAACCAGTGGAATAGAGCAGTAGGACCGCCTTCGCCTGTGAATTCTTTCGGCCCACATGATTTGAACTGTTTGAAGCTGAAAGGTCTTGCGGCAGCTTTTGGACCTTCAGTCCTCGACTCCTCGGATGATTTGCTGGCGTTCTCATAGGCATCGCTCACAGCTTTTGCAACGCTTTTCGCAATAATGGAGGCGAGACGTCTGTCCCTCTTTTCCTGACGAGAGAGCATATGACGAGATTCAGACGACATTGTCTGCAATAGTCATCGCCACGGAACTCAACACATGTATTCGAATCTCACCTCACACGCTTACTACTACTAAAGCTCAGTAACACGTATCATTTAAACGCATATAGTCACAAACTCACAGAATTGCACAAAATCACATAAACATATAAGGCACATAATCACAACCTTTCCTAACCACGTAATCACACAGCAAGGAAACACATATACTTAGCCACTAAAAGTACCTACGAGCATACGAGGCATTCTAACTGCTCCTAGTGTCGATTGCTAGCGATGGGTTGTGTGGGTTTTGTGTTTTAACAGAAGCAATAGTGTGGGGTCGAAACCAATAGTATCTCAAAATGTTAACAAATAACAGAAAATACATTAAAATCTTCACAAAGATCGACAAATCAAAGGTGGATTGCCTGTGGCTAACAGGCTTCGACTAACCAATGCAGCTCGACTATTCACAATGATCCTACACAACGACCTCCAGGACTATGCCTTTGCCTCGATTCTTGGGCATTGGCGCAATTCCCATTGGTTAGGTTGTGTCTTTTGATCGTTGGAGTCCATCGAACCTTGGTGGAGTTTTTGTATAAAAGCGGGACGAGTCGTCAAGGTTAGGGTTTCACCCCTATCTTGCAACTTCCGTCCTCGTTTTTGATAAAAATTGAGGAGATTATTCATCAAAATATGGATTTCACTCCTGATTTGGTATAATTTTCCTCGTTCGTAGCTAAAGTGCAAGCTGATTAGGCAACCTTGGCCGTGAGTTTTGGGTTTTCACACCTATTCTCGACCTTATTGCCTGTTCACAGCGTGAAATTTTCGAGTGCAATAAGAGTGAGTGATAACAACGAATGTACGCATACGCGTGAGTTGGTCTGTTGGTTCCTAACTATAGACTAGGTTTCTAAGACTCCGACCCGGACTAGGTCGAGTCTTGCCTAATTCCCTATAGTTATGGCTCTGATACCAATCTGTCACACCCCAACCGATGGCGGAATCATCGGGGCGCGGCACTGAGCGAAACAGATTGTCCAGAAGTTTCCATAACAACTATCATCACCATTTAAGTAAACATTACGTCCCATACCGTAACATAAATAGTCAAACAAGTTATTACAGGCAACATCAAAACAAATATTCTGTTCCGACAACTCAGATTTAAATAAGTAGCAATTTTTTATCTGCTTCTAGAGACCCCTAATAAGTTATCTACAGACAACTATTTGTTGGGCTCTAAAGCTTTATTCTAGCTTCCATTTCCTACCACACTTGCGTCCTAAGCACCTGTCACATACGTTAAAATAATGTCAATACATAAAATGTAAAGGTGAGCATACAAGTTTGATAATAGCATATAGAGTTCGAATTCGTTTACGCATAACCAGCACGTACACATAGTGAAATGAAGCACGTTAGTTATCGACACAGATCCATCGATACCAATGACTGCGGGTTGACTGCCCGAGGCAGTTCGCAATACACGATTACCACTGTAATCCATGCAAGTATAAGATCCTTAACAACCCCCGTGTGAACGGGTGCTGAGTCCAAACTATAGTACTATCGTTGCTAAGGCAGGTAGACAACATTCCATGAGTAAACATAACAAACAAGCATTCATAAGCCACGTATAACATGCATTAACGGTTAAGCGTTATAATAGCTTGAGTAGTGTGATAGATGTAGTTTGAATAGTTGTAACGTATGTAACACCCAAAAGTGCTAAAGCAAAAAGGGTTCGAGTATACTCACAGCGATAGTGGATTGAAGGGAGCGCTTTACAGCGAGTACGATTAGCCTAAATAGATTCGATAACGTAACGATAAGTGTCGCGTAAAACAGTACAGGTGAGAGTGGGCTGAATGACTGATCGTGCGGATCAGTCATCCGTGAGTAGAGGTCATCTGTGCGCATGACCTATCCGTGCGGGTGGTGATACGTACGGATGGCAATGCGTGCGGATGGTGATCCGTTTCGGATAAGCTGTTCGTGCGTACGAGCTGTCCGTGCGCACGAGCTGTCCGTGCGCACGAGCTGTTCGTGCGTACGAGCTGTCCATACGGACCATTTGCTTGTGTGAATAAACTTTCAAGTGGATTGTTTCTTCCTAAAATGTGTTTGTGTATGATGGCTTGTGCTTTGAAGTTTTCGTTGTAGCATTTTGAAAACACCAAAGTGTTTCTAACTTTCAAGCCGGCCGCGCGGACGGCGGTCCGTGCGTATGGTAGTCCGTGCGGACAGACCGTGCGCGCGGGCAGAGGCAATCCGTCCGGATAGTCTGTCCGTGCGTACGTCTTGGCCGTGCGGATGAAAATTGTTTGGTTTTCGTTTTAAGGCCTTAGTATCTCATGATCCGAAGAGTAATCCATTCAGAGGTTGTCCGTCCGGATTGCTCGTTCGTCGATACTCAAACCTTGTTTGGAAAGTGGGTCCCAAGGGTAGTCCGTGCGGATCACCACTCGTGCGTATGACCTGTACGTGCGTATGGCTTGTACGTGCGTACGGCTAGTCCGTGCGGACGGCTAGTCCGTGCGGACAGCTTGTCCGTGCGGACAACGAGTCTGGTTGTTCCGTTCGTCTACACTTGGTTTCTGTTGTCGTTTATCGAGACGTTCTGATCACGCAGCAACCACTTAGAGTTGTGTTCCCACCCGCGTGACTAGACCGGCCAGGAACCACCCTAACTCAGCCTGTCGGCGACTCGGAACAGCTCTCCCGGTTACCCCGAAATCAGTTGTCTACGGGTAGAATTCCGGATCTGGAACTGGGGCATTACTATTGATGAGTAAAACACAAGGACTGATCGGATTTGTACCGGTTCCAAGGGTAAAAGTGGGAAAGAAATTTGGTCTATTTCTTTCAACTCTTTTATCCTTAGAAAAGTTTAGATCTAGGTGAAATTATTGTAAAAACTTGTAGAAATCGTTTAGATCTGAGATATTCTAGGTGGAATGAGGTCAAGCTTGAAGTTCTTATGAACTTCATGATGACGTCACTAGAGAATACCTCATATCCGGATGATTTCTTGGTTAAAATCGAAGATCCGAAAGATAGAAGTGTGTAGAATTGTGTAGAGATCAACAATGTACAAGAATTAGTGCAAGATCTTACCTGGATTGGAAGAAATCTGGGAAAAAGGCGAAGAATGCGTATGGTTCGGACGTCACTTGCCAAAAGTGGAAAAAGTGGAGAGTGACCCGTGTATTTATAGGATGCCAAAAGAGGAAAGGATGGGTCGTGCGCATGGCACGCACCCGGGTAGGTTACCCGCGCGGACTGGCCATCCGTGCGGACTGGCAATCCGTGCGGATGGGCCATCCGTGCGGATGCCACCTCCCTTGGTGGATTCGGCGCGACGTTGATTCGGTTTCGGCTTACGAGCGATTCGATTGGGTTCCTAGTCAAATTACTTTCAGTCCCAACTACTTCTTATATGGTTCGACTCGGGATTCGGGTTCGGGTTCGATTATATTCGAGTTAGACTTCGAGTTCGATTGAGTTCGCTTGATTATCACAACACAACATAAAATAAACATGCACAGGTAACACGTAAGGCACACACACACGTATAATGACAAGTAAAATACATAGCTCGAGTTACGATTTGATGTCGATTCGATTAGCATAGCTTGATTAACTTTATCGCATTGTTACTTCCTATCGTTCACAGTCGTAGGTCGACCGAAATACGGCTAGAATGATTCGATTATTGCAATGTACGACAATTACTCCACATAATCTAAATATCATACAAACAATTCTATGAGTCGAGTTGCGCGAAATCGGTCGTTGACTTTGACCTTGACTTTGACTTTCACTCGTGAAAACACGGGGTGTTACATCTGGGTCTTTAAATGGTTTTTTGTTAGGCCTCTTGTTGTTGGTTTGGTGTAAATATATTTTTGTTATCAATAAAATTTACCGGGGGTTCTTTCCTCCTTTACCAAAAAAATAAAAATAAAATAAAGTCTAACGTATATGTGATAGGTTCCTACGTCACGTAGCTCATTGAAACTTCTCTTGTAGCATTCTAGAGATATTCAAGATCAGTGGGAGCATTAAGTGTCTTAATAATAACTTGCAATAGTTGCAAGAGGTGGGGGAGTGAAAATTTTACATTACCTAAATTTACACCTCTTGTACAAGACACTGCTCCATCTTGACACTGTTCTATCATAACTTGTCTCCTTAAAATCTAATGCTACTCTTACAAAAGTTTCATTGTTACTTCTTTGTGGGCACACTTAGATTTCTTACCTAGACTAACATAATCCTCACAAAGAAAACTACAACGACTAACGTCATTAACTTGTTTCTCTATTAGAATTTGTTGGTCGTTAAATATTGGCCCTAAGCATGCTGAGTTCCTAAAGATTTCTAAGGTCAGTAGGAGCAGTCAAAGTCCTTATCATGATTTGCAAGGAATACAAGAGGCGGGGGGAAGAGTGTCATTAAATTTCACTCCGAATTTAACTCCGATTACACCTCTTGTACACCATACTGCACCAACTCTTACAAACTTAGAATCTTGAAATTGATAGCAACCTAACCAAGAGCTAATCCATAAAACTGAAACTTCTAATAAACCCAATAATCAACTTAGGAGGTCATCTAGGTTTAAAAACCTACTAACTTTGATAATTACATAACCTCCCTAACTAAAGTTGAAATGGATTTTGGAAAAGTTTACTGATCCTATCTCTTCTAATTAAGCCATTAGCGTCAATTAATCTTCTAAATGGAATAAAACAGTTTTCTAGTAAAACTGATTTTATGTGTTCGTATAACGTTTGGGATTTGATTGAATTACCTAAGAGTGTTAATAACTAAACCAAATCCCGATATAAGCGTTAAGACACGAAGAGACATGATTGATTGTCAAATGTTATACTTAGGAAGAGATAAATTATCAAAGATTTCTTTGAGGATCATCACTATTCTAGTAGCTTATAATAGTTTAAAGCTACATTAGATAAACATTAAAAACAATTTTCCCTAATAATTGGATGACACATTTACATGTTCATAAAGCAACCTGTAAGAGTGAAAGTTCTAAACTTAAAGTTAAAGAACAGTTTGTCTATAAGCCAATAAAATCCATGTATGGGTTAATGCAAACATCATAATGTGATGAAATATTAGCGTAATTATTTTCATCAAGAATCAAGTGGATTAATGTACCTACCTCAAAATGAGTGGGAGCAACTAGAATTGTGACAACTGTCAAAATTTCAGGTATCCGTACAACCATTAAACCATGATTAGTGCTTAATGACTGTGCTGAATTACAATTTATGACTTGAACTGCTTTCTGATTATTGCCATATACATACATGTGCATCATATATTGCAAATGATATACCATTAATGTATGAGCACTTTATTGACTCAAATGATGCACGAAACACAGTTAGCACAGTTATCAGACAAATCAGGAAAATGCTGACAAAGCTCAAAACATAGACAGACAGTGTGTTGAGGCACAGTATGAGCCAGAAACCAAGTATGACACTAGTATAGTGTGTAGGAAAGTAAGGATCACAAAACTGCCTTCCTAGAGATAGTTTAAGTGCCGGAAAGTGCCTAAAACTCACATAAACTGCAGAACTCTGCAGAAAATCAGCAAATTCAGCACTTGAACACATTTATACCATGCAGAAATATGCTTAAATGGTCCTGATGCTTTCCTAAGTGTCGGGAATCACAACTGTCATAAAAGGGCACATAAAGCACACTAAACTGCAAAGTTAACACCTTAACGAACCGGTAACCAACCGAACAATCGGACACTACCCGAAACATCAAATTTACAATAGAAGCACTGTTTTAACATTACCAAGCTAGTTATGGTCCCCGAACATCATAACACATCATAATATCTAGTAACTAAAACACTTAACTTATACTTGGATTTTAACCTAACTAACTAACTATTAGTTGAAACCTAGTCTACATCCCCCCCCCCCCCACCTAGTAATCGGCCCATACATGGCCCCCACATGATGATTTGTTTTAATTTTAAAATAGATCTTGTTTATGCTTTATATGACATATTATATATGAGTTAAAAGGTGAAAATGGATTATAAGTAAACTTGGAAGACATAAGCTCTCATTCTCACACACATTTTCTTCTTCTTCTCCTTGTGCTCTCGGCCGAACATCAACCCACACACACTCACCATTTTTGGTCACCCCTCATACAATCCAAGCATATACACGTGTGTTAGAGGTTACATAAAGGAGCTGGGAGCTTACGGAAGTTCAAGGACCTTGTTCATTTGCTTTTATCCACTTGTTTTCTTCTCTTGATCATCCCTAGCCTTGAGCTAGTGGTAAGAACCTTGATCTTTCCATTTTACTTCTATTTTAAGTGGTTAAAAGATGTTACATAATGTTAATCATGAAGAACACTAAGAATCACAAGAAGTAAACTTGAACATAAGCTTGAATAATGAAGAAACTAAGTTGTTTATGTGTTAATATACTTGTTGATCATTGTTTGCTTGTGAAAATGATGTTGATCATCATATGATCTTGCTAGATCATGATTAAAAACATAATCTAGCAAGATGAGAGGATGAACATTATAGAAGTTAATGGATCATCCTCATGAGAAGCATGAACTTAAAAGAATATGTGGTTTTCTTGTAAAATAATGATCAAAGTGAGTTGTTAATCATGTAGATCTAAAATTTCATAGATGATTTCTCAAGAAACCAAGCTAAAAATATAAGATTTACTTGATCTTGGTTCTTACATAAACAAACCTTGTTTTTGATGGTTAATAAAGTGTAGAAGTATATGAGTAATAAGAAAAATCCATGAAGAGACATTTTTTGAAAAAATGATCATAAGTTGTAAAGATCTATATTCTTTAAAAATGATGTTTTTAAAGAATCAACCACACTTTAAAGGGTAACAAGACTTACTAAATACCCTAGTAAGTTACTACAAATTTTTGTGAAATTTCAAGTTCATGAAGTATTAGATTATGCTTGTTTTTGGCAAAATTGGTAAGTGTAGATTGGTTATTGTTGATTATTGGTTGATTGTATTTTTACAAAAGAAAATGATATGCTTGAAAGCATGGAAACATCCATTTTTAGGGGAAACTATGACAAAATTTTTCTAAAAATTAAACACTTAGAAAAATATTTTTAAACAAATATTTACAAGTGTATTTCAAACCATAAATCTTTACATAAACTTTGCCATAATTTTTGTTTCAAAAATTATAAATATTGGAGGTTGGTTTTTGTAAATAAAAGTGACTAAATATGTATTTAGGATAATATGTATTTAGAAGTCACCATGTGTGTGATTATTTGTATATTATGTGTATTAGTTATATTATTTTAGGACTTGAAATAATATAACTCATTAAAATACCAAGAATTACCATCCAAAATATTACCAAAATTCCAAAAATATGAATATACAAGTTATACACAAAATATTGGTGAAACCGAACCAAGGAATATAACTTACAAAATATTCCGGGAATAATATTCACAAGTATATTTTGGTAAATAATATTTTGGACACCAAGTGGATGAAAATATGATTTTTACAATTGTTACAAAGTTATATCATATTTTTGATAAGAAAAAAATATATTATTTTTGGATTAATAAAAATATGTATTTTCTTGGAAATATTAGAAGACATATTATTTTGAAAGGAATATATATATTTTCTCAAACAAAAATGGAATATATTATTTTTGGAGAAGAAAAAGCACATATATATATATATATATATATATATATATATATATATATATATATATTCCAAGTTAGACTTGAAAAATATTATTTTTGGAACTTATATGAAAATACAAATATTTTTGCCCAAGGGAAAAATTATAAATAATTTTTCTAAATAATATCCCTCAAAATATATATTTTGGAAATATACATTGATGTATTTTTACTAGAAAAATTATTCCGGAAAAATTAATACGAAATTAAGTATAAGAATACTTAATGAATACAATAAAAATACGTATTATCGTACGTATAAATACACACCGGAATACGACCCCAATACATGGCAAAAACATACAAGTATAAGAATACGAATACAATCACACCCAACCATGGGAAGGAAATACATGTATAAATACTTGAGAAGTATTAAGTTAAAATATATTATTTTAACTATTATTCCAAAATTTAATAAATATAATTTAAGTTAAGATATTTAATATTTTAACAAATAATTATAACTTGGAATGATATCGAAGACACGAAGAAACGTAACTCAAATACACTAATTAATACTAAGTCAAGGCACTACCTGCTCGGCTAATAAACCATGGTACATTGTAGGTAGTCGTGCACGCGAGTTAGCAGCTTTGGGTTACGACCAGATACGAAGAACGCAAGACTGTGAGTTCATGTCCCCCTATTATTTAACTGTTTTCGTTTTATAACTTCGGGGGTGAAATACGTGTTACAAATGATTACGATTACAAATGAAATGAACTGTTAGATCATGTGAATGAGTAGGCATTAACTTGAGACCATTAATCCTTTAGAATGACCGAGGGACATGAGTGATAGATCTATTTGGAGTTGCGAGCCCCACCCATGGGTCCGCGAGTTGACCACATGAGGTGACTATGTCGTTCCAGCCGGGAGGCCCGGTACAAAATACGCAAAGGATTGAGCCTTCCTACACCGTTGCACACTTGTTGATGGCCTTGCAAACCATTAATTGATCTGTTCATATTCACTTACAAACATACATACATATTTTCAATGATTACAAAGGTTTATTCATACACACAAACAAATGCATGAACTCGCTAAACTTTTGTTGATGTTTTCAAACTACATGTATTTCAGGGAATTAAAATGTGGATCTGGCGGGCATTCAGAAGTTTCAAGTGTTGTTAAGAATAAGTGATGTCATCCATAGTCTTGGGGATTGGTTAGGGTGTCCTGTCCTGGACAAGACACCTCTTCCAAATCCTGGTTTTATATAAAGTCTTTTGTTAAGTCCTTGCCGAACTTTAAACAATTCGTGTGGTTTGTAATTCGAATTTGGAGTCTACGTATCAAGACAATGTTGTTATGTTTCTAAACTTATTTAATGGATGGTCATCGTTAGTTTTTATCATATAGTGGTTGTTATGATTGAATGCAATGATATTAAGCAAATCACACATAATCACGCTTCCGCAAAAGTCAGGGTGTGACAGTTTGGTATCAGAGCTTCGATTGTAGCGAACTAGGATTCCTTCTCGAGTCTAGACTACAATCAGTAGGGCTCTCACGAAAATATTTTTACAACATGTTTTCATTGCATACACGAAACGCCCAGATCCAGGAAACAAGCATTTTTACAAACGAAAAGACACGAAACACATTCCAAGGTTTATGTTTTGGTTCAGTCTGAGAGACTGGTTGGTTTAGTCTGGGAGACTAGGTAGTTCAGTCTGAGAGTCTGAGTGGTTCAGTTTGAGAGGCTGGGTGGTTCAGTCTGAGAGACTGGGTGGTTTAGTCTGGGAGACTAGGTAGTTCAGTCTGGGAGACTGGGTGGTTTAGTCTGGGAGACTAGGTGGTTTAGTCTGGGAGACTAGGAAGGGAACATGATTACATGATTACATTGTCATTAATTACATGCTTAATGTTAGTAGTTAATATATGTGCATATGTGGTGATTGTTATGTTACAGATACCATGTCATCGTCTGATAGCGGATTGCCCGATGACCATGACCCCATGGCTATTGTTTCTGACGATGAGATCGTCCCTGAGCCAGAGATATTTACTTCCGATACAGGGAGTGACCCGGAGATGATGTCCGATGATGACGACGATTTTCAGCCCTTTGCGCTGCCCGATTTCGGAGACGATTTACCGCTTGCTGATGGTATCCCAGACAAGGATCCTTTTTTATCCCCATTCCTGTCCACGATCATCTTATCATCAGTCATCCCGATGGTGAGCATATTGTGGCGCCGATCCTCGCTCCTGTTCCTCTAATGGTCATCCCTCCTGAGGATTGGCCATTCGATGATCTGTTTGACGATGATTTTGATCTGTTTGTTGATGGTCCTCCCGATGACGCTCATGGCGATGGGGAGCTCGATGAGGACGTTGTTGATGTTCCACTTCTGGGGATTCCCATTATTGAGATTTCCTCTGATTCTAGCTTACACTCTGTCTCAGATTCCTTTGAGTCTGTGACATCTTCCGCCTTGCAGGCAGTGGGTTTGCGACGTTATGCCACTAATTCTAACGAGGATACAACCATGTCAGCTGCACCATCCCCCCCACATGACTTTGAACCTGGTCTTGAGCTAGACTTTGTTCCTGACGATCAGCCCGATGCTGCACCCGCTGATCCTGAGCCTTTGCCTGATCATGACCCTATCCCATTTGGCATACCTGACATTGCACCCCGCTGATCCTGCACCCGTTTACCCTCCTGCTATGGAGCCAGTCACTCCCCCACTTGCACCTGCACCCGCCGATGTTGTCCCTTTTCACCGAGTGGAGTCTGATGTATACCGTGTCGACCTGCCTATTGTTTTCTTACAGGATATACCCGCACCCCGTCCAGGGAAAGGCACTTCTAGCCAGCAGCCTAGCCATGACCCTCATGATTCAGCAGCTTTTCCCCATATACCTCAGTCTGCACCTTTTGCTCATTTTACTTCTTCACCAGTTGATGAGCCACTCAGATGGTTCCTACCGTACACCATGCCGATTTCTGATCCCTACCATCCCTCTCACTTTACTGGTTATACACGGGATGAGTTACTTCTATCATTACAGCTCCAGTATGAGATCATGAGTCGCAGGATTTTAGAGCTTGAGATGATACCGCGCGCTTTGCCATGTCCGTGTCAGCCTGCTTTTGTTCCCCCTCGTTCATCATCGTCCCCATTTTCACATCCTCCTGCACCGTTTACTCCATTTCCTGAGTTTGATACTCGATTTCTTACCGATGAGCAGCAGATCAGTTATCAGTTGCGTCATGTTTATGATCTTGAGGAGGAGCTTGCGCATGTGCGCAGCTTGCTTTTTGTTCCTCCACCACCATCAGCATAGCCGGTTTTTGGTTTTATGTAGGTAGCTTGCTTTTGATGAGAGCACCGCTATTGAGCTAAGCTAGTGAAGCCTTTTGGAGATCACCCTTTTTTGATTGTATGACTGTTATAGACTGATATATATTTTGGACAAGGGTAGTGTGACCCTGTGTTCCCTCTTGATACAATACATTTGTAAAACATGTAACAATATTGGTGGTCGATGATTAATGAAAGCTCAATCGTAATGTTCTCATTAAATACATTGTTGAATGTCATGTTTGTGCAGTAAATGTGATGCCATATGCTTGCTTGCTATAATACTATTACGTATACATACTATATATTTATCATACGATTAAGACCTGACCTATACAAACTTCTTTATAGAAGATGCCTCCTCGAAGGAACAATCAGTTGCCCACAACAGAGGCAGAACTGAAAGAACGGATTTCACAGGCAATCGCACAACATGAGGCCCTACGCTCTGAACACAGCAGAGGTACCTCAGGAAATAACCCACCTCACGGTAATGTTTAAGTCACTTAAGACACATTACAATACGTTTGGTTATTCCATGTGCGTTTGCTAATGCTTACTGTGAATGATGTTGCTGGTACAGGCTGTACTTAGAAGCAGTTCCTTGACTGCAAACCTCTGAACTTTGACGGCACTGGAGGTGTTGTAGCTTTCGTAAGATGGGCTGAGAAGACAGATTATGTGCTGCGAATGAGCAAGTGTGCGCCAGAGCACCAGGTCACCTACATTTCTGGACTATTCCTAGATGGAGCTCTATCATGGTGGAACCTTCAGGTTCAGACTCTAGGTGAGGATGTTGCGTATGCTATGACTTGGGATGAGATGAAAGAACTGATGCGCAAGAAGTATTGTTCAAGGGCAGAGATTCAGAAGTTGGAAACCGAGTTCTGGAATCTGAAAATGGATGGACCTAAGATTGCTGAGTACGTACAGAGATTCCATAACCTGTCTCGTGTTGTCCCCTACATGGTAGAACCAGAGTTCAAGCGGGTTGAATGTTACATTTGGGGATTGGCAATTATGAGCATGGTGACTACTTCGGAGCCTCCAACGATCACTGAGTCCATTGATTTGAGTGTGGCACTGACCGAAGAAGCGATCAGATTGAACAAGTTTTCAATCTCTGAGGGAAAGAAGAAGGAGACTCATGTCGAGTCGTCTGGAGAGAACAAGCGGAAGTTCTCAAATTTCAAGAAGGGTACCCAAGGAAACAACAACAGTGGTGTTAACAAGAAAAGAGATGCGAACCCATCAGCCGAGGTCAGGACTGGTGCTGCAAGTTCTGAGAACAAAGGGAAAGGTTACATGGGCACCCTACCGAAGTGTGATATTTGTCAGCATTATCACACAGGGCGATGTAGGTATGGGAAATGTGAGAATTGTGGCAAGGTAGGGCATGCCAGGGAGGCGTGCTGGTACGGTACTGGACAAAGAAATGGAGGATCTGGTGGAAATGGTAATGGAAACCGTAGTGGAAACGGTAATGGGAATCAGACTGGGAACCGTAATCAAGGAGGAAATGGAAATTTCGGTTCTAGAAATCAAGCTGGAAACGGAAACCGTGGAGCAAACAACAACCAGGGCGGAAACGGAAACGGGAATGGATGCGGCCAAGGTTGTTTTGGCTGTGGAGATGTTGGGCATTTCAAGCGGGATTGCCCGAAGAACAACCAAGCCCAGGGAAGAGTCTTCAACATTGGGGCTAGGGAAGCTCGTCAGGATCCGAACGTAGTCACTGGTATGTTCCATATCAACCAACACTTTGCATCTGTGCTATTTGATACTGGTGCCGACTATAGTTTCGTATCCCTAGAATTTAAAGATATACTTGGGTTAGTTACCAGTATGCTAGATATTCCATACTCAATAGAACTAGCTAATGGGAAGCTAGTAGAGGAAAATGAAGTGATTAGAGGTTGTGTAATAGAACTTGGAGAGCATGAGTTTACGCTCAATCTTCTACTAGTTGAGTTGGGAAGCTTTGACGTGGTAGTTGGAATGGATTGGTTGTCAAGTAACCGAGCCGAGATCGTATGTCATGAGAAGATCATTCGTATTCCGACAACGAATGGAGAGACAATTGTAGTGCACGGAGAAAAGCATGATACGCCCCTACGAGTTGTCAGTTGCTTGAAAGCATGAAGGATGTTGCGGAAAGGATGTGTTACCTTTTTGGCTCACGTTGTTGATAAAGAAGCCGAAGAGCCGAAGCTGGAAGATATCCCTGTGGTGAGGGAATATCCTGAAGTCTTTCCCGAAGACTTGCCAGGATTGCCGCCGCAACGACAAGTCGAATTCCATATTGACTTGGTTCCAGGCGCCGCGCCTGTAGCCAAAGCACCTTATCGACTTGCGCCTTCAGAGATGCAAGAGTTGTCGACGCAGCTTCAAGAGCTATTGGACAAGTGATTTATTAGACCAAGCTTCTCGCCTTGGGGAGCTCCAGTTCTATTTGTCAAGAAGGACGGTAGTTTCCGTATGTGCATGGACTACCGAGAGCTGAACAAGTTAACCATCAAGAATCGGTATCCTTTGCCGAGGATTGATGATCTCTTCGATCAACTTCAGGGTTCGAGTTATTACTCCAAGATCGATCTTCGATCAGGTTATCACCAGCTGCGGATTCAAGAAGAGAGCATACCGAAGATAGCCTTTAGAACTCGTTATGGACATTACGAGTTTCTAGTAATGCCGTTTGGTTTGACAAATGCGCCAGCGGTATTTATGGATTTGATGAACCGAGTTTGCAAGCCATATCTCGATAAATTCGTAAGTGTATTTATCGACGATATTTTAATTTATTCGCGGACGAAGGAAGAGCATGAGCAACACCTCAGGGTCATTTTAGAGCTGCTCAAGAAGGAGAAACTGTATGCTAAGTTCTCGAAGTGCGAGTTCTGGTTGCGTGAAGTACAATTCCTTGGTCACGTGGTAAACGAAGATAGAATTCATGTGGATCCCACCAAGATCGAGGCGATTAAGAATTGGGAAACTCCGAAGACGCCAACCGAGATCCGTCAATTTTTGGTCTTAGCGGGGTATTATCTCAGATTCATTGAGGATTTTTCTAAAATCTCTCAACCGCTGACCTCCCTTACTCAAAAGGATAAGAAGTATGAATGGGGAGATAAACAAGAGGAAGTTTTTCAGTTACTAAAGAATAAGCTTTGCGATGCACCTATTTTATCCCTACCCGAAGGCACCGATGACTTCATGGTATACTGTGACGCATCGCGTCAGGGATTGGGCTGCGTGCTGATGCAGCGACAGAAGGTTATCGCTTATGCTTCGCGCCAGTTGAAGGTTCATGAGAAAAACTACACCACACATGATTTGGAATTAGGCGCAGTGGTGTTTGCTTTGAAGATTTGGCGGCATTATTTGTATGTGTCACACCCCAACCGATGGCGGAAACATCGGAGTGAGACGAAAACGAGATTGCAAGAGACTTCATAACACTATTGGTGACAATAATTAAATAATGAATTCATTTCATTTCTACAAGTTAATTACATGGGTTTAAATCAAATACAACATCATGAATTACAAGAATGTCAATACAATTAAATAAGTACAACATATTAACACCCTAAACGTCTATATGTATATCTAGGCATCATCACTATTTCAGTTTCATAGCATCATCATCCTCAACCTGTAACAGGTTAAAAAGTATAGTTCAATACAAATATGTATTGGCGAGTATACAGGTTTTTCATACGTAGCATAAAATATAAATTTCAAACAATTCCATGTGGCAAGCTCTTGATACAAGACAAACAATAAAATCAGCATGTGTTCAACATATCAAACCAATGATGAAACGCAATAAGCTCATAACATAACCTCAAGTCTACGGGCGGTGCGTTAATCCTATAGCGCTATATATGTCACGGATAGGCTCGTACGAAGTTAATGATAAGGCTAACACAAGATGTAATTAACCAAAATTTAAAGTATCAAGTAATCAAATAAGCATGCGTGTATGAGGAATGTTTGTGCAATATGAATAAAGTTTGTGTGTAAGTTAATAAATAACATGTTACACCCCAAAAAGTGGTAAACGAAAAAAGGGTTCAAGTATACTCACATTGGTTGCGTTACGATTTCTTGTAATAACGCACGCGTAAGGTTGGGAAAACTCCAAGAGAATGAACGAGGGAGTTTAACTTAGATATTAAAATACCACATACGATCTCGTTAAAATAATATTCCTAATATTTTATGGTTTACGAGTAGCTTAATTAGATATTTTAATATATTTTATTATTGACCCTTTTTAAAGTAATTAAAGGAATTATAATAATTTATTTATGTTGGTATTAAATTTAATGGCTAAAAAAAATTAAATGAAAGTGTTAAAAGAGTTATAAAAGAAATAAAGGGGATTTTTAAGTTTCAAAACTTAGTGGTTTATTAATTGAAAACAATATTATCGGTTCTAACTTTTGAGGATATTAGAAAACAAGTAAGCATTAACCCATCCCAAAAATTATTCAAAGATGACAAAAATTCGGCCAGACTTGGCCTTAGCGCGGATCAAACTTGAGGCTATATGTTCACGTGCACGTAGCCCGACCAATGGGCTACGTGTCTAACCTTTTTAGATTATGGATTCTTAATACTAAAACTAAGTGTTATCATTTTCTGAATTATATTAAAAGAACAAAAGGAAACAGCTTCATTGGTTATGTTAGGATTTCAAATTCATTTATCTTATCCTTTGGTTTTTCTTTTCTTTTTTTTTTTAAAGAAAACGCAGAGACGTATGGTTCCTTCCATTGCCAATATGTGAAAAGCTTATATTTCTAGTTTCAAAACATCACCACCTTCATGGTGGACGTGTATACAGAGAACACAAACAGCATTTACAGAATATCAATAGATATTATGTCCCTGAGTTATAAGTCGTCGTCTTCACTTTTAATGACAACGGACCGAACCGAACATGCAAGGGCGAAGTATAGAAGGGGCGGGAGGGGCGCCCGACCCCCGAACTTTTCGCTCAGTATATGTACTTTTCGTATAGAAATTTTTGGGTATATACGTTTTCGACCCCCGGTTCTATAGAATTTTTTGGATATATACGTTTTCGTCCCCCCGTCATTTGGGTCAAGCTTCGCCACTGATTATGGAAATACCATCATTACAAATTTAATTTTACTAATCAGCCTTAAACTGTGCAATAGTCTACTAGATTCAAGGGTACTTCCTATAATCAAAATTGCAGTATATTCTTAATCTCATTTTATATGCACTTGAGTTTATACACACTAAGACACAAAGGGGTTTACCCAAAATAGTTTTAGTTTGTATCTATCTTAAGTTAAAATGATCTGGAGTCATTGACACCTTTCATTTTTAGTTTTTTTATATTCTTTCTTGAAACATTCGACCCTACTGTTTCATTAGATAATTCTTTAATGTTTTTTTTTTTTTTGAACGGCTGCTCACCGGTTTGTCTCAACACGGGTATTGCGCGCGGCCCGGGTTCGAGACGGCGCCGTAGGCGTCTGCGACAAGCATACCAAACCGAGGCCCGGCCAAAGGTAACTCGGGGCTGCCAGGAATCGAACCCGCAACCGCGCGCAATTCTTTAATGTTTAACCAATGGCATTGTTACCTGTTTTATTTTTATGTTTCCTTTTTATTGTTTACTTAATTAATTAATTCATTCGACGGAAGAAATAATATTGTGTTTCGTTAACCCTTTATTTTCTTTAAATATATGTGCCCAACTGGAGCTGTTAACCCGTTTATTTTAGAATTACTTTTAAAATATTATCTTGAAACTTTGGAGCCCGTTTCATTTTAGGGTATACGGAGTGGTGCGGCAAAGGGTTTTGCTGCGCGGCAACACCACCGCCGACCCCTTTGTCGATCGGTTTCGTTAATCACGCGATGAAGGGATGCCGCTCGGGAATCATGAGAGAGAGAGAGAGGGTAGTGTGAGAGAGAGAGAGGGTAGTGTGGGGTGGGGTCCATTCCACTCTCAACCAATCACATTTTTTTTTAAATAGTTTATCACTTCACCAAGTGTCTAACCATTGCCAACACTTTTGAGCATAGAATTTTTTAGATATATACGTTTTCGACCCCCTGGTTTTATAATTTTTAAGGTATAATTTTAGGTCCGGTGACTTTCGACCCCCCGGTCGGAAATCTCAAGCTTCGCCACTGCGAACATGTGTATATAGTTTGCTTGCATACCGAAACGAACAGAACGTTGGTATCACAGAATATGTAAGTATGCAAAACGAAAAGAAAAAGAAAGATTGATATCATAGGACGTATACCGAAACGTTTGGCGTGAATCCTTGTCGTGCTTCGAGCTCCGTTTAACCAGCGATGTGCAGGTCAAGCGAAAGAGAGAGAGAGCTTGAACGGTATCCGGCGACGTGTAACTTTCTCCGGCGAAGGTGCAGGAAGGTTCGTCTGGGAGTAGAGAGAGGAGTGGTGATCGAGATGTGCGAAATACGTATCGAAACCGAAGTATATATAGGTGGTATAGTCAACGTATGAGCCATGATTATGGCTTAGGGGCTGTTTGGTAGCCTCTGAATGGTCATTAAGACTAAACGGAGTGGGGCGTCTCCCCCTCCGACGCCGCCCCAAGTTGCCGAGAACACCACCCCCATAGGCGTCCCCAAGGGGCGCCCCCCTCTCCCCGTCCTCTTCTTGTCGCCTGCTTCCTCTCACACACATCGATTTTTGGCACAAACTTTCAAGGATTCCCCCTCCAAGACGCCCCAAGCCGCCCCAAACACCACGCCCCCTTTTTTGCTCAAAATCCTTTGATCTGACGTGGCGCCACGTGTCGCAAGACGCCCCCTCTAAAGGACGCCCCACTCCCTTCAGTCTAAGAGGCTACCTCTTAATGGAACCATTAAAAATTTTACCAATGAGAAGGTAGAAGAATGTGACATGTGATGATTTACCATTCAAATGTTACCTCTTAACCATTCAGACTTGAGGTTACCTCTTATTCATTCAGAGGTTTTAAACCATTAAGAGGTAGCATTTGAATGGTCATTAAGAAGCTACCAAACACCCCATAAACTTCTTGATCGGTTTTGCAAAACGGAAATGCGGAATTTATTGCGGAATGATTAAAATCCCGACAAATTAGCGACAGTTGCAAAAATGGAGATGAAACCCATGATACTTCTGTTGATTTGCTATTACTCGATTCATATGTATAAATTCATTAATTAAATAATTACATGAAACGTTACATATGTATAAATTCATTTTAATTTAATAATTAACTAGTTTATTTATATATAAACTTTGAAATTAGTTAAATTAATTTAATAAACAACCATATTGATAATTAAGATTAAAAAACATAGAATTTCTAAATCGGTTAAATAAATATGCGAGAAATTTTCGTGGTTTCAAAGGTTAGGATTCGGATCTTTCAAAACGGGTCGGATTTTGGGAACCCATTTTGACGGATGTTACAGTCTCCCATACTTTAGGAGATTTCGTTCTCGAAATCTAAGAGGAAGACTTCTAAAGATTCAAAAGAAAGAATAGATAAGACTTGATCATATTGTTTTGTTTAAGGGAAAATTGTTTTCATGTATGTGTCATATAGCATATAGTTTCAAATGTTCAATTAGTTTCACATAGCATATAAAATGTTTCACATAGCATATAAAATTGTTTTGTTTAAGGGAAAATTGTTTTCATGTATGTGTCATATAGCATATAAAAGGTTCAATTAGTTTCACATAGCATATAAAATGTTCAATTAGTTTCACATAGCATAATCATGAATTTCACGTAGTGTAACATAAATATTGAAAGCATCATAAATTTAGTTTGTTCGCGAGAGAATATTATTATTTGTTTTAGATTGCGAAGATAGTGTGTAACGTGTCTCCAAGCTTGAAATGAAAGTAACGTTCAAATATAAAGTTTAATTGAGAACGAAGAAGAGTTGGGTAACTACCTCCGAGGTAAGGAAATCACCCCTTGCTCATTGGTGAAGTTGAAAAGTGAGCGGAGCTAATCGTCAAGGTGAGGAAATCACTCCTATCTTGATGATAAGCTTCCATGAGTAGTAGCATAAAAATGTAGAACAATCCACATGACATACTTAGTTAACAAGATTAACGTATCACTAGCATATGAATAAACAGGTCAACCCATCGTCTACCTCAATTGAATGACTTAACATGACCTCTCGTTCACGGGTGGTGCGCTACTCCTATAGCACTACGCATAGTGCTATACATGTTAAGGCGTGGGTTCAAGGATAAGTTCATCACATAAGAATCACCCAATATAACATATTAACAATGCATGTATTAGACTGAAATGATATATCGTACAAATGTAAAACACGTTAAAATTGAGATAGCATAAAAGAGAGTTAACGTAAAAACGTGGATTGTCACGGAACGTAACATAAGACTATTCCAAAGTAAATCGAAGTCCTTTTCGAATTAAGGGAACGTGCTTTGGCCTAATAGACAAATACTCTCATCGAGAAGCGACTAACGATATTTCTCCTTCCAGTTACTACACATCCTTAATCGATTGGGAAAATCGAAACTTTGGCGAGATTGAAAATCGAAGAGTGGGACTAGTTAGCAAGATGCGAGTTTCACCTCTAACTTGATAACATCGTACCCTAACGTGGTTGGTACTTATCAAAAGATAAGGGTCCACTAGAATATGAAATGGAAATTCCCTCCAAGATCTGGATATCACTCCTAACTTGAGAGTAGATTTCGTGCAAAATACAAAGTATAAATGAATGAAGGTCATCACCAAATGTGGGAATCACCCCTATTTTGGTAAGTCGTTTCGATTGTGTTACAAGAGTGTCTTCAAAGCCTCCAAGTGTGTATTGTGTTAGCCTTAGGAAAGGCATGTATATTTAAAAGACCAAAGAGAATAGAATAGAGGCAAGCAAGATACAAGGGAAGTAGTTTTAAAGAACACATAGTGAGGAAGCTCCTAAACTATAGACTAGGTAAAACTATTCCTACTTTTCCTAATTCCCTATAGTTATGGCTCTGAAACCAATCTGTCACGCCCCAACTGATGGCGGAAACATCGGAGTGAGACGAAAACGAGATTGCGCGAGACTTCATAACACTATTGGTGACAATAATTAAATAATGAATTTCATTTCTAAAAGTCAATTACATGGGTTTTGTAACACCCTTATAATTACTACTTGAATTTAATAATAATTCATACAATTTTATATAAAAGATGTCCAACTTATAACATAAGTTCCATAGATAAAGTTCATAAGTATCAAAACATTAGTCAACTAACGACTAATTCAAACATTCATAAGTTGTTTAGCAAATAGTCTACATTTTCAAAAAACATTGTCTATTAGAGTTAGATAACGCGGAAGCTTCAAAAGTTCGTGTTCGGTTCTTGTCTACATGCTTGATCATCGTCCACATACTTGCAAAACCTGATAACTGAAGATTTTTAACAAATCTTAGTGTTAGAGTTCTTATAAATATTACATGATCGAAACTACAATCAAAATGGATTCGATTAACTATAATATGCAAAAACTTATAGAAATTCCAGGACTCTACCGTAACTTACGGTATCTGTCACACCCCCAAAATCCCCCTGCGGAATACCACCGCTTGGAGGCGTGACTGACCAGGATCCAGCCACCAATCATATTGAACAAGCATATGAGTAGTTATAAAATCCAACCAAATACAATTGGTGTCCAAACAAAACATAGTTTAAGTTGCAAGCGGAAGCATAATGTTTAAAACCAAAACATGAGTTTAAATGTTCAAAGTTTAACATGGCACACAGCTGTCCATGTCCCACAACGACCCTCTTCCATGCAAGCTCCAGCTAAGTACCTAAAGACCTGCAAAGCATGTAGTAACGAGTCAACAACAAGTTGAGTGAGTTCACGGTTGGGTGTTCGTTTTAAGTTGTTTCGAAAACAGTTTCCTTTAGCTGGCATCCTGCCGTGGGGGTTACCCCATAGTTGAAAAACGTGACTTGTTTATTCCCGGTTACTCTGGCAATCCAGCTGTGGGGGCTACCCCTTGTTAGTTATCTGGCATTTCGGCCGTGGGGGCTACCCCATGTATACACTAGACTCGTTACCATATCGACTGCTGACTGTAGTCATGTTTATGTGCCCTGAACTGTCAATGTCTATCATCATTGACGTGCCAGTAGTCCATTAGTTCACGCCCGTCCTCTGCGGCACGGTGTGAGGTTTGTCAAACCTAAATAGCGCTATCTAACTAATGACCCGCTCGCCATTGGCCCGACGATTAAGTCGATACAAAAAGGAGGGACTTCGTGATAAAGTTTTGGTCTAGTACGAGTTATCTGTCCATGAGGACGAGGAACTACATTCCTGAACCAATACTGTCCTACCCAAGGAGGACGAGGAACCTATGTTCCTTAACCCCAATTCCCGACCCCTGGGAATCCCATGCTTTGTAGAGGGTGTGAACTCACCTTGGTTTGCTTGGCAGATACACAGAAAAGTCAATCAAGTTGTAAGTGGTCAACTACGTCCTAACATAGATACCATTTAAGTCAGGTTCATATCCAAGTAGTGCACGTATGTTCTACACGTATACTAGCAAGTTGCATACAGGTATTATTCATGGCATACACGTCTAGCATGGCAGTTCAGCAACAGTTCGTAACAAGTTCCACAGTAACATTTACGTAACAACCAAAGTCCAAGTGTGCGGCCCAAACAGTTGGGCTCGTAATAGCAGGCAGGTCCAAAACAGTGCACGACATACACAATTAGCAATACACAGAAAGCCCATACATTCGGCCCACTAACTTAGGCCCGTAACTATGCAAGTCCAATCCAGCGAGTGTGCGTACATGGTCTCAAGTCGAGACTGTGCGATCTCGAGTCGAGACTGTGGGATCTCGGTTAAAGCCTGTGAGTTCTCGAGTCATGCATGCATTGGTCTCGAGTCGCAACTGGACTCGCAAGCATGGTCTCGAGTCATGATGTTTGTGGGCTGATAAAGTATGGTCTCGAGTCGCAACCTATGTCGCAACCGTGGGTCTCGAGTCGTCATGAGGTGATCTCGAGTTGTAGCTTCATGGTCTCGAGTCGAGACCAGTGGTCTCGGCTCGTTCACCTGCTGATTCTGATGTATTCTGCCCGCATTGTACTATCCAACAGAATTTCACTGTTGTGATTTTTATGTACTATCCAATGAGGTTCTACAAACATGTTTATTTGTCTAACCATTAACTAAAATGGATCAAACAAGCATTTTCAAATATTATCCAATCTTCATACCATATTCAACACATATTCATCTAGTTCATCTTTAGGGTTTTCATCTTAAACAAACATGCTCATTTAAATCAATTTATGCTAGCATAATCCACCTAGTTTAATGCACCATCGATCCTCATCATTCACACATCCAACCGAGAACATAATAGCACCATATTCAAACATTTTTTCTACTTATTCATATGTCAAGTTAGCATGATCATTGACAAACCACTCTATTGTTCCTAACCATGACTTTATCTAGAAATCAAGCATTTACATCATAGATGAACAACAACAATCTTCATATATTTCATGATTCTTACTCATTAGGTCAATCAAGATCATACAAAAGAGGTTAAGCATATGTTTCATTCATCAAGCACACATATAACACCTAGGACACATTAGAACACTAACCGGTAGAGACTCGAAGTGTGAGGGTATGAAGAGTCGATGGGTGAGCTTCCGATTGATGATTCCGAGCTTGAATCGAGCCGAGTGTCCTTGTTATCGCCGGTTTGAATCCGAGAATGAGGGAAGAGGGTTTGTGTTTCTAGGGTTTTAGTGATGAAAGGAGAGTGTGTGTGTGTATTGTTTGCCCAAAAATGACAAGTGTGGCTAACCACAATGGTTATATACTAGTGGGTTAAAGAGGTGCATGGCCCAATCCGGCCCAACCGTTACTGTTCACTCGAGACCGCATGGTCTCGAGTCGTGTCCTTGTGTCTCGGTTCACATAATCACGCTCATACATACAAGCATAACACATAATCACATAATTTCACTTAGGTCATTCATTGAACCAACAAGTTAGCTAATCACATAACGTTTCAAGCAAGTTACACCAAGATATAACGAAAGGTTCTAAATTTCGAGTTGTCACAGTATCTACCATAAGTTACGGTAGTCCCTTGAACTTTCTGGTCTACCGTAAATCAATAGAAAACCATCGTAAGACTTTTATTTTCCACCGCAAATTACGGTGGAGACCGTAATTTACGGTGGACTCTGCAACTTTGCCATTTGACTATTTTTGTTAATTTCACCCTATTCCACACATCGTTTTAGGCGATTCTTTTCCTGTATATTTGTAAATTTATTAAGGACATGTTCCTTACGACTATCATACCAAAATTTGACTCACCGATTAATACGGCTAAAAGCCACTATACTATCATTCGACCCATTCTAACTTTTTCTATTTTACTACATTACACTAGTAAGCCTATGGCGCCTTATACCCATCATCCGGGCTTAGCATCACTTGCGCTTCTTTACCAATTCCATGGTTTAACGCTCTTGTGATTTTATCGCCAATGCTAACTAATTAGAACACCAATACTACAATTTACACTATTGTTTGACCCGTTGGCTCATCTTGTGGAAATCCTCCAATGTGATGACTACCAAACGGTTCCTTATAAATTTTAACTCTATTAATTCAAGTAGCGATCATACATAATATAACCACAAATCACTTAATGTAACGGGTTAAGTTACAAACCTTCAAAGTAAGCCTTTCAAACGCGATTCGCCACCCGCTTGTCCACTTGACGCTCCTGCGTCCTTTCCTATAGAGTTCATTTATAACATGTTTAGAACTCCCTTTAAACCATATATCGCGTAGCAAACCGAAACATCATAATTATGTGTTTCAACTTTGAATTTCAGTTTTAAGCCTTCTTTGAGGCATTTTCACAAACACTTTAAGGGCATATTTTTACATGATTATATAGCAAGTCCCTAGCTTATCATTTAGCCCAAACTTCACATCAATCAACCCATTTTACATAATTGTTAGCTTCTAAAATTCTGAAGTCACTTCACAATTGTCAAATTACACTAGAACAACACCCAATTTCCTAGTGTTTGTCAAATTATACATAACCCACTAATCACCTACAATGGTGTTCATAGATTTCACTAAAAATTCACATGATTTCAACTTGTATTTGTCTAGGGTTTGTCCCTAGACACTATATTGTTCCTAATCCATCATAAAACAAACATGCAACCATAAATTTCAGATTTCTCGAATTTATGAGAATTTCAAGTTGGGGAATTTTCATCAAATTTTACATACCTGATAATCCCCTTGCAATGAGGATCACTAATCTATGCTCGATTTTCGATTTTGACTTGGTTTGAGCCCTCAATTTGTGAGTATTGTGATGAACTAGGGTTTTGATGGAGCTTGGGGTCGCCCCTGTCTCCTGGTCGATCTCCACAACACACAGACAAGTGTGTTTGTGTTTTAACTTTGTTATTTTATTAAAATAGTTTTCATTTAGACACTTTTAGTCCCTCATTTTTCATTCTTTATTTGTTTTAACTCCTAACTACTTATAAGTGACCAACTAACTTGGTTAGTGTCATTCCTAGTTAGTTTATTTTACTAGTTTAATTGCAACCAAATTGCAAATTTATGAATTCGCATTTTTGGGATGTTACAGGTTTAAATCAAATACAACATCATGAATTACAAGAATGTCAATACAATAATTAAGTACAACATACTAACACCTAAAACGTCTATATGTATATCTAGGCATCATCACTATTTCAGTTTCATAGCATCGTCATCCTCAACCTGTAACATGTTAAAAGTATAGTTCAATACAAATATGTATTGGTGAGTATACATGATCCCATTTTCATTCTTTAAACACTTTTGGGTGCAACTTGTATTCTTGTGCAAATTACACAAACACGTTAAACTACATTTATTCACACTCTATCCAAATTACACATGAAATGTTTGATTCTTGTTATACACGTGATGCTAATGTAAACACTTCATGACTATATGCACATTAACTTCGATCAAGCCAACCTTAACAATTATAGCGCTATAGGATTAACGCACCGCCCGTAGACTTGAGGTTATGTCATGAGCTTATTACGTTTCATCATTGGTTTGATATGTTGAACACATACCGATTTTATTATTTGTCTTGTATCAAGAGCTTGCCACATGGAATTGTTTGAAACTTATCTTTTTATGCTACGTATGAAAAACCTGTATACTCGCCAATACATATTTGTATTGAACTATACTTTTAACATGTTACAGGTTGAGGATGACGATGCTATGAAACTGAAATAGTGTTGATGCCTAGATATACATGTTATGGGTGGTTTTCTGCTCATATATCCTGACTAATATTTTAACTATGTTTATTTTCTTGTGACCAGGATACCGGATTAGGATATTGGTAACATCCCGATACGATATCCTGGTAGTAACTAATTAACTCACGTGCAGATCATTGGAACACGTCTATAACGTTCAAGTGGACTTCTTCTCCTTGAGACTCGGGCGAATCTATTGAATTATAAACGTTGAAGCCGGAAGACGTGGACTACAACGTTCACATGGGGCATATTCGACGTATCCTGGATTTATAGGCTAGTTAGTTAGTTTTATTTTACTATAAATAGGAATGATCGGATCAGATAAGAACACACACACAATCTCTTGAGCTTTCTTTCTCTCTAACTGCAAACACTCACAACACACTTACACTTGTATTCGAATTGCATTGTAACACTTAGTCGATCCGCGTCATATCCTGCATTATATCCTGATATTTGAAGCAATAAGAAGAACAAGGCAGCTGCGATTGTTAGCTCCCGAGGTTTTGTACCGGCGATCTAGATTGATCAAGGGCTTTCCTCGTACATCCTGTGTCGCCCTTTACCTTTTTGCTCATTGTTTGATCATAGATACAACTCAATATCCTGAGCCGTATCCTGAAAACGAGTATCTCTGCTAATGAATAGTTTAGTTCCCATTTGTTCTTGGAATTCACGCCAAAAATTCAAAGTAAACCGAGTATCTCTGTCTGATACAATGGATATCGGTACCCCATGACGTGCTATGATTTCATTGGTGTACACCTCCGACATCTTCTCGGATGTATAAGTCTCACGAATCGGAATGAAGTGAGCACTTTTCGTCAATCTATCCATGACTATCCATATAGCATCAAATCCGCGATTGGTTTTGGGCAATTTGGTCAACAAATCCATGGTGATTTGTTCCCATTTCCAAACTGGGATGTCCAATGGTTGCAACTTACCATATGGCTTCTGATGCTCCGCTTTGACGTGCAAGCAGGTCAAACACTTCTCCGCATATTTCACAATATCTTTTTTCATCCTGGGCCACCAATAGTTTTGTTTTAAATCATTATACATCTTGGTCGCCCCCGGATGGATGGAATAACGGGACTTGTGAGCTTCATCTAGTAGAAGCTTTTTTACTCCACATGTGTTAGGAACCCAAATTCTATTGAAACGTGTTTTCAAACCGTGATTGCCTACGTCGAGATCTTTAACTTGGCCAACAATCCTTTCCTTTTTCTAGTTCTCCTCTTTCACTGCTTCTACTTGCGCCTCTCGGATACGTTCAAGTAAACCCGAGGTCACCACAAGTTGCATTGATCTTACTCGTATTGGGACATAGTTCGCTTTTCTGCTCAAAGCATCCGCCACCACATTCGCCTTTCCGGGGTGGTAGTGTATTTCGCAATCAAAATCCTTCACCGTTTCTAACCATCGTCTCTGACGCATATTTAACTCCTTCTGATCGAAGAAGTATTTTAAGTTTTTGTGATCGGTGAATATGGTGCACTTTACCCCATATAAATAGTGCCTCCATATTTTTAACGCAAATACCACCGCAGCCAATTCAATATTGTGCGTGGGATATTTCTTCTCATGTATCTTCAATTGTCTCGAGGCATAAGCTATAACTTTGCCCCGTTGCATCAGAACACATCCGAGCCCCGATAATGAGGCATCCGAATAAACCACTAAGTCTTCAACTCCGTCTGGCAATGTTAATACCGGAGCTTGAGTTAACTTCTCTTTTAGCGTCTGAAACGCCCTTTCTTGCTCAACACCCCAAATGAACTTCTCCTCTTTTCGGGTTAACTTGGTTAGCGGCGACGCGATCTTGGAGAAATCTTGAATGAATCTCCTATAGTATCCCGCAAGCCCTAAGAAGCTTCTAATTTCTGAAGGGTTCTTCGGGGAATTCCATTTCGACACGGCCTCGATCTTGGACGGATCTACCAATACTCCATCGGCACTTATGATGTGGCCGAGAAATTGCACCTCTCGTAACCAAAATGCACACCTAGAGAATTTCGCATACAACCTCTCTCGTCTAAGTGTCTCTAACACCTCTCGTAAGTGGTGTGCATGTTCAGCTTCACTTTTTGAATATACCAGAATATCATCGATAAACACAATGACTGATTTATCCAACGTTGGCTTGCAAACCCGGTTCATGAGATCCATGAAAGCCGCGGGTGCATTTGTTAGTCCAAATGACATAACGAGGAACTCGTAATGTCCGTATCGCGTGCGGAAAGCCGTCTTTGGCACATCTTCCTCTTTGACCTTTAGTTGGTGATATCCCGATCTAAGGTCAATTTTTGAAAACCAATTCGCACCTTGTAGTTGGTCAAATAGATCATCTATCCTCGGAAGCGGGTATCGGTTCTTTATCGTGAGTTTGTTTAACTCCCGATAATCGATACACATGCGCATGCTTCGGTCTTTCTTTTTCACGAACAGTACCGGTGCGCCCCAAGGAGACACACTCGGCCTTATGAATCCTTTGTCAAGCAGGTCTTGAATCTGGGACATCAACTCTTGTAACTCCGACGGCGCAAGTCGGTACGGTGCTCTAGCTACGGTTTTTGCACCCGGAATCAATTCGATCCCGAAATCTACTTCCCGTTCAGGCGGTATCCCCGGTAAATCTTCCGGAAACACATCTTCGTAGTTCCGTACTACTGGTACATTTTCAATCTTCAGTGATTCCTTCTCGGGCTCATTCGCGTATATCATAAACGCCTTGCATCCTTGCTTCATAAGCTTGTGAGCTTTCAGCATCGAGCATATTATAGGGTTACCTCCTTTTTCGCCATAGATAGTGACGTGTTTCCCGCTCGGAGATGTTAGCTTTATCTCCTTACGAAAACACACGACCTTTGCGTGGTGTTGAGATAGCCAATCCATCCCAACAACTACTTGAAATTCCACCATTGACATCGGGATTAGGTCTATCAAGTATTCTTCATCGTCGATGCTTAATTTGCAGCCTCCACAAACATCACAAACTATAAAACTTTTGTTGTCCCCTATTTCAACTTCTAAGGGCACAGGTAATTTCGTCAATACAAATAAAGGATGTCGAATAAATCCATACGAAATGAAGGATTTATTCGCACCCGTATCAAACAATACACGTGCGGGAATTGAGTTAATTGTGAATATACCTGAGACCACATCGGGTTCTGTTTTTGCTTCAGCCGCGGTAAGTTGGAAGGATCTAGCCTTCGCCTTAGGAGCTTCTGCTGGAGATTCTCTAACGTCTCTCTTTCCAACTAAGTCCGGGCATTCGGACTTTTTGTGGCCGGGTTGATAACATTTGTAGCAAACTGAGACTTTACCCGGGCATAGCGACGCCGTGTGCCCCGTCTTACTACATATAGGGCATGGTTTGTCTTTGAACCGACATTCTCCCTTGTGTCCTTTCCCGCACACTTTACAACTTGGTGACCCACCTTTAGCATCCACTTTCTTTCCCGGCTCTCCAGTTCGAGCTTTCTTTGTAGGGCTTGGATTCACATCTGGCGCCCTTCGCTCACCCCTTTCAACTTGTTTCTTCAACTCGATTTCTCGTTCCCGAGCAACGTTTATGATTTCGGTAAGGGTCTCGTATTTTGAAGGAGTCACAAACTCCCTATATTCAGCGCTCAACATGTTATAGTAGTAGTATATCTTCTGTTCTTCGTTCGTCACCAATTCACTACTAAACTTCATCTTATCCATAAACATCGCCGTAATCTTGTCTATGGTCTCGCCCTTGTGCCTAAGTTGCATGAACTCTTCTTTGATTTTATTGATGACCACCTTGGGACTATGATGTTTAAGAAACGGTGTCTTAAACTCTTCCCATGTCATGGTTCTCGCCGCTTCGGCTCCTATTTCATTCTTTTTGTTGTCCCACCAGTCTTTGGCTTGACCTCTCAACTGGCCCGTTCCGTAAGCCACAAAGTCACTTTCATCACAATGGATTCTTTCAAACACCCCTTCAATGTCGCCCAACCATCTTTGGCAAATTATTGGGTCAACCTCCCCGTTGTAGATTGGCGGTTTACATGCCATAAATTCTTTGTATGAACACCCTTTACGTTCTCCCGATTTCTCCTTCATAAGGTTGACACTATCCTCCAACCTTTTGACTCGCTCTTCGACATGTGACAGCACCGTCCTTTGAATTTTGTCTATAAACCCGGATAGACTTCCTTCAATTGCCTTTCCTACCTCTTCGGCAATTATCTCTTTCATTTGTTCGGTGCTTGTCTGCACCGGATCATCATCGTTTCTTTCCGACATCTTGAAACTGAAATGTTTACATTAAACGTTAAACATTTCATTTATAATGTTGCTTCATTTGTTTTGGTTTAGCCAAGTTCCTAACCTGCTTTAACCATTCGCATTTGGTGCACTTTCCGGGTTTGAGTGAATTAACACACTCTTCCCATGCACGTTAATTCACTTCTCGTTTCTTACATAAGATATAATCTATTAAAATAATAAGTTAATTCTTACCGGACGATCGATCAAGCTTGAACCGAACACTTTGTTGACAACCTTAAGCTCTGATTACCAACTTGTAACACCCTTATAATTACTACTTGAATTTAATAATAATTCATACAATTTTATATAAAAGATGTCCAACTTATAACATAAGTTCCATAGATAAAGTTCATAAGTATCAAAACATTAGTCAACTAACGACTAATTCAAACATTCATAAGTTGTTTAGCAAATAGTCTACATTTTCAAAAAACATTGTCTATTAGAGTTAGATAACGCGGAAGCTTCAAAAGTTCGTGTTCAGTTCTTGTCTACATGCTTGATCATCGTCCACATACTTGCAAAACCTGAAAACTGAAGATTTTTAACAAATCTTAGTGTTAAAGTTCTTATAAATATTTCATGATCGAAACTACAATCAAAATGGATTCGATTAACTATAATATGCAAAAACTTATAGAAATTCCAGGACTCTACCGTAACTTACGGTATCTACCGTAAGTTACGGTAGCCCCTTGAACTTTCTGGTCTACCGTAAATCAGTAGAAAACCATCGTAAGACTTTTATTTTCCACTGTAAATTACGGTGGAGACCGTAATTTACGGTGGACTCTGCAACTTTGCCATTTGACTATTTTTGTTAATTTCACCCTATTCCACACATCGTTTTAGGCGATTCTTTTCCTGTATATTTGTAAATTTATTAAGGACATGTTCCTTACGACTATCATACCAAAATTTGACTCACCGATTAATACGGCTAAAAGCCACTATACTATCATTCGACCCATTCTAACTTTTTCTATTTTACTACATTACACTAGTAAGCCTATGGCGCCTTATACCCATCATCCGGGCTTAGCATCACTTGCGCTTCTTTACCAATTCCATGGTTTAACGCTCTTGTGATTTTATCGCCAATGCTAACTAATTAGAACACCAATACTACAATTTACACTATTGTTTGAGCATAGATACAACTGTTATGGATGACGATGCTATGAAACTGAAATAGTGTTGATGCCTAGATATACATGTTATGGGTGGTTTTCTGCTCATATATCCTGACTAATATTTTAACTATGTTTATTTTCTTGTGACCAGGATACCGGATTAGGATATTGGTAACATCCCGATACGATATCCTGGTAGTAACTAATTAACTCACGTGCAGATAATTGAAACACGTCTATAACGTTCAAGTGGACTTCTTCTCCTTGAGACTCAGGCGAATCTGTTGAATTATAAACGTTGAAGCCGGAAGACGTGGACTACAACGTTCACGTGGGGCATATTCGACGTATCCTGGATTTATAGGCTAGTTAGTTAGTTTTATTTTACTATAAATAGGAATGATCGGATCAGATAAGAACACACACACAATCTCTCGAGCTTTCTTTCTCTCTAACTGCAAACACTCACAACACACTTACACTTGTATTCGAATTGCATTGTAACACTTAGTCGATCCGCGTCATATCCTGCACTGTATCCTGATATTTGAAGCAATAAGAAGAACAAGGCAGCTGCGATTGTCAGCTCCCGAGGTTTTGTGCCGGCGATCTAGATTGATCAAGGGCTTTCCTCGTACATCCAGTGTCGCCCTTTACCTTTTTGCTCATTGTTTGAGCATAGATACAACTCAATATCCTGAGCCGTATCCTGAAAACTGTTTTTGCAAACAACTAAAATAGCATATTTTCGATACACTTTCTTAGCAGACTACCACACTTAACTAATTTGATCACTTAATTACTTCGGTAATTTTTTACCAAAACAATTTGGCGCCCACCGTGGGGCAAGTGGTGCTCTTTCTACTAAAAGCTTTTGCGAAATCATTACTTGGTTTTTTATTTTCAAAACTTTTTGCTACACTATTTTCAATGGCCTCGAGATCAAATATGAGCTCTTCTACCGTGTCTGCTACAACCTCTGCAATAATTGGTTCGGTGCTTCCACCACCTCCTCCGAGAATGCAAACCTCTTCACAAGGGACTGAAATTCATGTGTCTTGGGATGTTATCCCCGCTCGCAATATTCAGGGATCTGCTCCTGTTTTGGCCTCTAATGAAGAAATTCGAACTTTATTTGGTAGTGTACAGGAACAGATGAGGCAACAGCAGGAGACCAACCAAATGCTGATGAGAGAGATACAACTCTTGAAATCTAGCTCAAGCAGGCCCGCTGAGGACACTGTCACTCCCTTGCAACCTAGAGCTTTGAACTCCAGTTCTGCAGTGTATACTAAGGATAACAGGGGAAATATTGTGCCTAGCCATTCTCAGAATCATACTCCTGAGATACCCTCTTCGGTCAGGGTGTCAACTGTGAAAAGCTCAGGATATGCTTCAGGATATGCTTCAGGATATGGCCAGAATCCTCAGACTGGTAATGTATCTAATAATAATAATACTCTTGCTACTAATGGCATTGGATCTTTTCAGGATGCAAGTGTGACGTCAGCACTTTCTAGGGAGCTTCAAAAGTTAAAGGACATGATATCCAGTGTACCTGGAGTAGTCCAGCCGATTCCAGAAGTATCCCAGGATAGTCACAAGATATCTCGATTTGCCTATCCTATTTGTGATGCTGAAATCCCGAAAAGATTTCAAACCCCCAACATGAAGCTCTATGACGGAACTACGGATCCTGGAGAGCATATTGCCCAGTATAGGGAAAGGATGAAAATCAACCCTATCCCTCTGGATCTCAAGGAAGCATGCCTCTGCAAGGGTTTTGGTTTTACCTTAACAGAATCAGCCTTAAAATGGCTTTTAAACGTTCCTCCTCATTCGATTACATCATTTGCTCATTTAGTAAATTTATTTAATAGTCGAAGTTTTGAAAAACTAACCAGTGATCTCTACAGGATAACTCAAGGACCTCAGGAATCCTTGAGAGATTATGTGAACAAGTTTAGCCGGGAATCCTTAGATATCCCGCATCTTGATGTTGCAACAGCTGTCCAGGCTTTCAAGATGGGATTGCAGAAAGATTCTCAATTTTACTAGGATCTTGTAATGAATCCCTGTAGGAACCTGGATGAAGCTTGGAACAGGGCTTTAAGATATATTTGACTGGAGGATGACAAAAAGATGCAAGAAAGGATGAATTCATCCACAACTTATGAGTCAACCAACAGGGAATCAGAATCCTCGTATAAACCATACCGCTCTAAGCCATATGGCAGGAATGACAGCAAGAAAGTGAATGTTGTTGAAGACGAGGATCCTGAGGAGTATCCTGAATTGTGAGAATATTGTTTTTCTGTAAATATACATGAACTGATGTATGCTATGCAGGGTTTAGGAGACAAGGCTAGGTGGCCCCGGAAGAATCAACAAAAAGCTGATTGGAAGGATAAGTCCAAATGGTGTGCCTTCCACGAGGATTTCGGACTTGTTACAGAAGATTGCATTGCCCTGAGGAAGGAAATAAGCTATTTGCTGAGCAAAGGATACCTGAAAGATCTCCTGGGAAGAAAGAAGAATAAGGGTTAGGATATTGAGAAGGATCCTGAACGAGCAGCATCACTTCCTGCGGATGCCAAGATAATTAACTTCATTTCAGGAGGATCCGATATATGTGGGACCTCTTATTCTGCAGCGAAAAGATACGCAAAGGAGGCTAAGGCAGAGAGGGGAGATAAGCCAACCAGGATGTCAACCCTCACGACTGATAAAGTGATCACGTTCGATAATGATGATAGGGATACTGTCCAGGATCCTCATCATGATGCTTTGGTAATAACTTTATATGTTGCTAATCATTTTGTGCGCAGGATACTGGTAGATAATGGCAGATCCGTCAACATAATTCAGCTAGAAACACTAAAGAGAATGAATGTATCCACGATGGATATCACTTCAAAGTCCACTGTACTTGTTGGGTTCAGTGGAGAAGCTAGGAATACCGTGGGAGAAATAAAGTTACCAGTATATGTTGAAGGGGTCAACTCAATGCAACACTTTTGTGTGATGGACTCCTTATCCTGCTATAATATTATATTTGGTAGGCCATGGATCCATGATATGAAAGCTGTGCCGTCAACCTATCATCAATGCATCAAGATCCCTACTCCTTGGGGGGTTGTCAAGGTGGACAGTGATCAACAGGAGGCAAAGGAGTGTTACTCATCCTTGATGAAATCCTCAACCAAGCCTAATGCATCATAGCACTTAAAGATGCGGGCCCAGGATATCGTGGAGGCTTCAGAACAGGATGTAAAGAAAATTATCCTGGATCAGGATAATCCAGATATCTCGGTGCTCGTAGGAACCAATGGCGGAATCATCGGAGTGGGACTTGTTCGAGATTGTAAGAGACTTCATAACTCTATTTGTGACAATATTTAATTCAACCGATTTCATTTCATAAATAAATTGTCAAACATTACAAGAAATTTAAATACAACATTGTTCAACATAACATAACCAAAATTTGATACAACACTTTAAACCTAAACGTCTAAGTGAGTATCTAGACATCTTTGCTAATCCATTTTCATAGCACCATCAATCATCAACCTGTAACATGTTTAAAATACAATTCAATGCAAAAGCAAAGGCGAGTATACAAGTTTATGAATAAGTATAAGTATAAAGTTTAAAACGAATCCACATGGCAACTTAGTTTATACAAGATCAACCTAACATGGCATGCAATATTTCTAGCCAATCCTCTGTTTACGCAACAATGATATAATTCAACATGACCACAAGTCTACGGGCGGTGCGTTACTCCTATAGCACTATACATGTCAAATGGAGGCTCGTAAAAGCTAAATACTAAACATATCACATAAGTATGGTCCACGTAAGCATCAAGTATCACAACATAGTATTCATGTATAAGGATTGTTTTCGTGCATTGCATAAAGAATAAGTTTAAGTGTGTTTTTAATAAGATAACATGTTACACCCCACAAAGTGGTAAACATAAAAAGGGGGTTGCGAGTATACTCACAAATTTGCATATGCTTTCCGATTATCCAATGTGACGATGTTGATGAGGTTAGAAGGTTGAATATGTTCGTTTAGGGATTTAGGAAGTTAAAACACAAGAATATATGTATTCGAAAGTAATCATCCTTTAACACCAAGTACTTGTTCTTGACACTATGAAACCTCAAGGGTTAATGTTTTCATGAGCAGTATACTCATTAGAATCGTAACAAGTCTTATGTCTTGGATGATGTATTCTAATACTTTGACGAATGAACACAAGTCCATCATCAAGAGTTCGAATAGTAAATATACGTATAAGTATTTTATGTAGTATTTATTCCAATAATCAAGCATGAGGTAGAAGATAAATCTTCATTTAGGTACCTCTATTGTGTCATAGAATTCATGTAGGAGGTAGGAAGAACAAGCTTCTATTTAGGTACCTCTTATGGTTCACCACTACACTTGATGTAAAAACATACAAGGAGGGTCATGAACTAATATCAATACAAGAATAAGAAACATCTACACTATGAGAAATCATCAAGGGATGTGGGGATTTTATGTTGGACAACCCAAGTTAGTCCACAATCACACCTTTATCAATCTTGAAGCTTGAACACCACTTGTGGGTCAAAAACCCTAAACAAAATAGAAAGTATTTGAGGATTAACCTCTGATTTTGTATGTCTCAGCCCCGTTTTTAAGCTTAACTAACCATAGAAGAGGTTATAAGCATAAGGACGTGGGTTTGAGTGAGTTAGACTCAAGTTTGAACAAGTATAAACAAGGATTAGTAAAGCTTAATAAAAACAGTGAACTTTGGAGCTTATTTGCCGGAGTTCCAGGGACTTATTCTCTGTGAAATACCCATGGAATCGAAGCTAAGGTCAAGCCAAACGTTCTGGAAAAAGAATGAGCTAAAACGGATGAGAAACGGAGAAGTTATGCTCACTTTAGTGGAGCTTGGTACTTTTGTCTGAACTTGCACTTGCATCTGCGTTTTCGAGTGATTGAGGGAGTTGTGAGAGTGTTTCTAAAGTGTCAATGGCTTGGACAAGTGTGGGATTATATAGGGATTGAGTTAGGGTTAAGTTAGATGTGTAATTAATGCCAAAAACGCGCTTAGAAACTCAAAAACAAGCAAATCCCGCTCAAAATCGCGTAAAGGAAACAATCTGCCTGATCTGGGAGATTGTTTCCTGATTTAGCCTAATGATCTAGAAATCATGGCTTATATCATCCTATAAGATGATCATGTTATAAACATCCGTTAGTGATGAAGTTCCTACGGGCTAAACTTGTTGTCCGATAAGACAACGACAGTGGTGGTCTTTGACCTCCTGTCTAAAAATATTGGACCATGTCCAAGCATAATAGTCGGTAAGATCCAAACGATCTTGACTAATAGCATCTGAAAAGATGATCATATCATAAACATCCCACAGAAGGGAAATGCCCACGGGCTATATCTATTGTCCTAAAAGACAAAAGGCAGTTATAGTCTTCGACTCTCTGTCAAGAAAAGTAACCAACTATGCTCAAACCTCAAATGCCTCGATCCCAAACGATCATGGCTTATAAATCCAAAATTGTCCTCGTGACAAGGCCTGTTGTGCCACTTTAACATCCTTAATGTTTTATATACTAGGATAAATTATAATGAAAATACTAATAAAATTGACAAATTAACCCATATGGTTTATATTACCATGGTTAATAAATCATCAAAAATGATAATTTCATATTAACCTCTGAATAAATCATTGTCAATGTTTATGTAGCAATCAAGCTACATGGCAGGATTAGATGAAGTTAATAGTCACTTGAAGGAGAACAATGATACTACCAGAATTAATGTAACTGGAGCGGAAATGCAGGCAATAATAGATTATGCTATTACTCGAGCTCTTGACAGACAGTATGATGAATCAAATGATACCCACTCTAAGACTCTATCTGTGGCTCATAGTAAGCCCCCTACTAAAACACATGAGTCAAGGGAGGACGATGTTCATCAAATCAGAGGAGTGTTCCGTCTAGATAGGTTGTACTTCATCAGGAAGCCCCAGTTAAGACCTGTTCATATAAATATTTTGTCTCCTGCAAGCCCAGAGACTTTACAGGAGAGGAAGGGGCCATCGATTGCATGACATGGCTCGATGAGATGGACGCTGTTGTTGACATCAGCGGTTGTACGGAGCAAGATGTTGTGAAATTTGTTTCACAATCATTCAAAGGAGAAGCGTTGGCATGGTGGAGATCATTGCTCCAAGCCACGGGAAAGGTCCTACTCTACAACTTATCTTGGGATCAATTTGTTGCATTAGTCAAGGAAAACTATTGCCCTCAGCATGAGGTAGAAAAGATAGAATCAGACTTCTTGACTCTGATCATGGAGAATTTGGATTGTCAGGCATATGTGACAAGTTTCAACACTATGTCCCGCCTAGTTCCTTATTTAGTCACCCCTGAACCTAAACGCATAGCGCGTTTCATTGGAGGCTTAGCACCGGAGATAAAAGGAAATGTTAAAGCATCTAGGCCAACCACATATAAGTCTGCGGTTGATTTATCCTTATCTCTCACCTTAGATGCAATCAGAAATAAGTCTGTTAAGGCTTCTGGCGAGGGAAGAAGAGAAAGAGAGGAGGAAAACTCTCATCAATATAACAAGAAGAAGAAGGGAAGCTCTGAGCACGGGAAAGATTTCGAGTTTAGGAAAAACTCGAGTCAATCTAATAACAGACCCAAATGCAGTAACTGCAGAAAGCAACATTCTGGAAAATGTACAATCGACCCACGTGCTAAATTGTGTGGAATTTGCAAGACCAAGGGTCACAAAACCTTAGATTGCAAGGAGTTAAAGAACGCCACATGTTACAATTGTGACGAGGAAGGGCACATCAAAACCAACTGCCCAAAGCTTATAAAGAAGCCTGGAGAGGCCAAGGGAACAAATGCGTGAGTCTTCCAGAGGAACACCCAGGAGATGGTGCAGAATGACGACAATATAGCAGGTACCTTTCCTTATCAAAAGATTTATGCAGAAATTACTTGATGCTAGCACATATGATTCTATAATTAACGATAAATGTTGAGATTTGTTGTCTCCGCCTGACTAGGACTCCGGTCATTTAGCGCGAGATAGAAATTGGCCGATGATACTTTAGAGAATGCTCCAACAAATCTTAGATGGATATTTTATATCTATTAGGAATCACTCTTTTCTGATATCCTTATGACAAGCTTTCAAGCTATCCAAATTCATCAATATAATAAAGACAGATGTGACATTTTGATCCCCTGTCAAAAAGATGATGGATTAGGTCCAAACCTTAAATGCCATTGATGGTCTTTCGTGATCTAGGCTAAACATAATGAATATATATTAAATAACATTCATTAAGAATGGTAGTACTATATTAGCCTGTATGGTCTATTGATACCATGGTTAGTATATGTTAAGGCTATCAGGATGAAGAATAGCAGTTGTTGGATTGCAACTAAGAAATTGTTTTATTGGTGTTAGGAACCAATATCGAGTATGGCAAACTCAGATAAGACAGTCGTTGATCGTGTTATGAATAATGCGACACATGCCAATGATGCTACAATTGTGAGCCTTAGAAATTCCGAAGATGTTCTTCAAACTATGATAGACACAGCTGTTGGAAAGGCTGTGAAGAAGGCTGTGAAAAAGTTCAAGGATGCTACTCGTTCCAAATTTTATCTAGGACCACATTTCCTTACTCATAAGGAGGATCTTGTTCATGCCTCAAATGCAAAAGATGAGCTAAAAAGGAAAAGGGAGGAAGATAACTCCCAGAGCTCCAAGAAAAAGAACAAACAAAAGTCCAACCAGAAACCAGTATGCAAGACCTGCAAGAAGCGCCATTATGGGAAATGCAGGTTCGAATCAAAATCCCAATCACAGCCTCGGGCTTGTGGGATCTGCAAATCTAGTGAGCATAAAACATTGGAATGCCAGAAGATAGGAGATGCGACTTGTTACAACTGTAACGAGAAAGGGCATATCAAATCCAATTACCCAAAGTATGCTAAGAAGTTTGAAGGAGATAAGAAGACTGACGCTAAGGCCTCTCAGATGAATGCAAAAGAGGCCATACAAGATGACAATGCTATAACCGGTATGTCCTTATCCATGATGTATATGCAAGGGTATTGTTTGATTCAGGTGCAGATAAGTCATTTGTGGAATAAATTTTGTAAGTCATTAAATCTGCCTGTTAGAACCTTAAGCATAAAATATGAAGTAGAATAAACGCTAAGGGTTCTGCTTGGATTCGAATACCAATCAATCCTTCATAGATGGTAAGTATAACAAACTCTTAAAGTCTTTCATGAGAACCCTAGATATTAAGTGTAAGGTAAAACTTATAGACGGAATCATAAGGACCATTTCTTATGTTCCTGTCAGAAATCTTCAGTCATAAAATTCTAGTACACCCTCTCTCCAAATGAAGTACGTCATAATAAGTAATTGATATCTCTTGATCTCTATCAATTAAGAGTACCAGATGGTATGACAAAAGCGCCATATGAGGGTTGGTGTATCTTAATAAGTTCCATAGATTGCTTCCATGCCTGATCAGTATGGAGGTTTAATGCATGGAACCACAAAGGTATCCCAATGATCATATGGTACTAAAGTCAGCTAATGGCATTCAAAGAAGATATCTAGAAAATAGAATTTTTCCAAATAAATGTTTCCTGGTAAAGGAATATGTGGACTCATAACATAAATGTGTCACTCATTTGGCACAAGCGAGGATGGATGAACTGGAGCCTGAGATTTGGAAAATCTCTGTAACCTCCTTGTATCTTGATTATCTTCTCCTAAGACTACCCCGTTTACCTCCCGAGAGGCAAGTAGAGTTAAGATTAACATCCCGCTTTGGGTTGGAGTGTTGTAAGAACTCCATGTTGATTATGGAATAATTGAAACCCTGATTAAGTAAATTTTAAGATAGGAGATTCATATAGCCTAACTCGATATTCCGAGAGTTTGATATTGTTAGATAAGAAAGACGGTTCATTTTGCTTATGCCTTCATTACCGCAACCCTATTTTAACAACGATTAAGAATCGCCATCAACTATCCAGGATCGTTGAGTTATTCAACTAGCTATAAGGATTAGCTATTCCTTAAGATTAGTTTTAAGCAATGGTTGGGATGACCATCCCACCTTAAGATAAGCTTTTCTATAATAATTGATATGTAAGTATTAAGGCTGCTCCTTGGGAGACCTTGTATGGATGGAATGTTAAGCATCTATTGTTAGATAGAGAATTGGTAAGTCCAATTATCAGGATCTGAAAGTTGCCTTGGAAACAACAAATAAGATCATACAAATCCATAATCGACTGTAAGTTGCCAGTATACGGCAGGAAATCAAGGATTTATGAAAATAGCAACCCTCCTAAGTTCTTGTTAAAAGATAAGGTTCAACAAAAGATAACACCCTAGAAGGGTGTGCCGAGTTGTAATTTTCAGGTTAGTTAAGCTCGGAATATATAAAGTCATTCGAAGGATTCGAATGTATCAAGATTAAATAGCTTACGAGCTAAGACCTAATTTAGGAGCTTGGTGGAACGCGCAATGTGACCCACACTAATGATTTAACGACGTGTCACCAATAAGTCGAAAAGCACTATCACATAATGATATGCAGATTTTTGATAGTATGAGCAACCTGTGTCGATTGAGAATCGACAGGTTAAGGAGCTCCAAAAGAAAGTATGCACCTATTGTATAGGTCAACTGGGATACCCTTGGAGGCCCAAATATACTATGGAAGATAATTCCATGACACAACAGAAAGTACTTCCTTTACTTTAAGCAAATCTCGAGGTCGAGATTTCTTTTAAGGGGGTGAGGATGTAACACCTCGTAAAAATCACGTCCAATGAAGTATTGACACGTGTAATAAACCCTAATGAAGTCAAACGTTGAATTTAAGGGACTAATTTTTTGAAAAATCGAAAACTTTGATTATGAAAGGACTGGAAGTGTTATCATACCAAAAATAAGTTTCTAAATAAACTTCTACGGTTTTATATTCACAAATGTGCCACTTGTTGATCAAGTGTAGTCGTGTGTGTAATTAATTGAAAGTTTGCGCAATAAAGGGTTAAAAGCGTCAACATGTTAATTCTTACCTCAGAGTGACCTTTTAATAAACCGAGAATCTCATGATACTTAATTATACTCTCGGGAATGCCAATCATTGGCCACCCAAGGCTTTTATGCCCAAAAGTGAAGTTACGCGCAACTTTGCAAGTATAAGGGACTAAAAGTGTCAATATGTTTAATTATACCTCTGAATGACCTTTTATCGAGCCTGAAGCATTATCATGTTTAATAATATTTTCAAGAATGCCTAATATGGTTTAGATAAGGCTTCAATGCTATTAAATGATGAGATGTGCAAGTTTGCGCAATGGAGGGACCTAAAGCGTCAAACTGCAAAAGTATGTCGATTCGTATGTTATCGGACCTCCTGGAATATGACCATGAGTTATACATACCCTAATTATCCTTTTCGTAGCTTAGATATAGGCTTAGAGGTGTTTTGTCCGCAAAAATAAACTTTTAAGTCATGCAGGGACTAAACCTTGACTTTGAAAGCTCTGGGGTTTTCTCCTGTAGGAATCTCTCCATGTTGTATATATCTCAGGATCGGAAGGATCCTTTTGCTGGGATTTTTAGTGATGAAAGTTCATTGAACTTTACATTCAAAGTCTCCTCCACTGCTTTGGTATCATTCCTCAATTCTTGTGTCAAACATACCATTTGTAAACATTGTAACTTTTGTAACATATATTTCACCCCCGAACTCAGTGTAACCTGTATAAGCATTGTGATTAGATCAAACTAAAGTAAATCAAATTCATATCGAACAATCATAGCGTGCTATAGCGGTCGCTATAGCCGCTATTGACAACTTTGGGTTCGTTTCGATTAAATAATAATAAAATATATTGCTTAACCAATCGTTTGCGTATAACTCTCCAGAAAGTGATATAGAGTTTGAAATTGAATAAAAGTCAAAACATGAAAAATGTAAAACACAACCAAACAACCAGAATAATAACAAATTTTGAATTATTTTTTTATGTTTTATATCATTTCTTGTATCACACATAATAGATACTAGTGGGGAACCCGTTTGCGTTTACGCGCATATCTTACATTCTGAATATCCCCGGACACCAAAAATTTATGTAAGCACTAAAATATGTTATTTTAGTGTTTGGCTTGATAAAATTCCATTCGTCGCGTCATTTGGTTCGTTTTTCGCGTCCGTCCATGTTTCGTCGTAATTAACCGAACAACGTGACCGTACGACCAAACGAACCGACATCCGGCATATTTTTTAGCATGTTTCATGTTCCCCATACTTAGACATCATTGTAGAGCCTTAAAAATGGTTTAACGGGCCTTGGATGTGTCAGAAATGGCATTTGGAAGTGCAGGGGCTAAATCTGTCAACAAGTGAAAGTTTCTGATTGCTGAACAGGTCCTTACGGACCGTATGGTTGGACCCTTACGGTCCGTAAGCCTTGCCCAGATGCGGAAACTCAGAAAAATGGTTGTTCAGCCCATGCAACGACTTATATGGCCCTTTATAACTTCCAAGAGCTGCCTAAACAAATTCTTAGGCCTTAGGGACACTTGTTAATCATCAGGGATCATGTATAGCCTTGTTTGTCATGATCTTGATGGATCAAGAACACTATATAAAGCCCCATTGTTTGCCATTTTGATCATTCATTCTCAACTCAATATCTGATCATTTCTGGAGCTCAAGAGCCTTCTCTAAGCATCCCTGGTCGTGCATTAGACCTTGGTAAGTACCCTTGACCTTCCTTAATCATGTTTTGCTTAGTTATTAGCTTAGAAGTCAAACCGTCGTAATTAAGGTTTGACTTATCGATTAATCACGAATGGTCCAGTGTTTAGTCAAATTAAAGGTAGTTATAAGTTGGTAATTATGTGGGTATTAAACCCTTAAAAGGGCACCCTCTGATTCCCACTCTAACTAGATCAATTGTCGGGTCAAAGTTTATTATAAAAAGTCAACAGGATCCTAATTTTCTAATTAACACATCATTAGCATTGTAGAAGATGTGCAACCTATTTTATCACTCATATAACTTGGTAATAAGTATAAGAACTGGTCTAAGCTTGTTTGATCCGACAATTTTCTGTTTAGGCTCGGTTCGGAACCGAAAGTCGCAAAACTTTGACTTTTCCTTTGACCACAGTTCTGACCCGATTTAGATGGGTTTGGAATTGCCTTAGAGCTTCCTTAGGACCAGGTTACATGATAGTATAACCCTCTGTTGTTGGATCGTTGATTGTCCGATTCGTTTACACGTTTCCGTTAATTGCTTAATGTTGACCATAATGCCCTTTTGTCCATAAAAAGAGAATTTTTGGAAATGTGAAAGGACAATAATATTTATTACTGATTTATAAACACGTCCCTAAATTTTCACATCAGTTTGAGGTCTAGATTAGGAGTTATGCTCAATGACGTAATTAGAACGCTTTTTAGTAATTAAAAGGCGTCATTAGCATAAAGCCTAACTAAACCCAATTTTTGACACCAAAACTTTTACCCACTGATGTAATATAATATTTTAAGATTTTTGAAGATTTTTAATTATTTTTAAACTGATCATAACCTAAGGTTATCGCCTTGATTCGGTAAATACCGATTATACCCTTTTTGTTTATAAAATGAGTTCTACATAGTATTTTGACACCAATCCAATTGCTACTGATTTTATATAATAAATGGAGTATTTTGAACTTAATAACCTGATCAGAAAACTCAGATTTCCGGTATAACCCGGAAATCGCTTAAAATGACTTTTTACGCGTATTAAACGCACAGTTTGGGTTTAAAACCATTTTGTCACATAAGACTTGTCATCAACTGATATAACCTATTAAATTAAGTTGTTTTACTGATGATTTCGGACCCGAGTCTCGGAATTTAAAATTAATCTCTTTTATAATCTTTTAAATGACCAAAATACCCCTACGGGGCTTATATTGAGATTAAACTCGTTTTGGGCATAATGGGAGGTATCCTACTGATATCACAACATATTTAAGGCATATTAACTTAGGAAACCTGTATATGACCCATACGGTTACCCGTTACGCCTCTTGCGCGTTCGGTTCGGTTTATGTAACTAGTTTGCACAAATTAGCCGAAACGGGTCAAACCTTACCGTTTTTTATCTCGAAATCCAGAATGTGTTTAGTTTACCCATATTATACAAGTCTCCAAACTTGTCGGGTCTAAATCACATTCTATTCCGGTCTTCGCTTAATCATGCGTTTTGAACCGTAAACCTTTCCTTAAAACTAACCGGTCTAAGTTACGACTTAAATAAGACCCGTTAGGAATCTAATAGGTTAATAAAACCTTCGTTCCAGATTGAGAGCCCCAGTAGAAGTACTTGTGCTTGCTGATTAGAATTTACGGCTGAGAATAAATTGCATTTGCTAGCTCAGGTAAATACTTTTAACTTATTTTCCCTTATACGGGCTTGGGATACGGTATTATAAAAATACCGCTTGGTCGGGTGTAGAAACCTTTTAATCGGAGATGATTAAATTGCATAATCCCGTTTTAATCTGTATTGATTGATAACAAATAACATTGGGGGTTAATGACTGTGTCCTGGATATCCTTGGCTCATTTAAAAAGTGAATGGCCATAACTTAAGCACAAGGTGTAGGCATAACACCTCCTGTTGCGTATGTAAAAGATATACTCACTCGTAAGGATGTCTTCTTGTGAGTTATATTTATGGTGTGTCGATTAATCTTGACCGGCTTGTATTGTATAATCTCCGGCCCTAAATGTTGGACAACCATGTAAATCGGATACAAGATTTTTATTAATAAAATTGTCCCAAGTTATAAAAGATATTTTGTGCCTGGTGCATCTAAATCAATTTTCAAACTCTTTTCCAAAATGAGTCAGTTAATTGTATTTACCAGTGTAAACTGACGTATTTTCCAAAAAGGTTAAGTGACAGGTACTGAACGAAATTGGCTGGAAGCTCAGGGCGTTAATAAGGAATCTTGCAAGTTCTAGGCGTCTAAAGTCTGTTGAACAATGTTTATGTTTTAAGATCCACCTGTGGATCCTTTACTTTCCGTTGTAATACTGGATATTACTTTTTATTCGGATTTTAATATATTTATCTTTTGCTTCCGCTGTGCATTTATATATTGTGTTGTTTGACTATGACGATATCAACTACGTCACGATACTCCCCACCGGGCCCACCGGTAATACGTGGAAATATCGGGGTGTGACAAAGGCGTTACAACCAATATCCCTCAGGATATTGAGGATCAGTTGACCAACTTTTTGGAATGCAAGATGTCAACATTTGCATGGAAGCACGAGGATATGACAGGTATTTCCAAGGGTATTATAACTCATAAGCTCGGTCTTGACAGGTCATTCAAGCCTGTCCAACAAAAGAGAAGTTATTGAAATCCAAGATGATCAGGGAGGTCAAATTTCCAAGATGGCTAGCAAATGTAGTTGTGGTACAGAAGAAAAATGGGAAATGGAGAGTTTGTGTAGATTACACAGACTTGAACAAAGCTTTTCCCAAAGACCCATTTCCTCTTCCTCATATTGACTCAATGGTGGATGCTACTGCTGGCCATGAGATGTTAACCTTCATGGATGCATCCTCAGGATTTCAGCAGATCCAAATGGAACCTTCGGACCAAGAGGATACTGCTTTCATGACACCAACAGGTATTTATTGTTATACTGCTATGCCCTTTGGTTTGAAAAATGCAGGTGCAACATACCAAAGATTGGTAAACATGATGTTTAAAGACAAGCTGGGGGACACCATGGAGGTGTACATCGATGACATGGTAGTGAAATCTAAGAAGGCTGAGGATCACCTCCAGGATATTAAGGGAGCATTTGATATCCTGGATCAATATAACATGAAGCTAAATCCTGCCAAGTGCCATTTTGGAGTAGGGGCAGGAAAGTTTTTAGGATATATGGTGAGTAAAAGAGGGATAGAAGCGAGCCCAGAACAAATCAAAGCCATCTTGGATATCAAGTCACCTTCCAATATGAAGGATGTTCAAAATCTGACGGGACAAGTAGCAGCGTTAAACAGATTTATTTCAAGATCCTCAGAAAAATGCAAGGAATTTTATGATATCCTGAAGAAGAATAAGAAGTTTGAATGGGGAGAAAAGCATGAAGCAGCCTTGCAGGATTTGAAGTAGTATCTTTCAACTGCACCTCTATTGATGAAGCCTGAGGATGGTGAATCATTATCCCTATACCTCGCAATATCAGGGAATGTTGTAAGTGCTGTTCTTGTAAAGGATCATGAAGGTCAGCAGTATCCTGTCTATTATGTTAGCAAAAGTTTATTAGATGCTGAAACTAGATATTCTCATTTAGAAAAATTAATATTAGCCCTAGTTATGGCATCAACAAAGCTTAGACATTACTTTGAAACATATAGGATTCATGTTAAAACCAACTATCCTGTTAAAAATGTGCTTAGGAAACCCGAGATGTCAGGTAGGATGGCTAAGTGGTCAGTAAAATTAAGTGCCTATGATCTAGTATATGAACCTAGAAATGCCATAAAGTCTCAGGCCCTAGCTGACTTTGTGGCTGATTTCAATAGTGATATTCAAAATGAAGTAGACCTAGTGGTACAACAACTAGGAGAAACCTCATAATCCTGGACATTATATACTGATGGTGCATCTAATGTTAGAGGTGTAGGATTGGGTATACTACTAAAATCGCCACAGGGGGACATATTAGATGTGAATTTCCTGCCACTAATAATGAAGCAGAATATGAAGCCTTGATCGCAGGATTAGAGTTGGCTAGAGACATGAATATTAAGAATTTGCAAGTATATGTTGATTCCTTGTTAATTGCTAATCATTTTAATGGATCCTATGCAGTCAAAGGTGAGAAGTTAATCGAATATCTCAAAATTCTCAAAAAAATAGCAGGATATTTCGATGTTTTTAAACTTGAACATGTACCGAGAGAAGATAATGCTGAAGCAGATGCCTTGGCGAACCTAGGAACATCAATCAGGATACCTGAAGGAACCCAGATACCAATACTTCACATCCTACATCCTGCTGTTGATCTTGTCAAGACTCAGGATAAGGAGGTAACAAGCATTCAGGATCCTGGTCACGATCCTGATGAGGATCCTAAGTCCTGGATGGCTCCAATCATGAAATATCTTAAGGAAGGACACATCCCAAAGGATGAAAATCCTTAGGCCTTTAGAATGAATGTATCACGATTCACTATTATAAATGATATTTTGTATAAGAAATCTCTTGCAGGACCATACCTGAGGTGCTTGGAGGATCCTGAAGCTAAAGAAGTGCTTCAGGATATACACGAAGGAGATTGTGGTAACCATACTGGGGGCAGGTCGTTATTCTCAAAGGTGTTAAGAACAGGATACTATTGGCCGACGATGAGGAAAGATGCTGCAGAATATGCCCGAAGGTGTGATGCATGTCAAAGGCACAGTAACATATTGCATCAACCTGATGAACCACTTTATCCTATTGTTTCCCCTTGGCCAATCATGAAGTGGGGGATGGACATAGTAGGAAAAATGCCAAAAGCTCCAGGAGGAAAAGTCTTTATGCTAGCAATGACTGACTATTTCTCTAAATGGGTTTAAGCTGAAGCATTTGTTCAAGTCAGAGACAAGGAAGTAGTATCCTTTATAAAGAGGAATATCCTGACCAGGTTTGGGGTACCAGCCGAGATAATTTATGACAATGGTTCTCAGTTTATAAGTAAGAGGACCACTGACTTTTGCAAGAGTTGGGGAATCAAATAATCACATCAAATCCAGTACATCCTCAAGCAAATGGACAAGTAGAATACTCGAACAAGATAATTGTCAACAACTTGAAGAAGAGACTAGGAGCGAAGAAAGGAAGATGGGCAGAAGAATTACCCTTTGTTTTGTGGGCTGATAAAAGGACAATGAAGAGTGCAACTGGCCAAACTCCATTTTCCTTAGTATTTGGAGCAGAGGCAGTGATCCCGATAGAAATGGTGATACCCCAGCGAGATCCAACCTCCGGGATCCTAAGCAGAATCCTGAAGCCCTATGCCAAGAATTGGATACTGTTGATGAGACAAGAGATGCAGCAAAGCTAAGGATGGCAGCATATCAACAGAGGATATCCAGAGCATATAACAAGAACAAAAGGACTAGAAGGTTTCAGGTTGGAGATTGGGTATTAAGAAAGGCTTTTCAGAATACTACTAATCCTGCTGATGGAAAGTTAGCTCCTAAGTGGGAAGGACCTTATGAGATTGAATCAGAGTCAGGGAAAGGAGCATACCGACTCAAGAATATAGAGGGGGATATGCTACCAAGATCCTGGAATGCTATACACCTAAAGTCTATTTCAAGTGAGTTTAGAATTTAATTTCTAACTCAGGATGGTATGAGTTCTATCTCTTTTAATATATTTGATATTATTTATTGTATTGAACCCAATACTGACTTAAGCATCGGAGGGGTGTTAGCCAGGCTAACACCTTAGTTTACAGTTGTTTTGCAGTATATGCTTCGGGATATAGCTCCAGGATACACACTCAGGATACTTCGAAAGATTAGAGGATTGGCCCCCTCTCTCACGTTTAAGGGATACTGATCCCTTCACATGTTTAAAGGTATTCACCTTTCTCACGAATTGGGTTTAAACACCCCGCCTGGAGCGCACGTTATCTTGGGATAGTTCAAGGTGGCCGGACCACTTCATGTAAAAGTGGATGACAATTTCGTTACTGTTGGCTATATCCTGGATCCTCAAGGTATATGAGGATTGATCACCCTCTCTCACGAAAGGGTATTTTCATACTCTCTAAGGTTTAAAGGTTTTCACCTTTCTAAGTCTTGGAGTTTATACACTCCCGCCTGTAGCGCATGAAAATTTGGGATTTTCCCCAGAACACTCATGGGTTTATCCCCAGAACACTAAGGATTTATCTCCAGTATATTCTAAGGTTTATCCCTTGAAATAAAAAAATTATTTAAACGATTGCAATAGATGTCCAAAAAATTTCTAAGTATTGAAAAACATAATACACAGGGGACATTCCTACCAAGCCAGTTGTGCAAAGCTTAAAGGATTAAGCTTGGACCCGATACACTAAGTGTCCCAGACTGGGGACATCTTCGATGGAAAGATTGCAAAAGGATCGAAGAATGAGAGTGGAGTTGCACTCTGTTTCTGGTATGATCTTTCCTTTAAAAAACCTTGTCTAAATCGGTTAAGTTTTTGAAATTATGTTTGACAAAAGCTTGAATATCCTGATTGGGATATGTTCTCAGGATATATTTTTAGAATATGTTTCAGAATATTTGGTTGGAATATTTGGGACATGATACTTGGATTAAAAACTAAAACTGTATTCTAATCAAACAAGTGTTATCGAGACAAACTTTGTAAAATAAAAATTAACTATCCTTTTTCTTTGAAAACTTTATTTGAATTGTTTGAGTTATAAAAACCCTATTTGACGAAAGTCTTTATAGGATATTTGCGAGTATGCTGATCAAGATATTTTCATAAGAAATAATTGCACAAATTTGGAACATTGAAATTCAAACTAAGCAATGCGTAACAAAAATTTAAAAACAACAATAAATAAGGTCAAAAGAAAATTATATTATTAACATAGCAAAAGTTGTGCTTTTGGTTTCATCTCAAACCGAGATCCATCCGCCAAAAGCACAGTTATTTTCGTTATAATATTTACTTAACAGTTGAAGGTTTCATCTCAAACCGAGACCCATCCACCTCCAACTGTTATGTTGTTCAAAATAAACGATACTAATTGATGACCAAGGGCTTCATCCTAAAACCCAGGACCCGTCCACCTTTGGCCATCATATTGTCTTAGTGCAGGAAATGTAAATTGTTCAAAGACAGGAAAAGTAAATTGTTCAGGGATCACAAAACACAACCATCAAACTTAAAAAAGTGGGCTCAGGCCTAGGCACAAATATCCATCATCGCCCACTTCGCTGCTTTCAAGGGGCAGAACCCTGTTCCACCATGGCTTCATCAGCAGCATCCTCTCCGGCATCCTTTCCAGCATCCTCTTCGGCATTCGTCCCAACATCGCCACCAGCATCCTTCGAAGCACCAGCATTATCCATCTTCTCAACCACCATAGCAGACTCCTCCGCAGCAGACTTCACGGGAGGCTCCACGGGATTACCACCAAGATCTTTCAGTTTCACCTCCCAAGCCTTAATGTTCCATGAAGGACATTCGACGCCCAGTGTCATAGCCTCATAGGCCATTTTCAGCCTAGCCTGGAGGAGGGAGATGACAACAGAATTCTTGAGGCTTTCCCGATATGAAGCCATATCCTGCTCGTGTTGAACTTGGACAGCATTGGACTTGGCTTGGGCCTCATAGGTGATCTTCTGGATGGCAGACTGGTACTCTTGGATCATTGCCTTGTACTTGGCTTCATAGTGCTCTGATTTGGCGCTGGCGATCGCTGCTTGGTCCGCAATGGTGGCTTAAGCCTTTTTCAGCTTACTCTCTAGCATCGTGTTTAAACCACATGCGTCTTCATAGAGAAACACTAGGCGTTCAAGACCCTGCAAAACAAGGAAACAGGTATTAGCCTTTATTGACATTTATAACCAGCATATGGTGCAGGATGTAGGTCAAGGATACGAACCTGGTTGAGGAAGTCGGTCATGAATTTGTTGGACTCTATAAACCCGTAGTTCTCGAATGGGAACACGTGGGGGGTAGTAGGGTAGTCTGCTTCCTTCCTCTTACGGGAACTGGATGCTCGAGTCCTGGATGCTGGGGGAGCCTTGGGTGCAGTAGCAGTTTTCGAACCGGTAGGCTTTTGTGTGACAGCTGGCTTAGGATTGGTTTCTTGCTTAACAGGTGCAAGGCTAGAGTAACTGTCCAACTCATCAAGCTGGAAGCCTTCAAGATTGATAACCGACACTGAAAAGAAGGGAGAAATATTTAACTCTTAATCCTTATATTCTGTAATTAATCTAATAATATACTTACCAGACATCTCTGAACTTGATTTTTGGCTTGAACTTATGAGAGACAGGGAGAAAGTTCTTTCACTGTCAAGAAGACGATAGATCTCTTTGATCCTGAGCTCCGATTCTGCACTTGGAGGGGCTAGATCTCTAAAATTTGCTACACAAGAAATGAAGATGTCAGTCAAGGATATAGTTTTAAGATATATTTGGGGATATTCCTAAAACCCTAAATCATACCCGAAGTCAACCATCCAACTGGCAGGTCAAAACCTTGATGATGGAATCCCTTTTTACGAAAAAGAATTTTCGTTGCCACTGATCTTCATTCTTAGTGGCTTTAAGGATGAGGGGGTTCTTAGAGGTGGAGAATAGAATAAAGCAACTATGACCATGGGATCTCAGTCGATATGCTATGGGGAGGTCTTCGATACACAAATCAAGGATATGACGAGATTTAATTCGGTCCAACACCATTAAAACTCGCCACGCCATTGGCATGGTCTGAGCGTAACTTAGACCAGTAAGTTCGAAAAAGCGGGAAATGAAGGGTGGAAAAGGATACCGGAGTCCCAAGGAGAAGGGATAGGCTAAGAAACACACCCACTCGTTCGATACTGCATCTGAACGGACCTCTCGGTAGAAAGGACGGATGATCACTCCGGCAGGGAAGGCACCAGAATCTTTCAAGGCGGCGATGTCGGCATTATTAAAAGAGCAAATCTCCTTCTCGGGTTCCCGAAGAAGATTCTGACTCCCGAGGGTTGGGATTGGCTCGTTTGTGCAAGATCTTGTTCGTGAGGCCATGGAAGGTTTCGACTAAGGAATAAGAAATAAAAACAGAGAAAAGCAGAGAAGATTAAAAGGAATAGTACCTGAGAATTTGCTTGAAGAGTGATGATCATAATGCAGAATAATTTGGCTAAATATAGGCTGGATATAGGGGGTGTGGAGTAAATATCGCATGGGAAGTTGTAGCGTGTCACATCAATCGTCGCTTCAACTTAATAAACTCGATTTAAGAGATAAGTTTTAAAATATATCCGTTGGAATTAGTATATCAACATATATATTTTGGGGACAATTGTTATGGGTGGTTTTCTGCTCATATATCCAGACTAATATTTTGACTATGTTTCTTTTCTTGTGACCAGGATACCGGATTAGGATATTGGTAACATCCCGATACGATATCCTGGTAGTAACTAATTAACTCACGTGCAGATCATTGCAACACGTCTATAACGTTCAAGTGGACTTCTTCTCCTTGAGACTCGGGCGAATCTGTTGAATTATAAACGTTGAAGCCGGAAGACGTGGACTACAACGTTCACATGGGGAATATTCAACATTTCAACGTATCCCAGATTTATAGGCTAGTTAGTTAGTTTTATTTTACTATAAATAGGAATGATCGGATCAGATAAGAACACACACACAATCTCTCGAGCTTTCTTTCTCTCTAACTGCAAACACTCACAACACACTTACACTTGTATTCGAATTGCATTGTAACACTTAGTCGATCCGCATCATATCCTGCACTGTATCCTGATGTTTGAAGCAATAAGAAGAACAAGGCAGCTGCGATTGTCAGCTCCCGAGGTTTTGTGCCGGCGATCTAGATTGATCAAGGGCTTCCTCGTACATCCTGTGTCGCCTTTTACCTTTTTGCTCATTGTTTGATCATAGATACAGCTCAATATCCTGAGCCGTATCCTGAAAACTGTTTTTGCAAACAACTAAAATAACATATTTTCGATACACTTTCTTAGCACACTACCTCACTTAACTAATTTGATCACTTAATTGCTTCGGTAATTTTTGACCAAAACAATACATATAGACGTTTTAGGTGTTAGTATGTTGTACTTAATTATTGTATTGACATTCTTGTAATTCATGATGTTGTATTTGATTTAAACCCATGTAATTGACTTTTAGAAATGAAATGAAATTCATTATTTAATTATTGTCATCAATAGTGTTATGAAGTCTCGTGCAATCTCGTTTTCGTCTCACTCCGATGTTTCCACCATCGGTTGGGGTGTGACAGTATGGCACCCGATGCACGATCTTTACAGATCACAAGAGCCTACAACACATATTCGATCAAAAAGAGCTTAATATGAGACAGCGACGTTGGGTAGAGCTGTTAAATGATTATGATTGCGAAATCAAATATCACCCAGGAAAGGCGAATGTGGTGGCAGACGCCTTAAGTCGGAATGAGAGGATTAAACCCATAAGGGTTAGGGCTTTAGAAATGATCATTAAGACAGACCTCTCGTTGCGCATTCGTGCTGCACAAAGAGAGGCCCTTAAGAAGGAAAACCTTAACGCTGAATATCTCTGTGGGATGGAGAAAAGGTTGGTACCCAATGAGGAAGGAACCTTGTGTTTTATGGGTCGAATTTGGGTTCCCCTCTTTGGTGGTCTTAGAGATGTTATTTTTTATGAAGCTCATAAATCAAGGTACTTGATCCACCCAGGATCGGATAAGATGTACCAAGATTTGAAGGATTTCTACTGGTGGCCGAGACTGAAAGGTGATGTGGCGACTTATGTTGGAAGGTGTTTGACGTGCGCCAATGTGAAGGCCGAGTATCAGAAGCCTTCAGGTCTCCTATAGCAACCTGAGATACCCATGTGGAAGTGGGAGCATATCTCAATGGATTTCATAACCAAGTTGCCCAAGACTCCCAAAGGTAATGATACGACTTGGGTAATCGTGGATCGTTTGACAAAGACTACGCACTTTTTGCCAATCAGAGAAAAAGATAACATCGGTAAGCTAGCTGAGCTGTACCTAAGAGAGATAATCGCACGGAATGGAGTGCCTATCTCGATTATATCTGATAGAGATGGGAGATTTATGTCAAGGATTTGGCAATCCTTTCAAGAAGCGTTTGGTTCTCAGTTAAATCTGAGCACATCATTTCATCCACAGACGGACGGTCAGAGTGAGAGAACGATTCAGACACTTGAAGATATGTTACGAGCTTGCGTAATGGACTTGGGTGGCAGTTGGGACACTCACCTGCCTTTGGTTGAGTTTTCCTACAACAACAGCTACCATACAAGCATTCAAGTTGCACCGTTCGAAGCTCTCTACGGACGGAAGTGTCGATCACCGTTATGCTGGGCAGATGCGGGTGATAGACAGCTGGTTTGTCCCGAACTGGTCCAAGAGACGTCAAATAAGATCACGCAGATCCGAGAGCGCATCAAGGCGGCTAAGGCGGCTCGTGATCGACAAAAGAGTTATGCGGACCAAAGAAGGAAACCTTTGGAATTCGAAGTGGGTGATATGGTTCTATTAAAAGTCTCACCTTGGAAAGGTGTGGCACGCTTTGGGAAGCGTGGTAAGTTAAACCCACGATTTATCGGAACATTCAAAATCCTGGAAAGGATTGGCCCAGTAGCATACAAGTTGGAACTACCCGCAGAACTTAATGGTGTTCATGATACATTCCATGTATCTAATCAAAAGAAGAGTCCAACCAAAGAAACAGTGGTTATCCCTGCTGATTAAGTTCACATTGACGACACACTCCACTTTACCGAAGAACCTGTTGAGGTTACTGATTGGAAAGTTAACAAGACTCGGATGAGTAGTGTTAAACTCGTCAAGGTTCGATGGAACGCGCATCACGGCCCAGAGTTTAATTGGAAGCGTGAGAACCGTGATGTGTTGAAAAACACCGTCATTTACCATTGTAATTTGTATTTTAATTTTAATAGTTTAGAGTCATTTTTATAACGTTTAGACATATATTTTATTATTTATTATTATTACAGGTCCCGGTGCGAAGAAGGATTAAATATGAGCTTAAGCTAGAATTAATTAATAATGATCGAGGGACCATTGTTGTCATAAGATGGAAGTGAAAAAATTATTGCGATATCTATTAAAAGGTGAGGGACTAAAGTTGTAAAAGGGTGAAAGTGGAATTAATTCCATGCCACTACATGACAAAAGAAAGAAAAAGAAAACGTTGGCTTGGCTGGATGTTGGTGTTTCAATGCAAGACTTCACCTTACTATTATCTCATTAATTATTAGGAGGATATATCAAAAAAGTTGAGGATCCATGTTAATGGAAAGAGTTCCGAGAAGGTAGGGACGCCCTCGGTAATTAGGCATGAGTTAAAGGGAATTGGAGATGTTAGAATGGAGAGTGATAGGAAGAAGGAGAAGCATGTTAGGTTTAAGGAAAAGGTGGAAGTAGTAGGAGGTGAGGTTGAGTTTAAAGATAGTTCTTGGAGTTCGGTAGAGAAAGGTGAATGGGGAGAGTTTAGTTCGGGAGGCGTGAAGGAAACTAAGTGTGGGGATGGTATTGTAGTGTGTAATTCATGGTATAAATTCCCCACGAGCGAGCATAAGTCGAGTTGGTTTGATGGCGACTTTTGGAGAAAGAAGGATTTCGGTATGAGTGATTGTTTTAGAGGCCCTAGTGAGAGGTGCAGGGGTGAGTTTGATTTTTATGATCCCCCGTGAGTTATGATAACTTGTTGTAGAATTGTATATTTTTTTGTAGTGTTTCGTATTTGTTTTATTTTATTTTGAGTCTTAGTTAGTCTGTTTGAGTCAGTCTTGAGTCGGTACTACTTGGTTTTTTCTTGTTTTTGTTTATGCAGGTTTGAATATGTACCACTCGTACTCAATCTCCATTCGGGTGATTTCGGAGCTGTACACCAATTTTAAGGAATTTACCAAGTGTCCTAGTTAGAGTCAAAGCCGATCGCGACCGAAATGCTATACGATCGAGCCGGATTTGACGAGAGATTTGGAGCATATGTGATGATAAAATCAGCTACGTCCTTTCCAATTTGCCCTTAGTCTTTTTATTCTTATTTATTTTTAGCTTTTGAGTCGGTTTCCATCCTACATTGAGGGCAATGTAGAGTTTAAGTGTGGGGATGAGAAACTATCATTTAGTGTCTAGTTAGTAGAGTCTTGAGTCATAAAAATTTGAAAAATACAAAAAAAATTAAAAATTAAAAAAAATTGAAAATTGAAAAATAAAAAATAAAAAATAAAAAAAAATGTCTCTGATTTTGTTGCAAATAAATGGAAAATGATAGAAAAATTGGGATTTTGGTTTTCAAAATATTATATATAAAAGATAAAATAGATAGAAGACGTATTTTCTGGGATGTACTGGTAGGTCCAGCCAACTTAGAGGGTTCCCTAGATTGCTTTAAATTACCCTATTTAAAGTCATGAAGTCTTGTGGGTTCTCATCTTAGGAGAAACAAAAAAAGCCGAAACCGTTGAGAGTATAAAAGGTACCACTATAAGTAAATAGCCTATAAGTATTTTTAATTAAATTGGCATACCTTATTCTTTTTATGAGAATAAATCCGGATTCTGGTGGCGTCTAAAAAAATTCCATCATCCATCTATTTGAGCTAATTAAAAAGAATATATAACTGAAGCCTATGGTATTAACCACTGGGATGGTGACTCGGGTGGGGTATACCCGCTAGGTGGAAGTTAAAGAAAAAATGTAAGGCTCATGGTGTTTCCCACTGGGATAGCGACTTGGTGATAATGCCCTCTGAGTTAAACATGGAAAAAAATTGCTAAAGCTCATTATCATCCATCATTACATCAAAAAATTAATTTAAAAATACAAAAGGGTTATTCATATAAAGTGGTAGATTTCTAATCTTTACCTTATAAGCTTGATATGGGATTAGGTGGATTTGTGGATCTTAAGTGTGAGACCCTTAGATCGATTGTTAACTTGAACATAATGCTAGCATGAAAAGGGGCTTGATGAGTTGGCGGTTGGGTTTAAGTGAATAACAATACCGGTAATCGTGGTTATACGTGCATATATCTTTTAATTAAAGTAACCGAATTTTTTTTTTTTTGAAACCATCTATCCTAATTATGATTCCATTGCATAAAGCTTTTTCAGGGACGAAAAAGGTTCAAGTGTGGGGATATTTGATGTGTTGAAAAACACCGTCATTTACCCGTGTAATTTGTATTTTAATTTTAATAGTTTAGAGTCATTTTTATAACGTTTAGACATATATTTTATTATTTACTAGGTTATAACCCCGTGTATTACACGGGGTTGAATAAATAAATTTTATATACTAAATAATAAAACAATATATCTTTAAAACCTCATTTATTGTACAGGTTGAATAAATATAATTTTATATATTAAATAATAAAAAGTTATATCTATAAGAACAATATTGTATGGATTGAATAAATGTAATTTTATATACCAAATAAAAAAGTTATATCTTTAAAACCACATTTATTACACGGGTTGAATAAATGTAATTTTATATACCAAACAATAAAAAAATTACATCTTTAAAAAATATGCGCATTACATGGTTTGAATAAATGTAATTTTCTGTACAATAAAAGTTATATCATAAAAATTTATATTAGTTACATATCTATTTCTCATGATTCATTATCTTGGTTCAAGATTGTCTTAAATTAGAAAAGTAAAGGTTTATTGACTTATGTTAAAGTTTTAAAACATACATTTTCTTAATCATTAAAAAAGTCATTTTTAAATGGACAAGTTTTACCTAAATAACTTAAGGTACAAGTCATGTTGACCCTTTTAAAAAGAAAAAAAAATACATAAATAATTATTTACTTAAGGATGTGCCGTTCAAAAAAAAATTACTTAAGGATGTTATACATTTATAATAACGTTTAAGAACAAATATATCTATAGTTATGTGATACTTGCTTTCACAATTGTAAATTTACATTTGCTAACGTATCAGACTAATATATACGTATATAAAAGGTTATGTATAAATGTAACCCTACTTAGTTAGTTTAACCTCCCCTTTTTATTCAATTAGCCATCACTTTAATCTTTAAAAATGGTTATCTTTTTGTTTATTATCTTTTTAATAAAAAATGAACTTTTAAAAAGTAAATCTTTTATATTAAATTTTTTTTTTACATTTTAGACACTTCAATCTGAGTTACGCATGATGATCTATCTATAATTGATTCATCGTGGATGTTGGAATCTGACTTACTTATGATGATCTATCTATAATTAACTAGGTTATTACCCATGTGACACACGGATTGAACGGTAAAAAAAGAAAACGCATATAACTTTATATTCAAAAAAGTTTAAATAAGTTAAAAGCAAAAGTTTCCTTAACAAATAAAATATGGGCATTTTAATTTATTAATCAGCCTTGGTCCTTGGACAAGTAGTAACAACTTGCATTATTGACTTTTAAACAAAATAATAACTTGCATTTTTGACTTTTAATCAGCCTTTAGCATCAAACGACAAGTAGCATGTGGTATTTCTAGTGTGTTTATAATTAAGATGTCATGTGAGATTACATTATATCTAGTATCTACAGAATTGAATGTGCCCCCAGTTTAGAATCATACACGAAGACCTGACTTTTTACTGCTGAAAATAAAATTCACTCTTTGTTATTCTCTAAGCGTTCCGTTGTAACAAAAAACCGATCACACACTATTTGTTGCAAGCATGCTTACAGGGAAGGAGCAGGTTATGTCAGAACCATAAAAATGGAATTCAGCTCCCATATCAAGTATTGCCATGTCTCCATCTCATAATGTCTGCATAAAATGGATACACGTCATCTGAACGTTGTTCTATGACGAGAAATAAAAGGGAACAAATGAATGGCATATTGAAAATAAAAGGCTATAATAAAATTATATGGAGCATACAAGCCAAGGAAAATATAAAGTGTTTAGAAGTTTGGTTGAATACAAAATGGGGTTTTATAATGGATAAAACAAGATCGGTGAAGGGTCCGCGAGGATAATGTGACCATGGTTTGCATATGGAAGATTGATGTTCTCCAAAACCAGGGTAAATATGTAATTCTAATTTATCAATAGATAATAAGTTTCATCCAGGCTAGTATGGAACTCATTATTCAAAAATTATTAGCACCTGGCTCACAACAAAAAAATATAATCAAGAGTCATTTACCAGGTAGTCATCATGTGACCTCCTCATCTATGGTGCTTGGCTCATAGACCTGGTGTGCCTCCGATGACTTGAAGCAGTGGGTCTTTGAAACGAAGGAACCCGACTATTGTCGCTATTCACACTCGTAGATTTGGCTTACCTTGCAGAACCCCGGGAAAGATCTATATCACTCTGTAAATCATATAAACAATTTGATCAACTATAAATAGTTAAAACATAGTAGTTAAACGAAACACACCCTAAGTTGTGATAAATCACAATACAAAAACATAACTTTGAAAACATAAAATTGTTTGTGATCCACTGGAATTCTTTCTTGTGTAAGATTTATCTAAGCTACGATTAAAAGAAACATTTTTACAAATCAGCAATTCAAACTTGAGGAAGTGTTGGTTATAGTCATCATGTAACCTCATCTAAGGTGCTTGGCTCATAGACCTGGTGAGCCTCCGATGGCTTGAAGCAGTAGGTCTCTGAAAAGAAGCAACTCGACTATTGCCATTATTTGTGCTCCTAGATTTGGGCTGACTTGCAGAACTCCAGGAAAGATCTATATCACTCTGTCAATCACATAAACAACTTAATCAGGCTATAAAAAGTAAAACAAAATAGTAAACCAATATATGAATCTAACAAAAAGTAAAACAAAAGCAACCCGACTATTGCCATTATCTATAGAAGATCCATACCCACAAGCATAACAGAGTGTAGCAACACCACCAACTTTCATGGGCCACCCTCTCTTCCATTGAGCAGTAGTCGTAGCCCCACACAATTCATTCATGCAAATCTTCACCGGCAACAACGACATTTCACCCCCAAATCTCTCTAATAAAACCCCTACACATGCAATCAAAAAACCCCAAATCAAAACCCTAACAAAAATCCCCAACTTCCTTCACAGTTACCGGATCACAACCCAACAATCAAATACTCAAACCCATCAAAATTCTAACTTTTAAACAACACAAATTGAAGTATAGTTTACAAAACAGAGAAAAAATTAAAAAGATTAAAAACACGAGTTATATACCTTGTCGAGGTTAAGCGCCAAATTCTGAATCCTTTGATTAAAAACGCCCTGAGCCTGAATCTTGGCTTCGTTGCAACTGAAAATAAAAAAAAATCACGTGAATCTTGGCTTTGTTGCAACTGAAAATAAAAAAAATCACGATTGAAATCAAAATCAATGAAAAGGAGATAGGGTTGGTGAGAGCGATGGTTGGTAGAGAGAGAGAGACGGTATGAAGGGCATAATAATTTGTCTTCACGTGAAAGGTGTAGGAGGTCTTGACACATAGGATTTTGATGGTGTGGCTAGTCTAAATTTTTGCCAAGTGTCCATATAGGTTAGTTATTTATTAGAAGAGATAGATTGTGAGCCCAGTAACATCAATTAAAAGATTGAGCCTATTTGCTAATTAACGTTGGGCCCAGTTACAACAATTAGAAGATTGAGCTTGTTTGGTATTTAATTGTTTGGGCCAGAATCAGATTACTGGATGCAATGGTTTTTCCAAAACCTTAAACCGATGAATAACACAAGTATTTTCAGCAGGAGTTTTAAATAAAGAGTTATCTATAATATAAGATGTTAAACTAATAATATTTAGTAGAAGGGTTATCTATAATTAATTAGAAGAGATTAAATTAAATAATAATTATCTATAAGAGATGGCCATCTATAATATAAGATGTTAAACTAATAATATTTAGTAGAAAGGTTTTCTATAATTAATTAGAAGAGATTAAATTAAATAATAATTCTCTATAAGAGATGGCCTAAAACGATGACAAGTGTCCCTAAAGTGGTTTCTTTTATTATATAGTATAGATTATTATTACAGGCCCCGGTGCGAAGAAGGATTAAATATGAGCTTAAGCTAGAATTAATTAATAATGATCGAGGGACCATTGTTGTCATAAGATGGAAGTGAAAAAATTATTGTGATATCTATTAAAAGATGAGGGACTAAAGTTGTAAAAGGGTGAAAGTGGAATTAATTCCATGCCACTACATGACAGATAAGATCACGCAGATCCGAGAGCGCATCAAGGCGGCTAAGGTGGCTCGTGATCGACAAAAGAGTTATGCGGACCAAAGAAGGAAACCTTTGGAATTCGAAGTGGGTGATATGGTTCTATTAAAAGTCTCACCTTGGAAAGGTGTGGCACGCTTTGGGAAGCGTGGTAAGTTAAACCCACGATTTATCGGAACATTCAAAATCCTGGAAAGGATTGGCCTAGTAGCATACAAGTTGGAACTACCAGCAGAACTTAATGGTGTTCATGATACATTCCATGTATCTAATCTAAAGAAGAGTCCAACCCAAGAAACAGTGGTTATCCCTGCTGATTAAGTTCACATTGACGACACACTCCACTTTACCGAAGAACCTGTTGAGGTTACTGATTGGAAAGTTAACAAGACTCGGATGAGTAGTGTTAAACTCGTCAAGGTTCGATGGAACGCGCATCACGGCCCAGAGTTTAATTGGGAGCGTGAGAACCGTGATGTGTTGAAAAACACCGTCATTTACCCGTGTAATTTGTATTTTAATTTTAATAGTTTAGAGTCATTTTTATAACGTTTAGACATATATTTTATTATTTATTATTATTACAGGTCCCGGTGCGAAGAAGGATTAAATATGAGCTTAAGCTAGAATTAATTAATAATGATCGAGGGACCATTGTTGTCATAAGATGGAAGTGAAAAAATTATTGCGATATCTATTAAAAGATGAGGGACTAAAGTTGTAAAAGGGTGAAAGTGGAATTAATTCCATGCCACTACATGACAAAAGAAAGAAAAAGAAAACGTTGGCTTGGCTGGATGTTGGTGTTTCAATGCAAGACTTCACCTTACTATTATCTCATTAATTATTAGGAGGATATATCAAAAAAAATTGAGGATCCATGCACCATATGTTTTTTTTTAACGGCCAACAAAAATTTATTCATTTATCAAAAAGGGTCAACCATTAGTTAGCCCACACCAATTACATAAACCAATTGACCAAAAACCAACTACTTACATTTACTCGAGACATCAAAATTACACCACTCTACCCACGATATTTCCTTTAGCGTCGACCGATTACCAACCCATAAGAAGCTTAATTGTCTGATCCCGTTCACCATTTGTTCCTTGTTTATTTGTTTACCATTGAAAGTCAATTCATTTCTACTACGCCAAATAACCCAAAGAGATACTTGCATAATACCGTATACAAGCTTCCTCCACTTTATATTACCTCGAACATGTTTATGCCAATCCAAAAGGTCCTTTGCTCTGAAAGAGAAAATGCTTGATATTCTACACCAATGAGATATAAAGTCCCAAACATATTGTGCTAACTCACAGCTAACGAACAAATGATCCGAATCCTCCACATGTTGCTGACATATTCTGCAGCCTATCTATCCGAAATGCACATTTCTATGTGCCAACGCAGCGAGCGTTGGCAACCTATCCAAAGAAAATCTCCACGCCAGAAAGTTGATCTTTATAGGGACCCAATTATTCCATACAAAGTTATTTCCCGGATCTAAAAACCTGGCCTTTTGAAGAGTTTCTTTTAGGCTTTTTACCGAAAACGTGCCCGAACCACCCAGCTCCCATCTCCATCGATCAAAACCGGGACGCCAAACAGCCGCAAATATCTCCTCTGCCAAACTATGTGCGTCTGCCTCTTCTGTCATTGACATCAGCTGACTCGACCAATTAAAGTTCAAAACTATCTCACCGTTCTGAATTTTGACCCGATCCGCAACCGAAACACGTTTTATCCTTTCCAACTCGAACAATCTTGGGTACCGATTCAGTAGCGTTTCATCGCCTAACCACTTGTCTTTCCAGAACGACACCGAATCACCCACACCATGAATAACCCTGAAACAATCCGACAGGATTATGCCATAATTTTCAATATCCTTCGCCACTTTAAAGATTTGTTTCCATGGCCCAGCTATCGTCATCTTCCGGGGAATTGGATTCCACGACCTTTCGTTATTATGTACACTCCAAATTACCTTCCGCCACAAGCTTTCAGATTCCGTTTTGAACCTCCACCACCATTTAGCAAGCATAGCTAAGTTCGCGTCTTTTAGGGACCCTACACCCACTCCTCCTAAATCTTTTGGCATCATGACATTATCCCACGCAACCAAAGTCAATTTACCTCTATCCGGCGTTATGCCCCAAAGAAATTCCCGACGCAATTTTTCAAGTTGATCAATTACTTGTTCGGGCATTATAAATTAACATGTCTGGCCCAATACACAATGTTTTCTAATTTGCTAATTGGGCCAGTTCGTAGAAGCTGTGTATGGCTGGATGTATTTATCAAAAAGAAAACCCTATTCGAGGGGGATATTATTTAACGGCAATTATTAAGGAATTCACGCAGATAGTGACGGCAACAATTGAAGAATTGGCGGCTGAAAAATAAAGAGGGCAGACAGAAGACAGTTGGACGGCAAAGGAAGAAGTATTAATTATTTTTGAGATATTGGTTCGCAACCCGGCTAGATTTAAACACTAAACTTTGTTCTCTTCATTAGTAGACATGATGTATCTGGTTATATTGAACATTGTTTATGTGTTTTTATTTACTATGAGTAGCTAAATTTTTTATGGTTGCCTAGGGTTGATGAACTAGATGAATGATTAACTTTTGGTTTTGAATGAATGTGATGATTTATAAGTTATAATTTTTTATCCCGATTCTAATTATTTGTGTGTTGGTTTTGATTGGTTTGATAATTTATTTGTTGGTTCCATTGCTCTAGATACTTAGAAGTATACTTTAGAGCCGGGAGTCAGTCTAGGTTGTAATCTTTCGGTCTAGACCTTGAAAGTGAGAAATCTAATTCAAGTGTAATAATTATTAAAACCAATTAATTAAAACGTGCAATCTTTTCTAGAGGTGAGAAATCTAATCTAGAATTGCTAGGTTATTAGCTGGGCGTTGTTTGGCAGTTTGGGTGGCGATAACTCGGGTTCATCTGTTCATTCACGTTTAGAGTTTCCTAGGGTCTCGGTGTTCTTTATTATTTCTACTTCATAATTTGAGGGTTTTAGTGAATAAATTACTTTATACCTGATAGTTGTGGGACTTGGTGGTCGATAACTCGAGTCAGTCCATTTTAGCACTTCATCACTTGTCATACTGTTAGGTTCGGTTTAACTTCTGGGGTTTATTAGGTTAGGCATAGTCTTCATTCGAAACCAAGGTTAGGATTTTATTCAAGAGTCTAGGGATTCTTACCTAGGTAACCCATTTTTCTCATACTTGAGTTTCAGTCCAGTCTCTAGTTGTCTGTGCTTGCTGCTGTTTGGTCGTCTATTTATTTAAATTGTTTTTATTTATTTTAAAAATATTTTCTCTCAAAACAAAACAAAACTAAATTATTAGGCTAGGGGTCGATAGAGGTTTTGTAACACCTCGTAAAATCACGACCAATATAATGAAGACACGTGTCATGAGCTTTAAACGTGTAATGGATTGAATATGAGGGAATAAAGTTGACAAACAAAGAAAGTATGTGTGTAAAAAGATTCAAAGTGTCAACATTGGATAATTATACCTTTCAATAACCCTACACGATGTTTATACCCTTAAACGAATGAATTATAAATCGTATGAAGCCGTTTGTGGAAGAAAGTGAAAGTTTACAAACCGCAAGGGTTAAATGTGTCAACATGTTCAATTTATACCTCTGAGTGACCTTCTAGCGAACCCGAAGCTTTGTAACGATTAATTATGCTCACTAGAATAAGTGATAAAAATTTCACAAGGTTTCGATACCGTATGAGAAAGATACACTAACATTCGTAAGTAAGGGGTTAAAAGCGTCAACGTTGAAATTCAGGACTTATTCGGTGATCGTATAACTAAACGGGGACTTCACTAAGTTTTTTATGTCTTGGGGTCCTTAAAAGTCAAGTTGGAGGGTTAAAAGTGCAAGAAATCAAGTTAATACAACTATTAGAAGGACCAGGGACTAAAATTGCAAATGCTGAAAGATTGTTGACCGGATCTGGCCTTAATACCGGCCGCGTAAGACCTCTGTGGTCTCTTACGCGGGCCGCCTGGTACTGCCAGCGACAGAAAACAAGCACAGGTGCCTGTGCAGCCTGTTCCACCGCCTTTGAAGCCTTGTTTTACATTCCAGGGGCTGTGCAAATGGGATTTCATGCAATAGGGACACATGTGGTGATCAGGAATCAATCCATAGACTTGTTTGGCATGATCTTGTTCAATTAAAAGTCCTATATAAGAACATCTTGTTGCAACATTTTGGGCACTCACTTGAAAACATTCATAACTTAACTTCTGGAGTCTCCTGGAGCTCAAGATCATTTCCTAAGGGTCATTAGTCGTGCTTAGTACTTCAGTAAGACTCATTGACCTTTCTTAATTCAGTTTTATTAGTTTAATGGCCTAAAGTCAAACCCGTCGTAATTAAGGTTTGACTTAGTGATTAATCACTAATGGTCCAGTCAATTCTCGTATTGAAAGTAGCATTGAGTTGGTAATTATATGGGTAATAAACCCTTAAAAGGGCACCCTCTGATTCCCACTCTAACTAGGTCAATTGTCGGGTCAAAGTTAATTATAAAAAGTCAACAGAAAGCAAATTTTCGCATAAACACATAATTAACAATGTAGAGGCTATGAAACCTGTTTTATCACTTATATAACTTAATAATTAATGTAAGAATATGTCTAAGCATGTTCAACCCGACAATTTTCAGTTTAAGCTCGGTTCGGAACCGAAAGTTGCAAAAGTAGACTTTTGCTTTGACTTTCAGTTCTGACCCAATGTAGCATATTTTAGAAATGCCTTAGAGCTCTACTAGGGCCAGGTTATAGATTAGTGTAACCCTCTGAGGTTATACAACTTGGTTCATTAGTTATTCGATTCATGTGCATGTTTCCGTTATATGCCTAAATGTTGACCATAATTCCCTTTTGACCTTAAAACGAGATTTTTGAAAATGTGAGAGGACAAAAACCTTTATTGCTGATTTATAAACTTGTCCTAAAAATTTGACATTAGTTTGAGGTCTAGATTAGGAGTTATGCTCAATATCGTAATTAAGAAGCTTTTTTATTAATTAAACGACGTAATTAACATAAAGCCTATCTAAACCCAAATTTTGACACCAAATTTTTACCCACTGATGTAATATAATATTTTGGGATTTTTGAAGATTTTTATTTATTTTTAAGCTGAGCATAACATAGGGTTCTTGCTTTAATTCGGTAATTGTCGGTTATGCCCTTTTCTTGAATAAAATGAGTTTTACATAACATATTGATACCAAACTTTTTGCTACTGATTTTATATGATAAATAAAATATTTGAACTTTATAAACTGATCAAAAACTCAGATTTCCTATTTAAACCAGAAAATCGCTTAAAACCGACTTTTACGTGTTTTAAGCACATAGTATGAGTTAAAACTATTTTTGACATATAAAACTTAATACCTACTGATGTTTTAAGTAAATTTTTATAATTAAACAGTAAGCAAAAGTTTTGAACTCAGAATTCAAATTTTGATCTTTAAAGCTTATGTGAAAATTACCAAAATGCCCCTACAGTGCATAGTTTGATTATAAAAGGTAAATTTCACATATATGCAATACCCTACTGTTATGACTTATAAAAATAAATATTTTTACTGATTTTATCAGACCTGAAACTCATATTAATATTTAAACTCTTTTATAAGCTTTTAAATGACCAAAATACCCATACGGGGCATAATTTGAGTTTAAATCCATTTTGGGCATAATGGAAGCTATCCTACTGATATCACAACATATTTAGGGCATATTAACTTAGGAAACCTGTTCATGACTCATTTGTTTGCCCGTTATGCATTTTCCGCGCTCGGTACGGTTTATGTAACTAGTTTGCATAAATTAGCCGAAACGGGTCAAACCTTTTCATTTTTATCTCAAAATCCAGAATGTGTTTAGTTTGCCAATATTATACAAGTATACAAACTTGTCGGGTCTAAACCACATTCAAATCCGGTCTTCGCTTAATCGTGCGTTTTGAACCGCATATCTTCTTTTAAAACTAACCGGTCTAAGTTTAGGCTTAATTAAGACCCGTTAGGAATCTAATAGGTTATTAAAAACCTTCGTTCCAGATTAGGAGACCAGTAAAAGATACTTGCACTCGCTGATTGTGATATATACTTGCTCAGGTAAATACTTTAACTTATTTTCCCTTATACGGGCTTGGGGTACGGTATATAAAATACCGCTTGGTCGGGCATTGAATTTTTAATCATATGAAGGTTAATTTATTGAGATGACCCGTTTAAATTGTTTTGTTTGCTTAAAGCCTTTGGGGGGTTAATGACCATGTCCCGGATATCCTTGGCATCATTCATTGAAATGGCCACGAAACTAAAGCACGGGGTGTAGGCATACACCTGCCAGTGCATATATATAAAAAGGTAAAACCGACGGTTCGAGAATAACTCGCCGCGAGATTATATCATGTGGTGTGTCTATTAATCTTTAACCCGGTATTCAGCCCGGACTACTGAACGTATAACGAACATGTAATTCTTTTACAAGTTTATATATAATAATTATCCCAAGTTATAAAAGATTATTTTGTGCCTTGTGCATTCAAATCAATTTTCTTAAACATTTTCAAAATGAGTCGGTTAATTGTATTTACCAGTGTAAACTGACGTATTTTCCAAAAAGGCTAAGTGCAGGTACTAAACGGAATAGGCTGGCTACTCCTAGCATCAATAAAGAGTCTTGCAAGCTTAGATGTTATTAAATCTGTTGAACAATGATCCTTTGAACTTTGATCCGCCTGTGGATCCTTACAACCGTTTTGTAATACACTTGATATTACTTTTTATTCGGTTTGTAATGATTTTATCTTCGACTTCCGATGTGTATTAAACTGTGATAAAATAAATTGTCTATGATATCAACTACGTCACAATACTCCCCACCGGGCCCACCGGTAATACGTGGAAATATCGGGGTGTAACAGGTTTAGTATCAAGAGTCGCTAGATTGTGTCCACGGTTCGATACTCGGACTTACTTGTTTTACTACTTACGACCGGTACACTTGCCGATAGTGTGTGGTTTACGGGTTTTTCCAATTTTTAAAACTTGTTGAATTTAATTAACACATATTTCACACATCAAACCGCATGAAAGAAAAATACCCGCATTTATTCCCTAACACCCCTGCAGCTAGTAGTAAAGCTTAAAATTTCAGGACGAAATTTTCTTAACAGGGGGAGAATGTGACAACTGTGAAAATTTCAGGTTTCCATACAACCATTAAACCATGATTAGTGCTTAATGACTGTGTTGAATTATAATTTATGACTTGAACTGCTTTCTGATTATTGCCATATACATACATGTGCATCATATATTGCAAATTATATACCATTAATGTATGAGCACTTTATTGACTCAAATGATGCACGAAACACAGTTAGCACAATTATCAGACAAATCAGGAAAATGCTGACAAAGCTCAGTACATAGACAGACAGTGTGTTGAGGCACAGTATGAGCCAGAAACCAAGTATGACACTAGCATAGTGTGTAGGAAAGTAAGGATCACAAAACCGCCTTCCTATAGATAGTTTAAGTGCCGGAAAGTGCCTAAAACACACAAAAACTGTAGAATTCTACAGAAAATCAGCAAAATCAGCACTTGAACACATTTATACCATGTAGAAATATGCTTAAATGGTCCTGAATGCTTTCCTAAGTGTCGGGAATCACAACTGTCATAAAAGGGCACATAAAGCACACTAAACTGCAAAGTTTAGCACCTTAACGAACCGGTAACCAACCGAACAACCGGACACTACCCGAAACATCATATTTACACTAGAAGCAATGTTTTAACATTACCAAGCTAGTTATGGTCCCCGAACATCATAACACATCATAAATATCTAGTAACTAAAATACTTAACTTATACTTGGATTTTAACCTAACTAACTAACTATTAGTTGAAACCTAGTCTACATACCCCCCCCCCCCCCACCTAGTAATCGGCCCATACATGACCCCCACATGATGATTTGTTTTAATTTTAAAATAGATCTTGTTTATGCTTTATATGACATATTATACATGAGTTAAAAGGTGAAAATGGATTATAAGTAAACTTGGAAGACATAAGCTCTCATTCTCCCACACACACTCACCATTTTCGATCATCCCTCATACAATCCAAGCATATACAAGTGTGTTAGAGGTTACATAAAGGAGATAGGAGCTTACGGAAGTTCAAGGACCTTGTTCATTTGCTTTTATCCACGTGTTTTCTTCTCTTGATCATCCCTAGCCTTGAGCTAGTGGTAAGAACCTTGATCTTTCCATTTTACTTCTATTTTAAGTGGTTAAAAGATGATATATAATGTTAATCATGAAGAACACTAAGAATCACAAGAAGTAAACTTGAACATAAGCTTGAATAACGAAGAAACTAAGTTGTTTATGTGTTGATATACTTGTTGATTATTGTTTGCTTGTGAAAATGATGTTGATCATCATATGATCTTGCTAGATCATGATTAAAAACATAATCTAGCAAGATGAGAGGATGAACATGATAGAAGTTAATGGACCATCCTCATGAGAAGCATGAACTTGAAAGAATATGTTGTTTTCTTGTAAAATAATGAACAAAATGAGTTGTTAATCATGTAGATCTAAAATTTCATGGATGATTTCTCAAGAAACCAAGCTAAAAATATAAGATTTACTTGATCTTGGTTCTTACATAAACAAACCTTGTTTTTGATGGTTAATAAAGTGTAGAAGTATATAAGTAACAAGAAAAATCCATGAAGAAACATTTTTTAGAAAAAATGATCATAAGTTGTAAAGATCTATATTCTTTAAAAGTGATGTTTTTAAATAATCAACCACACTTTAAAGGGTAACAAGACTTACTAAATACCCTAGTAAGTTACTACAAATTTTTGTGAAATTTCAAGTTCATGAAGTATTAGATTATGCTTGTTTTTGGCAAAATTGGTAAGTGTAGATTGGTTATTGTTGATTATTGGTTGATTGTGTTGATTTTTACAAAAGAAAATGATATGCTTGAAAGCATGGAAACCTCCATTTTTAGGGGAAACTATGACAAAATTTTTCTAAAAATTAAACACTTAGAAAAATATTTTTAAACAAATATTTACAAGTGTATTTCAAACCATAAATCTTTACATAAACTTTGCCATAATTTTTGTTTCAAAAATTATAAATATTGGAGGTTGGTTTTTGTAAATAAAAGTGACTAAATATGTATTTAGGAAATATGTATTTAGAAGTCACCATGTGTGTGATTATTTGTATATTATGTGTATTAGTTATATTATTTTAGGACTTGAAATAATATAACTCAATAAAATACCAAGAATTACCATCCAAAATATTACCAAAATTCCAAAAAATATGAATATACAAGTTACACACAAAATATTGGTGAAACCGAACCAAGGAATATAACTTACAAAATATTCCGGGAATAATATTCACAGGTATATTTTGGTAAATAATATTTTGGACACCAAGTGGATGAAAATATAATTTTTACAATTGTTACAAAGTTATATCATATTTTTGACAAGAAGAAAATATATTATTTTTTGATTAATAAAAATATGTATTTTCTTGGAACTATTAGAAGACATATTATTTTGAAAGGAATATATATTTTTTCTCAAACAAAAATGGAATATATTATTTTTGGAGAAGAATAAGCATATATATATATATATATAGGGTGGGAGTTGGCTACAAAGTCTATTTTTCCTACAAAGTGTACAAAGTCACAAAACACCATAATTTCAGCCATAAAACACACTCAAAACCCACAAATAACAAAGTGAATATTGCTAAAACGTCATATTCCTGGGTTTTGTGTTGTGTTTTGGATGATAAGGCTTTGATTTTCGAATGACTAACATTAGTGTGTTTTATGTTGATTATCACGTTGTGTTTTATGTTCATAGTTCTACGATGGTGTGTTTGAAGTTTTTGTGGACAGTTAGGGTTTGGATATTGTGTTTTAGTGATCTTCACTCTGTTATTTGTGGGTTTAAAGTGTGTTTTATGGATGAAATTGTGGTGTTTTATGACTTTGTACACTTTGTAGGAAAAATGGACTTTGTAGCCGAACCCCACCCTATATATATATATATATATATATATATATATATATATATATATATATATATATATATTCCATGTTAGACTTGAAAATATATTATTTTTGGAACTTATATGAAAATACTAATATTTTGCCCAAGGGAAAAATTATAAATAATTTTTCTAAATAATATCCCTCAAAATATATATTTTGGAAATATACATTGATGTATTTTTACTAGAAAGATTATTCCGGAAAAATTAATATGAAATTAAGTATAAGAATACTTAATGAATACAATAAAAATACGTATTCTCATACGTATAAATACACACCGGAATACGACCGCAATACATGGCAAAAGCATACAAGTATAAGAAAACGAATAGAATCACACCCATCCTTGGGAAGGAAATACATGTATAAATACTTGAGAAGTATCAAGTTAAAATATATTATTTTAACTATTATTCCAAAATTTAATAAATATAATTTAAGTTAAGATATTTAATATTTTAACAAATAATTATAACTTGGAATGATATCGAAGACACGAAGAAACGTAACTCAAAGACACTAATTAATACTAAGTCAAGGCACTACCTGCTCGGCTAATAAACCATAGTACGTTGTAGGTAGTCGTGCACGCGAGTTAGCAGCTTTGGGTTACGACCAGATACGAAGAACGCAAGACTGTGAGTTCATATCCCCCTTTTGTTTAACTGTTTTCGTTTTATAACTTCGGGGTGAAATACGTGTTACAAATGATTACGATTACAAATGAAATGAACTGTTAGATCATGTGAATGGATAGGCGTTAACTTGAGACCATTAATCCTTTAGAAGGACCGAGGGACATGAGTGATAGATCTATTTGGGTGTTGCGAGCCCCACCCATGGGTCCGCGAGTTGACCGCATGAGGTGACTATGTCGTTCCAGCCGGGAGACCCGGTACGAAATACGTAAAGGATTGAGCCTTCCTACACCGTTGCACACTTGTTGATGGCCTTGCAAACCATTAATTGATCTGTTCATATTCACTTACAAACATACATACATATTTTCAATTATTACAAAGGTTTATTCATACACACAAACAAACGCATGAACTCGCTCAACTTTTGTTGATGTTTTCAAACTACTGTTGATGTTTTCAAACTACATGTATTTCAGGGAATTAAAATGTGGATCTGGCGGGCGTTCAGAAGTTTCAAGTGTTGTTAAGAATAAGTGATGTCATCCATAGTCTTAGGGATTGGTTAGGGTCCTATCCTGGACAAGACACCTCTTCCAAATCCTAGTTTTATCTAAAGTCTTTTGCTAAGACAATGTTGTTATGTTTCTAAACTTATTTAATGGATGATCATCGTTAGTTTTTATCATATAGTGGTTGTTATGATTGAATGCAATGATATTAAGCAAGTCACACATAATCACGCTTCCGCAAAAGTCAGGGTGTGACAAAAATAAACATGTCTATATAGATGATATTCTTTTGACAGGTATATGTTACATAAGTCAAAGCATTGTTAACACAAACTTTGATATAATAGATATCAGAGATATCTCTTACGTGATAGATATCATAACATGCCGAGATAGACCCAATGGGACATTAGTTCCGTTCCATAAGTTTAACATTAAATGGGTCCTTACATATGTAACAAACAATACTGCTCTTCCTTTAGAGGATTATAGGATAAATGAGATTATTTCCTTACGCTTCATTAATTAGAAGCCTTATGTAAGTTCAAGTCTATACTCGTTTAGATATTACTCACATTGCAACACACTAGATATGTCTAGATTAACGTGAAGCATTTAATAGAGTATTACAATATCTTTAAAAGAAACAAGATACTATATTTTAAAGAAGAAGTGAGAACTCAAACCGGTTGATTACTCTAACTTTGTAATATTCAAAGATGACAAAATGTAATTTCGGGTATATCTTTATGTCAGCAGACAAAACCTATCTCATGGAGGAGTCATAATGGACTGATATCAACAACCTAAGTTATAACGACATAATATAATCACTAAATGTTGTTGGAAATTTATCAGTAGACTCATAAGTTTATTAACTCCATATAATTAATGTTTTGAAGACTTAGTGTGATAAAGTCAGCTACCATGACTCCTTGAACAGTAATAGTTCAAGAGGTGCTGCATTAAATTTCGATACGCAATTAATTAGTCATATATGAACGAATTGAGGAAACTAAGTTTTGTATCGAATACATTCATGATATGCTTAAGGATCCTATAACTGAATGGCTATTACCCATAAGTCTTATTAAGAGAGCTCATAGATGGGTATTAATTAATGGCCGTGCGCAATTGCATATCGTACTATGAATGACTAAGTATTAGTTAATTTTCCTCATCAGTTTGATTTTGTATGTCTCTAAGAATATGTTAAACCGGTATAATGGAATATAGACAAATAAAGTTACAAATCAAACAAAGGGCTTATGCGTATTTTGATCATAACGATTAGGTTTTAAATTAAGGCTATAGTATGACTAATGGGGGTCCTGAGTCGTATAATGATTCAACGGCTGTATTTCTCTGCTATAGTTCTTGTTTAAGGCTAAAATGAGTGTTAACTCCTGATCAGGCTTATCTAATACTCATAGTAAATGATTACTCGGCTAAGTGGGAGAATGTAGGATTAAATATAATATAATATTATATTATATTTAATCTAGTAGCCATTATAATCATTTACATTATATAGATCAAAATATATAACAACCTATTAAATAATTAGTTGGTAATTGTTGATGGGCCTAATTACCCTTATTAACTAATTAGGGTTTCCTCTTGGGTGCTTATATAAGGAGACTTATGTAGAGGTTCTAAGGTTAGACACATAACCTAATTACTCTCATAACAGCAATCGACCTCCTCTCCTCAACCGAACACCCTATTCGGTTTCTTCATCACCATCATTAGATTGCACCCTAAGGAGGAACCAGATCAAGCTGACAATCATGTCAAACACTGTTGCTGCGTCTCCATCCGGATTCTCTGTTGGCCTGTACTGATGCAATCAAAGGTATGTTTTCATGTTTTCCATTATGTCTAAACAGAACTGATCAACAAATTCATTCCAATTTTCACTTTCCAACTGCTTGTTATCTCCCCCTAATGTTGGGAACATTCATTCACTAAAGTGAAAACCAATGAGTTGTAAGCAAATCTCTCCGAATGGCTTTAAGTATTTAATCATAGATAATTATTTTTTTTACCCAACATATATTCTCAACCCTTTTAGAGGTCCCAGCATTGTGCTAATGGTGGATCAATATTATATATACCGCACAACCAAAATCTTAGAAGGGACGTATTTGGTTCCTAACCAAAAACCAACTATAATGGGGGAAGTATGATGACATATTGGCTTGATGTGAATTAATGTTGTACATGTAAAATAACATGTCCATAACATATGAACTTCTACTATCATGATCATAGGTTTTGCAACTAATCATAGACGTTTAGCGATTGTCTCAACAAAACATGTATTCCAATAATGATCAATTAACATGGGAATCCAATTCACTATTACAACCGAAATAAATATGTCAATCTGGAATAATATGCTTGTGCTCACATTAGCTAAGCCATAATCACACAAACTTTATGTTTATGGATTTGATAACCATTTAGACGATGCATCGATTTAAAACACTAAATGGTATCATGTTTGGATATACACATCCTTTAATCATTCTAGAATATTTCGTAATTCCCACCCTACTTTGGTTGGTAAATAACTAATTTCCATTGCGAGCAAACATGACATGTTTAATTATTAGCTTGAAGAGTCTTCTAGTTCTTCAGTATATTTCACATCATCATTGACTCAGTGTGGTCTAACCGGTCATGCCAACCAATTAAATAATTATGATCTATAAACTTCTGGTTTATGATCGTATATGTATTACTTGCATGTATATAATACAAAACATAAGATATAGGATATTGTATTATAGCTTCAAAGTTCAAACCATCATGGTATATAATCACTCCTTTGTTTGTCACCATTAGTGGTCCATCTTATGATCATCGTTGCATTTCTGATGGTCGATCTCGTTATTAATATGACCATCATTACAATTTTCTCAAATGATGCCCATGATCATAATGATCAATACATATATTCACTTCATGGATCAGAGTTAAATCAAACAAGTTTTATGGTTTTTTTTTATTATTTTCTCGGACATACAGATATAAAGTCACTTCAAACCTTTCGTTTCCTCTAAATGACATTGCTAATTCGGGAACACATTCGAAGGTTGACAAATAAAGTTTGTATTGTCCAATCTTCCCGTACAAATAAACTTCTCCTCACATAACAACAATTGAGGAGTAATTATATGTCCGAGTCATATAGTATTACTGATCTAACATCTTACGACCTTTTATAACTTAGTAATGCGATGAGAGAGTATGACACTTCGAGTGCCTTATCTAAAAATATTTATACTCTTTCATGATAAGTGATAATACATAACTTTGTTTTAGTTGTTCCCTAGATATTATTCACGTGAATTAATTAATGTAACATATAGAATGTAATGTATACCATAAAGCTAAATTATACAATATACTAAAATTATAACATGTCGCTATATAAAGCAATTTATAATATAAACTCTGTAAAATAAATATTCTTTTTATCAATTATAACCAAATATATAGTATATGTATTAAGCTATTACGACATGACCAATTACATATACATCCTACATAAGATATTTTTCAGTCAAATTTGAAACTTGAACATGTATTTCCATCCTTTTCATATATCAAATATCAAATAAGTGTAGAAAGCTATTTAATCAACTTTAATATGCAACCATATGTATGTACACAACGTGTAGGTATACTGCAAAGACTTGGTTAACACCAATTTACAAATGCATACCATTATTGTAGTAGCACATAAACATATACACAATAAACCATATGACCACTCAAAAATACTAGTATCATTTATACCACCTTCGGTTATAAAGTTATAATGATTTGATTTCATATTAACAGGAACTAGAAATCAACAAATAGTTTTCTTTTTCTTTTTATGCTCTAATAAACAACCTTTCTCTTTTATTATAAACATAAAGGTTTAATTAGTATTTTCAGAAAAATCAATAAATTAAAAAATATAATTTTTAATCAGAAAGTATGATATTCAAATTGAATATATACGATTAACACTACAAGAAAGGGGTACCTTTAGCGGCGACAGGTGTCGCCGCTATTGGTGCATTTTGTCGCCGCTATTTGGTATTAGCGACGACACGTCGCCGGTATTGCGTCGCCGGTATTGCTGGGACGCTATTGCCATGTTGTCGCCGCTATTGGTTCCTGTCGCCGGTATTGGTCGTCAATCTTTAGCGACGACAACTGTCGTCGCTAACAAGTCGCCGGTATTGACTATCGTCGCTAAAGATTCAAGAGCAATAGCGGCGACACGTGTCGCCGCTAAAGGTCAATTTTTTTTTTTAATACAGTAGCTGTATTACCAGCTGCCCAGCCAGTTTTTTTGGCCGAAAAACCAAAACCTGCCAATTTTCAAACAACGCAAGCATACACGTTTTCTAACATGAACGTAATCAACATATACTCAAAGAAATATAGTTAAAAACTATGTTTAAGTCGTACATTATAATCCTACAACGTTTAATTAAATCATACATTAAAAACAAGTCACTCATGTCAGACGATTAATTAAACGACCGAGTTGAGCTTCTATGTCAGCTGGGCTAAACTGTCTCGGAGGGTCTCGTGTCTCGGGTCTCCCGTTAAAGTCGAGACTTGTTCTCCAAGGATGGTTGGCATCTAAGAACCGGCGATGACCAACATAAGCACATTTACCAGTTACACGTATTGAAGGAGTGTCTTGGTTACAAGTTGGGCATGCCATGTAGCCTTGTCCGCTCCAACCTGATAGACTACTACGGGCTGGAAAGTCATTTATGGTCCATAACAACGCCGCCTTCATTGTGAAGTATGTGTTTGTTGCTGCGTCTTTAGTACGTACACCTGTCTGCCACAATTCCTTAAGCTCATCCACTAACGGTCTAAGGAAAACGTCCATGTCTTTCCCCGGTGATTTAGGGCCAGGAATCAACAAGGTCAACATGAATGTGGACTCTCGCATGCATAGCCAGGGAGGCAGATTATATGTGGTGAGTATAACCGGCCACGTGCTATGAGTCGAGGATCCACTACCGTTGATAAAGGGATTAAAACCGTCAGCTGCAAGCCCTAAGCGAACATTTCGTGGCTCCATCGCGAAGTTTGGGTACTTTTTATCAAAGTCTTGCCATGCAGATCCATCAACTGGATGACGCATAGTCCCATCTTCCGATCGTCCGGTACTATGTCATATCATATCTTTCGCTGTGTGCCTTGAACAATACAAACGTCGTAGTCTAGGCGTCAAAGGAAAGTATCGTAACACCTTACGAGCCACCTTCGTGCCTTTTGTGTCTTTATCGACCCATCGACTCTCATTACAAACGGGACAATTTTGCAAGGACTCGTTTTCTTTCCAAAAGAGAGCACAATCATTTGTGCACACATCTATCATCTCATATGCCAAACCAATCTTCTTAAATGTCTTCTTAGCTACATAATACGAAGGGGGAATCTTGTTGCCTTCTGGCATTGACTCTCGCAACAACGAGAGGAGTCGATCTACTCCTTCATTTTGAAAATGGTACGTATCCTTTATATTCAAAAGCTTTGCTAAAAAGTCGATAGAAGAAAACTTGGTACAACCAGGATATAATTCTGTTTCAGCTTCCTTTACCAGGTCTTCAAAATCATCAACAACACCGCTACTATCTCCATTCGAGTTCTCTTGGTTAAGGAATGTATCTTCTTCCATACGCTCCCCCCTAATGTCTTCAATAACGTTTACCATACCGTCTTGTGGCGCAACATCGTTTACTTCTGCAATTGGAGTTGTGGCCCTGTGATAGGTCCACTTCGTGTATTCCTTCCAAAATCTGTTAATACTCAAATGGTATTTCATTTCTGCCATAGTTTTTAAGCCGGAATTTTTACATTTGGTACACGGACATCTAACTTCATCGTGGTTTTTTATCACTCTTTCACACATCTCGATAAATGACTCGAGTCCTTGCTTGTATTGAGGTGAATGACGTGGGGAATCAATCCAACTTTTATCGATAGGCATTATGCAACTGAAAGAAAATCTAATTTAGGATTAACAAGACAAGGGTAGGCTGCTAAACCCACTTTTTGAACACTTTATCTCATATGTGAATGTGTATTACATGATTGTTTGTTTAAGAAAAATTCGGCAGCATTTCCTCTTAGCTCCCAAGTATATATGTAATGATATATATACCCGAGGAGCAAAGAGAAAATGATAACCGAATCCTTCTTAAACAAACAATCATGTAATACACATTCACATCCTAAATGAGATAAAGTATTCAAAAAGCAGTCCCAAGATAAATGGGGACAACCCGAAATTAATTTCTAAATCAATTTCGGGCGGGTATTTCTAAGCTCGCTATGTTTAAAATGATTAATTCAAACACGGGCACAGTTTTTTAAGCTTGTTATGTTCTTAATGATTGTTTTAAATTTTGGGCGGAACGTTATGTTTTAAATCATGATTTCAATTTCGATTGGGTGTTTTCTTAGCTCGTTATGTTTGAAATGATGAATTCAATATCAGACACGATTTTTAAGCTCGTAATGTTCTTCATAATGGTTTATATTTCGGGCGGGTATTTTCATAGCTCCTTATGTTTTAAATGATGATTTTAATATAAAAAGGGTATTTCCTAACTAATATATATTTGTCAAATTTAAATATAAATTTTTTAAAACCTAAACACAAATATACAAATTATCAAACTTTAACATTTTTTTCAAACCTACACATTTGCATCCTTACACACACATTTGCATACTTTATACAAACATACATACTAACATACACATTTTTCACCAACATACTAACATACAACAATTATACAAACATACTAACAATTTGCAATTTACATACTAACATTATACAATTTACATACTAACAATTTACATACTAACAATTATACAAACATACATACATTCATTCATACACTTACATACCCACATACAACTTAAACTAAAAATTATACAATTTACATACTAACAATTATACAAACATACATACTAACATACACAATTTACATACCTAAACTAAAAATTATACAATTTCTAAACTTAAAAAAAAAAAAAAAAAAAAAAAAAAACTAACCATTATACAATTTACATACACATTTTTCAAATACACCTACATTATACAATTTACATACTAACAATTATACAAACATACATACATTCATTCATACACTTACATACCCACATTCAACTTAAACTAAAAATTATACTATTTACATACTAAAAATTATACAAACATACATACTAACACACACAATTTACATACCTAAACTAAAAATTATACAATTTCTAAACTTAAAAAAAAAAAAAAAAAAAACTAACCGGTTTTTCAGGTGGTGACCGTAGAAGTGAAGGAGGAGAAGAGGTGGTGCCGGTGGAGATGAGGTGGCGGCCGTGGAGACGAGGTGGTGCCGGTGGAGAAATTCTCTAGCATACACCCGAACACACAAAAATATACAAAATTTAAATGCTATAACATGTATATAACAAAAATAAAGAAGAAATGTAACATAAACAAAGGTTCACTTACAGATTTGGGTGAAAATCGCGTGTTTCCGGCGGTAGAGCGAAGGTTTGGGGGGAAAAAGTGAAGAAAGAGGGAAAAAAGGCGCTGATATGGGTCTGATATCGTAACACCATTAGCGGCGACGTTATGTCGCCGGTATTGATACTTGTCGCCGGTAATGCTCTGACAACAGATAAGGTTTGTGTGGTTAGGGTTTAAAGTTCTGACGCCTACTTTTAGCGGAGACACATGTCGCCGGTATTGACCCTAGCCCTGTCGCCGCTAATACCTTTTAAATCCCCAACCGTTAGATCAGGATTTTGATCAACGGCTGGGGTTTGGTCTCACACGGATCGACCAATAGCGGCGACACTTGGCCCGTCGCCGCTAATGGTGTCGTCGCTAATGGTATATAATTCTTGTAGTGTAAATGCATTAGATTTAAAATCAAAGTATAAAAAGGTTATTCGATGAAATAACGAACAAAAATATAAATTAATATAAATAGTTTTCATTTAAGTGGTTTTATTGGTTAGAATAAGTAAATAAATAATATCTATTCATTTATATATTGAGATAAAAATTCCTGTAATAAAAAGCTATTTAAGAATGATAATAAAATTAAATAAAGATTTGAATAAAGTAAGCATATCAATTTACATCCTAGTGTAACCGAATTCCAGAAATATCGTCTAGTCAACGATCAATTAAGTCACCATAGTAAACTCATTGTTTTCTTTTCATAGTTGCAAGTTGCAACCCCTGGACCGAACCACGTTAAATTTTTGTGTTGTTAATTTTTTTTTTTTTTTTTTGAATGCGCGATTAATCGCTTGTGTGTTGATTTTCTTCCGCATACCGCTTTGATCCTCAACAAATCATACCAAATTTGCTTATAAGTTTTAAAATAAATATATACAGTTAAATTTCGTCAGTAGGAGAGCATTAGGGCTGATTGTTTTATTTATCGTAATATTAGCATAAGAATGATGACTTATTTGGTGCTTTATTATGCCTGGTGCTACTGTTTGTCATTCATCTATGTGGTAGTAACATAATATCTTTCATATTGCTAACAAACTATAGACGATTTATTGTGCTAATGATACACGACTTTTAGTTTTTTTTTTCATCTTCTTTACTTAGTTTCTAATTTAGATACTCTAATTACAGGAAACCAAAACACATTTACAAACCCATATCGAATAATCTATATAAAAATATATCTACATAGTGTGCATATTATTGACAGAAGAGGGTTAGGTTCTTTTTACCTCAATTGACGAAGACGGCTCGGACGAAAATGAAATGACTTTAAAATTGGGACACATGTTGCTTTGTTGTTTCCGGTTGCTAATGTTCTAGTGTTTTTATGAAACCTCTTGCATTGAGGAATCACAAAAGCAAGGAAGGGGATTAGGATTTTTGGTGAGATAACTTTCGTGCTGATAACGTGTTGTGAAACAACGGCCTACTAGCAATCAACGTAAACATAAAGAACAAGGAATAGAAAGTAAGAAAGAGATAATAGAAGAACTCATTCTTATATTCATTGACTGTATAATACCAATTACATGAAACCTCTATTTATAGAGGTTTAACATTAATACAAAGGTAATAAATATATGAAGGTTACATATGTGGAGAGTCACCACATTATGATGCATTCATAACACACATGACATTCTCTACTTCAACCTCATAAATTTTATTTATATTTGTTTGATAAATTTCTTTTAATATTAATATTAATTAATAACCAATATATAGATATCACTAATTTTTATCCTTATTTTTATCTAAAATTAATAAATAACTTCAATTTTACAATTTGGACATTTGTTTTTTACTTTTAACCCAAAAATTTTCATCTTTTATAATTTAATTCTAACACTTTTTTATTTTCAATTTTGGTCCACCATACTTTTCATCTTTCCTAAGGTTTTTTGTTCCGTTCTAAATTTTGTGAGTTAACGCATCGCAACGCAACGTGCGTGTGGTGTTCAACTATATTTTTTTCCCATTTGACTGACCTATTTCGTCACATTTATTTTTCTGCGTTTGACAAGTTCATCCAACACGCGGGTCCTGAATGGATTTAGTTATTTTTTTCTATGTTTTACGTTTCTGTTTAATTTCTCAGCAACGAGCGTGCGTGATTCAAAGATTTTACGTCTGTTTTTCATTCGTTATTTTTCCCCGTTTTTATTTATTTTGCTTTTACGAGCTTTTCTGGTGTGGGTGATCGCTGACAATGTATAATTATATAATCTAAAGACGAAAAAATAAAACACAAGACAACTCAAACCATCCAGCAACTGAAACTGAAGAAAAAAAACAGAATCCACCTACACACAAATAGAACACACATACTAAAACAGTAAAAAGAAAGATGATTAATGATGGCCGGGAAGTTTGTCTTTGATCTTGTTTAAGAAACCTTTCTTTTGGTGTTCTTGTTCATGGTGCTCCATCGTAACTGGTCTTCCAGCAGCGGTACCCACTTTGGTCTCACTTACTTTGGTATCGGTGTCGGTGGTGCCGGGGCTGTGTGCGGCTTTGTCGCTGTGTCCCGGAAGCTTCTCTTTTATTTTCTGCATCAAACCTTTCTTCTTCTTCCTCCTCCCTCCTTGTCCATCGTCTTCCGACTGCAACCACCACTTATTTAACATTATTTACTCCGTCCGAAACATTTAAAACAAGCAACAGTTTAATTATTATATATTACATGCAACAAAACCTTCTCATTTTCAATATGTAAAATATATTAAAATGCAAACTCATTTATATATCCCAAGTTAAAAAAAAAAACAATTTAAAAAAACTGAACAAATTTGTTTATGCATAGAATCAACGAATAAGTAATGTGTAGGAGATTATATATTACTTTAAAATCAGTAACGCTAGATTATCTACACGTCCTGTTACTTTATTTTAAAAGAAAAAAAAAGTAAGTTAACTTTATTTTAAAAGAAAAAAAAAGTAAGTTATGTGTTGGTTACATGTGTTGTAAAAATCGCGACTAGTCGACGAGGCCAGTAACTGAGTAATTTTTCGTTAATTAGTCCATTAATCGCTAGTCGCCGATTCCGACAAAAAAACCTGTATTATCCAAGCCAAAACCTTTAAATTCCGGCCAGTTTCCAACCAAACCATGTGAATTCCGACCATTCTTGTACACTTAAGAATGAGTTAGAGTAAGGGTTAAAACCTAGCTACTTAAAATATTTGAGTATATAAATGTGTAGAGGCCCGGTTATTGTAAAAATTGTCTTAAAGTACGTTGGGTACGAGAAGCAATATCAAAATGCGATTTTTTTTGAACATGCGGATTTGATTTTTTATAAAATGCGATATTTGGTTTTTTTATGACATGCGATTTTCAGTTTTGTGCGATTTTGCCATCGCGTACGCAGCGTACGTTAAGGCATATTGTATGATATACTTTTTCTAAATTATATGTATAATAAAACTGAAAATTACATATAAAAAACATGATCCGATTAATCCCGAATAGTCGCTAGTCACCACCTCACCGGCCGACTAGCAACTAGCGAGTTCTCCAACCTTAGTTATACTACATACTTCTCTTTTCGAAGGTCAAATTTCTTTTACGTATATGAGAATTGAACCCAAGACTTTCCCGGTGTTTAACGACTTTGCCTATACTTAAGTCATTTACTTCATGTGTAAGCTATATATATTATAGACGTGTTTCGAGTAAAGGGCTCGAAATTTTTATCTTACCGAACCAGAGCTAGAACTCGTAGACCGTTGTAGCTCTTTCTTCTCATCCCCAGCAACATGTTGCTGGGTATGATTCCCAGGTGCTGCACCGCCAGTAACAGCACCGGTAGCCGCTTTTCCCGCTCCAGCCACCGCGCCCACAGCCGCAGCCCCAGCACCGGCAACCGCACCATGTTTCACATAATCAACCGGAGTCGGAGCAAAGTGGGTCCCCCCATGCATCTCCTCACCCACGGTTGTTTGGGTCGCGTGATCATGAGTTCTCTTATTATGAAGCTCCGACCCAATAGTCATCTGGCCCTGAGGATCCGATCCAACGGTGGTGGCAACACCGGTGATGCGGATGGGGACACCATGCTCGTCGGTGAGTTGAACCGGTTGGCCGAACTCGTCGGTGAGTTGAATCGGACGGCCCTGCTCGTCACGTATGTCTGTCATTGTTTGGATTGAAGAAAATAGAAATATTTTTGTACGTAAAGTTCGATGGTATTGATGAGTGAATACTATATTACTAATGAAGAAGAAGAATGTTGGGGCTTTGTTATTATTTATTATGGGGGCGGTGTTTGTCGTGTTTGTGTAGTGTAAATAGATAAAAGAAAAGGTGGCGGTTGTTGCATGGGGTTTGGTTACACGTTTCATTGCATGTGTCGAGTAAGATGGAATTTTGTGCCACGTATGTCATGAGTCACCCGCAAAACATTGTTATTGTTTCATGTGTGTTTGATTGGATATAGTTGAACTTGAAAGGATAAAAGAATGGAATTAATTATACGGATATGTTTACATCTTGGTTTTCGAGGTTCATCCCTCAATTTTAAAAGTTACATTAGTATATGTGTGACAATCTAGTTAGTATAAAGGCATTATTTGGACGTTTTTATAAAAGTGACTTAGTGGAATAATGCATAATAATACGTCATTCAATCATTACACAATTATTATTTTTTAAATTAAAAACTTAAAATACTTCATTAAATTAAAAAAAAAAATACAATACTAGAAATAAAAACCGACATAACTTAAAAAACGGAAATAAAACAAGAAATAAACTTAAAAAAAAAAAAGATAATGATCTAAAGTCCGTATTTTTCCCAAAGTTTTTGGCGGTGCATTTGCGCAACGATCAACGCGTCGCCTTGGAGGTGGTCGATCGGTTTGGACAAAAACTCTATGTCCTTTTTCCGTTTGCCCCGCCGCTTGCATCTCGTTAAATTTTTAGTTTTCGGCGACTCATTCTTTCATAGTCTCCCAACGCTTGTGGCCGAGGTCTCGAATGTCTTGGAGACGACGGTTCATCTGCTCGAAATCTTCCTTCGACTCGAGATCGAAAGATGACTCCACCGGTTTTTTCCCGGTTCGCTTATCCTTTCTTCTACCGGTCGGTCGGGTCAACTCTTCAACTTCCTCGTCATCGTCCACAACAACATTTAAATCCACGTTGCGGGCATCCGATGTTGGTGTTTCAGGGTCAACGGAGGATGACGTTTTCGACCGTTTAGCTTTACGTCTACTACTAGACGTCATGGTTGGTACGCCAGCCCACTTCAGACTTTTTCTTAGTAGGTCCCAACAATTATAGTACGTGAAAACGTCTTTCGTTTTCTCGAACTCTTCCATAGGCCTCGTTAAAACACCGACATCACCTTCTCCGCTCAGCCGATTATCGTAGTTTCGTTGATAAACTTCTTGGAAAGCGTGACACTTATTGTTGATATCGGTCCATTTGCTAGAGATGGAATCATTGTCACGATGTTCACCCTTTCCCCACGTGCTATAAAAAAGCTCACGAATCCTATTCCAAAATTCTGGACCGGTTTGAAAGTTTGCTACAAAAAGTAAAAAAAAAATAAGTTGTACGTTAAAAAAAAATCGACGTGTAGAAAAAAAATAAGTAAAAAAAATAACACTTACCAACATCGGGGTCCTTCGAAAAATTGACCCACGACCGAACCAACGTGTATTCCTCGTCCTTCGTCTAAATAACGTAAGTATGCTTACGACGAGGTTGGTCCGTGTCCTTCTTTTTATGTGACCTTTTACCGCGTTTGGATGTCTCTCGCTCCGGTTCGGGTTGCATCTCTTGCACGATATCCACCTTGGGTTCGGGTTGTTGTTGGGATTGTTGCGAGGCGTCGGGTTGTGTAAAGTCGTAAGTGTGTGGCATATAAGGAGTAGAGCCGCTCAAGTAAGCCGCGTACGATAACATGTTCGGGTCCATGTCTTGAAGGTTAAAGTTTTGTTGGGGTTGGGTGGCATTCGGGTTCCCGGGTCTTGACGTGACGGAACACGAAACGAAGGTCGAAATGAATTCATGGTTGAGTTTAAAAAAGTTGGAAGATTGGGTTGAGAGAAAGGTTGATAGAAAGTGAGTTTTTTTATAAAAAGTTAGAAGAAATGTGAGGTATTTAAAGATTAAAATGGGATTTAAAAAAATAAAAACAATAAATGTTTTTACCGTTTGAAAACGGTCAAAATTTGAAAATTTGTGCATAATTGGCGTGTTTCAAAACACGCTGGACCAATTTTTTTCAAAAAAAACGCCCAAACACGCCATGGGGGTGGGGCTGGGGCGAGATGGGGCGTGTTTGGCTGAAAATTTTTAAAAGACCACGCCCATTACGGGTGGTCTAATGGGGCGCTTTATCACGAGGGATTGGGCTATGGGGTTTAAAATTCTTGTTACTGTTATGTGTATCGCGGCGTTTCAATTATGGAAATAAAAAATCTGACCGTTGCGAACGGTCATAAAAGTAAAATAAATTAATTCAATTGAATTACTTTCTCTCATATAAATATACCCCCATCTTCCCTATTTTTATAAAATCCAATACACTCAACACACTCTCAAACCCTCTTTTTATCTCTACCTTTTTTTTAATCTAGCATTTTTATACAATGCAACCCTTCAACCGCGGTTTTATTCCTCCTCGTTCGAGTGCGGACCCGAACCAAAGTAGCAATCCTACCCGTCCCGTGTCTCCTGTTCCCACTCGACCCACCCCATACGAATCCGGTTTTGTCGATTTTAATCAAAAACCTTTGAGTTTTTTATTTTATTTTAGTGTAATGTTTTTTATTTTATTTTATTGTAATGTCTTTTTTTATTTAGTGAAATGGTTTTTAATTTTATAAAGTTAGAAATTAATTATAATAAATTGAAAATTAATTAATTGAGTAATGATGAGGTAGAGGTTTTATAACTATGCGCTCTAATGATATGACGTCCCATAAAGCCCCTCTATGACGTGGCATGTCACTTGTCGCATAATGCCCCCAAAGAGTCTTTATAACTACACATGGCCTTAGTAGCAAGGGCGGACCTAGTAAGAAGCCAGGGTGGGCGGGCGCACCCCCTGAAAAAAAATTAGTGTATTTTATAAGGTAAAATTCTCCCCGCACCCTTTGAAAATTTGGTTAAACCCTTATCCGCACCCCTTGAACCCTTGAAAATTTGGTTAAACCCCTTATCCGCACCCCATGAAAAAAATTTCTGGGTCCGCCATTGCTTAGTAGTTTATTCAAAAGTAAACATATTTAAGCGTTTAAAGTACATCTTAGTTAGTTTTTTTGAGTAACACACTTATGTGGTGAAGTGGCACTTGGTTCATTTTACATGAAAAAGTGGTGGTCGGGATAGAAGACGAAAAAGACAAGGGGGTGTTTGGACCGTTTGGTAACTTTTTATCTTTTGGTTTTTTAGTTAAGGGGTAAAATAGTCATTTAAAAACTAACAAAAATTACTAACGAGCATCCATTCAAAGGACCAAAAGCGGAAGGTTAATATGGATAATATGCATAATTGAGATACTTCGGAATCAAATGTGATAAATAATTTTTAATATTTAGATAGAAAATGTAAAAACTTTTATATAAAATAGAGACGATTCCGGTTTTTTTATTCACAAAGTAAGAAACCACTTTGTTCAAAACTTGCTTTCACAATGTCTTGAGGTCCTAATACTCACCGTGTAATCGTTAGCTTTGAGTATGGTGCCGGGAAATACTTTTAGGTAGAATTACCAACACTAGCTACACACCAAACAACTACTTTTTATAGTAACTTATTAAGTCTCTCTACACTTGTTATGTGAACCCATAGAAGTTACTTGTTACATGTATTAGTGTTAAAATACTAATATATTTCAGTATAAATGTGCCTGGTTTTATATATTTTCTCATGTTTTTATATATTGTTCTTTCTTAATTATTTCATTTGTTTCTTTTGTGAGGTTTGGTGTTTTGGGCTCATCTCTTGTCTCGGTCCTGCTTTGCATCTGGGCTCCTTCACTTGGGCTTGTAGCCGTTTTATGACAGTTGTTTCATAGCTGGTGTTTAGGGTTTAGAACCCATATATTGAGCAAATGATTCGAGGAGCATCATCATTCGAGCATTTCATTTCTCTTGCTCTTTATTCCCTGGTCTCTGCAGTATTACCCTATCCTCACAAGTTCATTCGTGAGTCTAGGGTTGTTTATATTCTCTTGTATAAGATCATCCGACTGGAGATCTTTGTTCTTTGTTTTGATTATTAATATGTGATGACAGATTCATCTTGTCTTTGTATTTGATTCATCATAATAAAAGTGTTTGATTATTGAGTTCTGACATGGTATCAGAGCCCCAAGGTTGATATTGGGCTCTGGTTCTTCTTCCGCTGCGATTCAAAGCTCCGGCTGACCTTCTCTTGTCCGACCTAGGGTTTTCTTCGTTTACGGCATTCTGTGCTCTGGTCTATATTTCCGGAGTGTTCCTGCTTAAGGAGACGGTGTAGATCTGGGAGTGTGAAACCCTAATTTCTAGGGTTTGAAGTTTCGGTTGGTTGCTGTGACGGCGCTACATCAGAAACCCTAATCCGTGGTTTCTCCTCTGCTTGGTGAAGAAGATCCTCGTTGGTCTCTTTTTTAAGGGCAAACCAACAGGATTTGTGTCTTACCGGCTCTCTGGTCAGTGTTTGCAACCCTAAGTGAAGGTTGCAGACCTGATCTCCTTGGCTTGCTGTGTTTGTGTCTAGGCATTCTTGATACCGGTTATAGGCAAGACCGGTTTGGTTATTGGGACACAGAGAGGGTTCACTCTGTTGCATTTGTGTCCGGTTTGGTTATTGGGACACAGAGAGGGTTCACTCTGTTGCATTTGTGTCTGGTTTGGTCAGTTGTGTTGTGGCTCCCTGGTCATTGTCTGCGAAGGCACCTTTGAGTGATGAACCTCTGATCGGACCTCTGTCCAGGCTTCGCTGGTGTCTTTTGATTCTCTGCTCTCTCTGGTTGTTTTATCTATTTACTTGCCTGTCCTGGTTGTTTTATCTGTTCTGGTTGTTTTATCTGTTTACTTATCTTGTCTGATCTATTCTGTGTTGTTGTTCTGCCATTATGCCTGATAAAACTGAATCCTCTATGACCTTGGTTAGTAAGTTAGATGCTAGTGACCCTTTATATCTTCATGCTAGTGACTCTAGTGGGCTCACAATTGTTAGCATAAAACTAAAAGGGACTGAGAATTATGTGGTGTGGTCTAATGCTATGAAACTTGCTCTAATGGCTAAAAACAAACTAGGCTTCATTGATGGTACTTGTATTAAATCTAAAGACGATGATGTTCTTGCTAGTCAGTGGGATCGATGTAATTCTATTGTGCTCACTTGGATTCTGAACTCTGTTTCTGATGAATTATATGTTGGTCAAGTCTATTCTAAGCTTGCCTCAGAAGTGTGGGATGATTTAAAAGATACTTATGATAAAGTTGATGGGTCAGTTGTGTTTAGCTTATATCAAAAAATCAACTCTGTTAGTCAAAATGGATCTAGTGTGTCTGAGTATTATCACAAAATCAACACTAGGTGGAAACAATTTGATGCTATGCTTCAACTGCCCTCTTGCACCTGCAATGCTTCTGCTAAATTCAATGAGTTCAGTCAATTAATCAAACTTATGCAATTTTTAATGGGGTTAGATGACATTTATCAACCTGTTAGAACCAATCTGTTGACAAGGAACCCTTTACCAACTATCAAAACTGCCTTTTCTATCATCTCTAGAGAAGAATCTCATAGAGGGTCTAACAGTGCTTCTAAAGTTCCCAATGTAGGTTTTGCCACTAAATCTAACAATTTCAATGATAACAAGAAAAAATTCAATAAAGGTCCCAACCCAAATCTAAAATGCTCTCATTGCAACAAGATTGGACATACAGTTGATAAATTTTTTGAACTGAATGGTTATCCTCCCAACTATAGATCAAAACCTACTCAAAGCAGTTCTCAGTGGGCTAGGTCAAACAATGCTGCTAGTAGTGGTTCTGGTCCTTCTATGAATAATGCTGTCAATGACAAAAATTCTAGCTCTTTGAACTCCCTGACTACTGATCAATTTTCTAAGTTGCTAGGTTTGCTTAATGAGAATAAAACAGATGACACAAATAAGACCAATGTAGGAGGTAAATGCTTCAATTCCTTCTCTGAATATAAAAATATTTTCTGTTTCAACTCAAAACTATTCTCTTCACAAAAGCAAACCAGCATATGGTTATGTCTAGTGATAATATGTTCAATCTGGTTGATGTGTCAGAATATAATATAACTGTTAAACATCCCAATGGTACTGATGTGCTAAAGTCACTCAAATTGGATGTTTTAAACTTTCTAACTCTGTTATTCTAAAAGATGTGTTTGTTGTTCCTGAATATTGTGTGAACCTTATCTCTGTGTATAAGCTTGCCAAAGACAATAAACTTAAGGTTGTGTTTGATGAAAACTCTTGCTATATTCAGGATTCTTGCTTAAAGAAAACCCTGGTGACTGGTAAACAAATTGAGGGTTTATATTTCTGTGGTAATTCTCTAAGTTCTAGTTTTTCTTGTCTAAGCATGACTGAAAAAGAAAAGCTCTGGCATTCCAGGCTGGGTCATCCAGCTGAACAAGTGTTAAAAGTTCTTCAACTTAAATCTGAGTCTATTTCTAATCCTTGTGATATATGTCACAAGGCTAAACAACATAGGTCCCCCTTCCCCCTAAGTGACCATCAATCTTCTAAGATTAGGGACCTCATTCACTTAGATGTTTGGGGTCCCTACAAGGTTACTAGTGTGGAAGGATACAAATACTTCCTTACTATTGTAGATGATTTCAGCAGATCTGTTTGGGTCTATCTGATGAAATCTAAGTCTGAAGTTTTTGAAAATATTGAAAGTTTCTACAATCTTGTTAAAACTCAATTTGAAACCAATATCAAAGTTTTTAGGAGTGATAACGGGTCTGAGTTCACCAACTCTCAAATGACTGCTTTTTTCAAACTAAAAGGTATCATTCATCAAACCTCCTGCACCTACACTCCACAACAAAATGGTATTGTGGAAAGAAAACATAGACACTTGTTGAATATTGCTAGAGCATTGCTATTTCAATCCAATGCCCTCTCAGATTTTGGTCTGAATGTGTTCTTACAGCATCTTACTTAATTAACAGGCTTCATTCTTCTGTGTTACATGGGTGTTCTCCTTATGAAAAACTGTTTGGCTTCAAACCTTCTCTTGATCACTTGAAAATCTTTGGCTGTCTTTGCTATTTCACTATCTTAAATAACCCAGATAAACTTGAAGAAAGAGCTGAAAAATGTGTTTTTATGGGATACTCTACTTTTAAAAAAGGATATAAGGTGTGGAGTCTAGAACAGAAAAAATTCATCTTTTCCAGGGATGTCAGTTTTCATGAAACCACATTTCCTTTTAAAAGGGAATCACATTCCATTCTAGAAGATACAAATAACCTAAATCAATTAAACTTTTTTGATACCTTTGATTTTTCAAGTGATCTAAATCCCAATGATGAAGAGAAGGTCTACACTGACTCAACTACCCTGACACAGCAACACAGTGATGAGGTTGAATCCCCTATGGATAGTAATACTCAGCAATCATCAGGGACTGATGACTTATCTGAGGGTAATGAGTCCTTAGGAAATGAAACTGATCCTGTGAGGGCTGAGTCTAGTAGTGTAAATGATGAGTCAAACCTTCCTGAGGGTGTCATTCCCACTAGAAGATCTTCTAGATCCTCAACTGCCCCTAAAAGATTTGATGACTTTGTTGTTGGCAATGCCAAATATAGTTATGATAAAGTTGTTAACTATTCCAACCTACCTAGTGAGAACATATGTTTTGCTGCCAATATAAACAAAATTAGTGAACCTCACACCTATAAGGAAGCCCTAAAAGATCAAAGGTGGGTTGATGCTATGAATGAAGAATTGTCTGCCCTATATAAAAACAATACCTGGGACATTGTAGATATCCCTAGTGGCACTAAGCCTATTGGATGTAAATGGGTGTTCAAAGTCAAGTATAAGTCAACAGGTGAAATAGATAGATTTAAAGCTAGGCTTGTTGCCAAGGGGTTTAACCAACGTGAATGGATTGACTTTGAGGAAACTTTCTCCCCTGTTGTCAAAATGGTTACTGTTCGGTGTGTTGTTAGTCTATCTGTTCAAAACAACTGGCCCCTATATCAACTGGACGTTAATAATGCTTTTCTTTATGGGAATCTTAAGGAAAATGTCTATATGGCTCTTCCTGATGGGTTAAATATTAATCAACAAAATAAAGTTTGTAAGCTAAACAAATCCTTATATGGGTTGAAACAAGCCCCACGCATGTGGAATGAGCGGCTTGTTCAAACATTAATCAAAATTGGGTTTATACAATCTAAATGTGACCACTCCATGTTTATTAAGTCCGAAAAAACTGTCTTTATTGTTCTCTTGGTATATGTTGATGATATTGTGTTAAGTTGTTAACAGGGAACTGTGAACATGAGATAACCAAAATAAAAAATCTCTTGAAAAATGAATTCTTAATCAAAGATCTAGGTTTACTAAAATATTTTCTTGGAATAGAAGTAATCAAATCAAGTAACGGAGTCTGTCTCTCCCAAAGAAAGTATTATATGGATTTGTTAAACGAGTATGGGATGATTGGAAGTAAGCCCAATAGCTGTCCCATTGATCAAAATCATGTTTTGACCAATCTGGCCCTAAATAACCCAAAACCTGTTGATGTCACACAGTATCAAAAACTGATAGGTAAACTTATTTACCTATCACACACTAGACCTGATATTGCTTATTCTGTTCACTATTTGTCACAATTTATGCATAAGCCTACTGAGGCTCATACTCAAATTGCGTTCAAGGTTTTAAGGTACCTAAAAGGTGCACCTGGGAATGGGATCATGTTTTCAAAAAGCAACACCTTTCAGTTAACTGCCTTTGCAGATTCTGGCTGGGCTAAGTGTGTGGACAGCCGTAGGTCTGTCACTGGTTTCTGCATATTCCTTGGTGGATCCTTGGTTTCATGGAAAAGCAAAAAACAAAGTGTAGTTTCTCGATCATCTGCTGAGGCCGAATACAGGTCAATGTGCAGTGCCACGTGTGAAGTTTTGTGGCTTCTGAATATCTTAAGAGAACTTCATGTTGATTTAAATATTCCGGTTGTATTGAAGTGCGATAACACTGCAGCACTGTCTATTGTTGCCAATCCTGTCTTTCACGACAGAACAAAGCACTTCGAAGTTGATTTATTCTTCCTAAGGGAGAAAATTGCATCTGGTCTCATCAAAACTCAAGGCGTCAAGACCGAATATCAGCTAGCTGACATATTTACCAAAGGCTTACTCCCAAAAAACCATGCTGAAATGTGTAAGTCATTAGGGCTCTGTAATTAATTTGCACATTTAAACTGAGGGGGGGGGGGTGTTAAAATATTAATATATTTCAGTATAAATGTGCCTGGTTTTATATATTTTCTCATGTTTTTATATATTGTTCTTTCTTAATTATTTCATTTGTTTCTTTTGTGAGGTTTGGTGTTTTGGGCTCATCTCTTGTCTCGGTCCTGCTTTGCATCTGGGCTCCTTCACTTGGGCTTGTAGCCGTTTTATGACAACTGTTTCATAGCTGGTGTTTAGGGTTTAGAACCCATATATTGAGCAGATGATTCGAGGAGCATCATCATTCGAGCATTTCATTTCTCTTGCTCTTTATTCCCTGGTCTCTGCAGTATTACCCTATCCTCACAAGTTCATTCGTGAGTCTAGGGTTGTTTACATTCTCTTGTATAAGATCATCCGACTGGAGATCTTTGTTCTTTGTTTTGATTATTAATCTGTGATGACAGATTCATCTTGTCTTTGTATTTGATTCATCATAATAAAAGTGTTTGATTATTGAGTTCTGACAATTAGTGATGTGTATTGTGTTACTGAAACCATCCGTAATGGGCGGTTCATGGGCAACGAGAACCAACAGACTTCCATAAAGGAGAGCGAGTTATTTGAAGATAAAATTTATGAGCACTAAGTTATTAAGCACTAGCATGACCCATATCTTAGCAATGTTGAATGTGAAGGAAAAGGTGGCCAATTGAAGAAATAGGGAGGGAAGACGTCCGTATATGGGGAGAAAAAACGACCTACTAGGACACCCCGACTACATATGATCTTAGAGTGCTTTCCATCAGCAACACATGCTTATGGGTGTACACAAGCTAATTACAAAGCTCATCAGATAAATGAGTCTAAGCTTCATATATCTAGCTTTTGACTAATCCTTGAGTCTAAACGACATTATTTATATAAATATAATAATTTTAATATAATAAAAATATACACCTAATGCATACCATAATGACAAAAATAACTAAATAATATATAATATGTTATATATACATAAAACTGTAATTACAAAATAACTATATATGTATTTAATTTAAATATAATATAATAATTAAATACTCAATGAATAATAATAATAAACAAATCAAATCTGACCGGAGCTTGAAAAAAATACTCAACGGGCCAAGTTCAAACTCGGTTTAGTAGGGGTGTAAACAAGCTCAGAGGCTCGAGAGCTACTCGTTATCGGCTCGGTTAAAAGCTCGAACGAGCCGAGTTTTAACGAGCCCGAACTCGAGCCTAAAATAGAGCTCGTTTAGTTATCGAGCCCGAGCTCGAGCCTAATATACAAAGCTCTTTTAGGCTCGCGAGCCTAAACAAGCCCAAACAAAAATTTATTTATTTTATATATAGTATAATAATAATGATGATAACATTGGCGAGCCGAGCTCGAGCCAAGCTTTGGCTCGTTTAAGCGATATTGAAGCGAGCTCGAGCCGAGTTTTTAGCTCGTCTGGGGTTGTTCTTAAAATAGCTCGAGCCGAGCTCGAGCTTTAGGTTTTACTCTCGAGCCCAGTTGAGCTCGGGCTCGGCCCGGCTTGTTTACACCACTACGGTTTAGTTACACACCTAAGCATGCTAGTTGTTTGAATTAATACTAAAAAAACGAAATAATAATAAATATTAAGCATTAAGGGGCTGTTTGGCTGAGCTTATTTTAGTGACTTATTTACTTATTTACTTTTTGAAAAGTTAAAAGGTGTTTGGGTTAGCTTATTATGTGAGAGGAATAAGTAAATAAGTCATTCCAATAAGCTTAGCCAAACAGCCCCTAAGTAGCATTACTTTGTGTCTGAAACAGAGTGCCTTGTCTACAGTACAAATCTGTGAGACAAACCAGATTTTCAACTACATATATGATATAACATAATCATTAACTGTTTGATCTCTCGCCACATATATATTATGCCATATTACTCAACATTATCATTAACTGTTTGTTATTCAAAACCTGTTTGGCCCTGCTAGATTACATCAGGCTTGTGCTTGTTTAAACCCCTACACATGCGAGTTATTATTGATAACTATTACTGTTTATTATATAAGAAGCCGTATCAATTGTTTTTATAATATTAATAACATACAAATAAAATCCAGATTTAAGTACATAAATCTATGAGTAATAAATATATGCAAATGAAAAAATCATGAAACTTTGGCAACTACTGATATTATTGTCAGCAAAGCAAATGTGAAAGCCAACAAAAATCAAAAAGAAACAAAAATAAATTTAGATTTACAAAACACAAACTTGAAACTAATGCATCCAATTACTTTGATTTTCTCCCCACTTATATATTCTACCATATTCATCAAGATTATCAATGATTATGTGTTATTCAAACCCTGCTTTACAGTATCTTGAGGAGAACTAATCCTAGTCATACCCGAGATCTTTAAAGACGAAATGATACCGCCGTAGATCAAGATTTCCAGAGAGACCAACCGTCCGATCCACCTACAACTGTCATCATTTACCAAAATACCATTGTTAGAATGAAAAAATAGCATAGCATATAAACATATACAAATTAGATCCTAATATGTTACCTTTTAGAGCAACGTGCGATCACTCCTTGCTCGATCTTGCCCAGAAAAACCCTTTTTTGCGGGCGAAATTGTTGTCTGACATGGACCGACTGCCTTTCGAACCAAAAGAGAAGTGTCGCTTTAAGAAAGGCTTTCCAACAGATGACTTCATACTCGAACTTGAGCCCATCTTAGGGCTAATCTTATGATGATGATGATCGAACATAATATCATCCCCGTTCATATCACCATCAACCACCCGACTTCTTGATTTCTTGTTGATCCTAGCCTTCAATTCCAAATCAGCTTTCAAAGCTTTTTCCGACAACTTAATAACCTTTTTCTCCCCAAACGTACACACAGGACATGCTGGATCATACTTGTTGATTTCAGACGTCATATTTTCCAAACACTCTGCATGGTAAACATGCCCGCATATCAAAATCGCAACGACAGCAAGCTCGTTACTCGCTATAATCTTCTGGCCCCCCCAAGACGATCTTTCGGTTAGAAGTTTCGAGCACACGCCACAAGTCCGCAAATCAACAGACGGTGATGAAGAAACCCTGCCGCTAGTTCTGCTGCTATCGAAAGACCATCGTTCTCTGTGACCGTGAGAGGCTGTCATAAGCTCGTTAAAGGCGGGTACAGACCAACTATCGGAAGATCCACCATGTGACCCACGGTTCGACTCGTTGCTCCACCCTGGGAGCATAAACGGAGAACCACCCTCTTCAGAGATTGATAAGTTTGGTGACTTCATTGCGGGAATTCTGCTATCTGACACCTGACGCAATAAATGGTGCCCTGGGGACCGACCGTGCCATCGTGACGGGGGTTGGAAATGAGGTTGGGATGACGACAATGGGGACGGTGAAAAAGAAGAAACCGAGTGTGTCGATGACATCATTGTTGGAGATTGTTCTGAAGCAAGTTGAGTTTCGTTTGGATCCTTCACCTACGTGATGCATGAAAAGAAGAGACGATATAAACAAAACGAGAGATAAATTTTTTTATGGCTTTCTTGTAATATATGATTGCTCCATTTTACGTACCTCTGAAGTAATTTGAGAGACAGATCGGTCTGCAAGGACAAGTGTAAAGAACATGAGATATTGCACGTAATGTCTTTTATATAGACTTGTAAACGAACCGAATGTTCATAAACTGTTCGTGAACTTGTTCGGAAGGAAGTCCATTTATGTTCTTTTATTTAATAAACGAACAAACATGAACACACGTTTTGTTCGTTCACTTATGTTCGTGAACGCCCGTTCGTTCATTTACGTTCGTTTATTTACATTTGTTTGTGTCCGATCGTTTACTTTCGTTCGGTTATGTTCGTTTGAATTTAAATACATAAGCAGTTATATTTATATAAATATTAAACATAAAAGAAACTTTCTATCTACTTATTTAAATATAACTAATTAGTAATTGGGCTTTCTAGTAATAAAAATGGATTTTCCAATGGAATGAATCGTAATTGATCACTAATCCATATAAAAATTACTTTATATTCGTTTATGTTTATTTGCGTTCATTTATGTTTCTTCAATTATGTTCATTTGTGTTGTTTATTGTTTGTTAAATTATGTTTCTTTGTTTACGTCCGTGAACTGTTCATTTAGGTTTTATACGGATGAACATAAACGACCACGAACATGCACATTTTCTTAATAAACGAACACTAACAAAAAATGTGTTCGATTATACGTTTGTGTTCGGTTAAAGTTAAATAAACGAACACAAACATGCCATTGTTCATGTTCGTTCGGTTCATTTACAGACCTACTTTTATAGAAGCAATATGACGGGGTTCAAAATTCAAATAATAACATGATAATAATCGATATGATGGAAAATATCGATTGAAAAGTGTGAACAATTTGAATCCATGATATATACTTTTATTTATAACAAATTTACCTGACGGAGGAACCGTAAATCCTTCAGAAGGAGAAGACTTTTGCCACGTCAAATTTCGGAAACTTTCCAACGGACTACCCTCTTCTGATGCATAAGCGGTTCCAACAGTTGTCTGAGATTTATTATCCAGCCTGTCGTTTGTTACAATACCATCGGAAAACCAATTTATAGAGGCTTCTTCTCCTGCTACACGCCGCCTATTTTCCCACCTAACACTCCATGATGGAGAATATCTGATGTTTCTCGGTATAACGTCACTATTGGATCCGTTTGTTATAGTTCTATCTCTAGCAGCAACACAGCATGCAGACCCCATCTTTGCTCACATGCAAAATGTGTATGAACTACTTGGAGCAGAGACACTATAAGAATATAAGATACCAACCGTTTTGCTCCAAGCCACTATGGAATCCGTAATCTGAATATTCATGTAAAACAATGACTGTCAAGAATAAAACAGTAATAACCAAAAATCTAAAAGTGAATAAATGTTTTACGATATCTAAGGCTGTTCAGGAGACTTGCTTTTATGTGAAATGAGAAGATACTAAATAAAACAGTAATTCAAACATTAAATGCTCTTTGCTTGAACAAAGAAAACATTCAAAATTTATGAAAGTTATATTCAGATTCTGTACAAATATTTAAGTCCTGATAGCATTTCAATCAAACACATGTCACCCTGTACCCAAATTTAAGATTTGCATATACTCATAGTACTACTACTTATGAACAGACAGTTATCCCTTTGGGAACATCCAATTAAGTCGGTCATCACTCATAGAACGAATATAAATGAACGAACAGTGAACACAACCGAACAACTAATTCGTTTCTTAACTAGATCCAATCCAATCATAATTCTGATTCAAGTATGGTTTAGATTTTATAAATCCAACAGTACATCTTCAAACCCCCAAAACAATTAGGGCGAAATATATATATATAAAAAACAATTTTCCAATTCAATAACAATGAATCCAAGAAATTCACTTTCACTACAACGATTCTCACCTAAAAAAACTTCCATTTAATCTACCTTTCTTCTCATCATTCCTAAACTCATTAAAACGCCAGATAGTCATAATCTATCAAAATTAATGAACAAAAACATACCAAAAAAAGCCCTAAAAATTGAAAAAAATAATAATAATACCTCGAGTACATAACACCTGTAAATTTACACAACAAATGAGCTTAAACTGGTTCTATCAGTCACAGTAACCCTAAAAACACGCGATTCAAACACTTAACAGCAAGTGGAGATCCGAAATAACTGCCGATTCAAACTAAAACTAGAGTCAATTTCTGAAATTAACATAAATTGACATATAAAACCTAATTAATTCAACATATACAGCATTAAATCAACCAAAACGCATAAAAAAGTGCGATATATCGTACACAAAATACATAATATATAACCATATGTATGTAAACATATGTACATATCACCATTTTCATACCTATTTCTCCGTTAGCGACACCAGAGAGAAAGAAAGTGCGAGTTCTAGGTGAGAAAAGGTTGTAGTGTGTGTGAGAGAGAGAGAGAGAGAATCTGATTCTTCAATCTTTGGGGGAATATGGAGGAGCGAAGACAGTCAAAATTGGATTTCTGTAAAGTCGTTAACGATTGCCGTTTGATAAGAGGTTATTTTCAATAAATTGTTTTTTCATCCTTTTATTATGCTTTCTATGTTTGTTTGGTCCCTTGGTTTTCGCAAGGATTTTGGTAGATCGGTAAAAGAATCGAACGTTCATTAATTATTTGTGAACTTGTTTGGCAAGAAGTGTTCGTTTGTCTACTAAACGAATGAATATTAACATTTTTTGTTCATTTGAGTAAACAGACGGACATGAAAACATGTTTTGTTTATTCGTGAACGTTCGTTTATATTAAATATAAGTAATAATATTTATCTAAATGTAAACATAAGGGGGGCATTTTAACTACTTATATAAATAGAACTAACTTTTTATTATTAATAAATAGGTTGTCCAATTGAATTAAGATTAGTGATTGATATAAAATTTTAATTTTACTTATGGTGAGTATGTTTATTTGTGTTTGTCTATGGTTTGTTTAGTTATGTTCATTTGTGTTTGTTTAAATTTGTTTGTTTATGTTCGTTGGTGCCCATAACATTCTTATGTTCATGTAGTGTTTGTATAGGCTTTAAAAGTGTTCGTTTAGATTAAAAAAAATGTTCGCTGATATGTTTGTAGTCGTGTTTAGTTAAAGTTAAATAACAAACACAAACATACCCTCGTTCGGATTCATTTGATTCGTTTACAGACCTAGATTTTGGTATAAGATTAGGAAATGTAAGTTTTCTTTTGGATTTAGGTTGCTTATATCTTTTTGTTCATATAAATGAATGACCCTAATATGAAGAATAATTGTCGGTATGCACCATAAAAACTTATCATTATTGTTTGCCAATGACTTGTGTATATCGTAAATTTAGTTTTTATACTTAGTTGTTAGGTGATAAATGGGCATATCTACGAGGAGATAAGGTATGCATGCAAATGTACACCCGAAATTGGTAATACATACTATGGAAAATTTTAGCTCCTTGAAAATGATAAATTTGTTATATTTCATTCATATATGAGTATGGTTTCTAAGTTTTGGCAAGTAATAATTACTAATTAAATTTAGGTGAAAAGTCGGATGTGTGTGTTGTAAACATCCCTTTACAAAAAGTGAAGTACTTTTCACATGATTTAAGTAGTTCAAAATGAAAATAATACGCAACTATTGTTGATCATTTAATTTGCATACTTTAATAGTTTAATCTCAAGAACATGTTAAGATCGTATAAACATTTCCACTTATACATTATCACCTTTATCAGTAATAAAAAGGTCTAAATCAATACAAACCTGGTAATTATCTATACATACCACACAATAATCCTACCAAACATATTCCTACCTAAACTTAACCAGGAAAAAAAAAGAAAATGCTTTTCAAGGTTCTCTTAAAAAGAATACTTGTATATTATATGTATATTTTTTCCCATCTAATTAGTGACGGATCCAGAAATTTTTTCCTAAGGGTGCGAAATTTTTTTAAAGATTTAAGACCCCTAACTATATAAAAAAAATTGGTTCATAGCGGGTCAGATCATGTAAAACAAGTAGACATAAACAAACAAAGTTTCAGAGCGGGTCAGATTATATCAGGTCGGGTTGGGTCAAATTCAATTTTCAAACAATTAAACCCTATTTCCTAACTTCCTATCACATTAATAAACAAAGTTTCAAGTAAAAGAGTAAACAACATAAAAAACTATCATAAGTAGTGGCGGACTTAATGTATACCGAGCCGTAGCACGGGCAACGGCTCAACTTTTTATCGGCAATGTAAAATATTTTTTTTTCGGTTTTTATACTAAGGATACCTCTGAGAAGAGCTACGAGGACACCCCTAAAAAGTCTATAAGCCCAAATGAATTGAAAATAATAAGTCCAATTGCCCAATATGTTAGCACAAATTAATTGAAGATTCTAAATAATAAGCCCAATTGACCAATATTTTAGCCCAAAATAATAAAATAAGTCCTGAAGTTTTAATGCACGACAAGGATACCAAACGTCAATTGATCGATGTCGTAAGGTCGGTCAAAAATAAAGTTAAAAGTGTCCTATTCACCTTTTACTAGTAAAGGGCAAGTAGGGTGTCGAATCCACGGGGAATCAGTGGAAAGTATGAAAGCTCGTTGTTTTTAATGATTATCTAATTCTAAACTAATTGCTTTTTGCTGATTAAGAGAGTTATTAGAAAAACAAATGTAATGAATGTGGTTGTAAACAATTATGAGAAAAATGACCAATCTCTGGGTTTTCAGGTTGTGTAGAAACACGGGTAACCTAATTACTACCAATTGGAAATCACATAGACATGATTTGCTAACTACTTGTTTTGATAAATAATTAACAGATAATATATTTGGTTGCAATGATCCACGATCGAAACCGAAAGATTGATGCAACTGAATAGTAACCTAATTAATTACCAATCCTAGATTTCATAAACATAAACAAGTTCAATGGTTAAAGGTTGAAGAACAATGACAACTTAGAATTTAATCCCAATTGTTGATGACAAAACCAAATAACTGATGAACGAGTATGCAACGATAATCCAACAATGTTTAATCAAAAACAAATAAACAATAAAGATAAACTAACCGAATGATTAGTCAAATCTCAATCCAAAAGTTTGTAAAACTAAATCAACCCGGTTCCTAACACAAACCCTAGTCCCGAAGATGATCACGGGTGGTTTAGCCGCTCATGCTCTTGATTTGATCTTCAATATTGATGAGAAATTGCATGATTGATGATTAGAAGATGATTGGAAGGTGTGGAATGGTGGAAGAATGCCCCAAAAATCCCCTAATGGTTTCCCAAAATCGTCCTCCTTCAAATGGAATAAAAGATCCCCATAAAAACCTAATTTTCGCACATTAAACCTGATTTCCGTAACCCCTGAACCGTAGGCTACTGTCAGAACCGTAGGCTACTGTCGGCAGCTTATTCACAAAACTGTTTTCTTTATAACTTCTTCGTTTTAACTCCGTTTTCTTCCCCGTTTGCGCCCACATCTTCGTAATCAAATTCTCTATCCTATCATGACTTGATATCTTTATTTACTCTCCATTTGCATTCTCCAAAACACCTCTAATCTTCATATTTAACCTGCAAAACGTCATTTTTCTCATAGTTATCCAATTCCACACATATAAACACTCAAATATGCATAAGATTAGACATTAAACCCATATAAATCACAATCCAAATACCATCCATCATCAATCATCTTTCTCAATTCTCATAAAGGATGATTTTTGTAATTTACTCTTTATTTATTGTCGTTTTTTAATATTGTATGATAGCACGGTAAATTTTTTTTTTGGGATACCCCTGATTTAATGGGCTAGTTCCGCCAATGATCATAAGTAAGTAAAGTAACAACAAAAAAACATCAAAGTTCAAACCCTTCCTACTTCTATTTCTCCTAATCATTAAATAAATAAAACAACAAAAAAACCTTATCTAAAACATAACTTTGTCTTTAATTAAGAATCCGACGAAAAAAAAAGTGGTTCGACTCTTTTCCTCTTGAGAAATCGCGCCATAACTTCTCTACTTATGATTCATATCACATATAAATCGCTCTATAAGTTCATAAAACAACACTAAACACTTAGACAAAATAAATAAATAATGTTCAACCAATACCATAGTCCATAATTTTCAATTTTAATTTTCAAATATTCAAGACCTAGTTTAAATGTTGATTAGTAATCATTTAAACAAACAAACCTTAAAATAAGACAAAAAATCATTAACTACAAGTCTAGAACAACTAAAAAACCAAAAAACAAAAATAGATCAAACCCTTATGCATATATATTTTCTCCTAATCACCACATAAAACAACAAAAAACAATCAATAAAGAAAGGATACACGTTCTAAGTCAGAATTCCAGCGTAATAATGTTCGGAACGGCTAGAGTTTTGAATTTTCCGGCCAAAAACCTCGTCCGGCTGTGAGGTGTTGTAGACTGTAGTCGTTGAGCGTCATTTTTTGAGCGGAATTTGGAATTCGAATGGGTCATGTGTGGGTTGGTTTGGGTTATTTTATTTAGTTCAAAATCTTTGGGTTGGGTTTGGGCATGGGTAATTGGGTTAATAAAATTAGATTGTGGATTGGGTTAAGTTTTTTTTAAAGGTGTAGATCGATTGGAAACCCACAACCGACTGCGCTTCAACCTTTTTTTATCGGAAGCACAGCCACCCGGGTTCAAATGAGGGGGGAGTGCAGTGCAGAGCCCTTCCTTGCACCTCGTGGAAACTTAATCCCGACTGCCAGGCTCGAACCCGTGACCCCCCGTCAGGAACCCCACCAAGGTGGGTAAACCTTACCACCTCATTTGCAGTGAATGGGGATCGAACCTGAGCCTCATTTGAGAACTCAAGCACTTTCCACTACTGGACCACAAGGTCATTGGCTGTGGATTGGGTTAAGTAAGTGAATAAGTGGTTAAAGAATAATTATATAAATTTTGTTATATACTTATATATTCATAATAATCATGTTTAGTTTATTTTTTTATAAATTCATAATATTTTTTTCTAAGTGAGACGGTTGAAAATTTTTAAGGGGTGCGGTTGATAAAATCTAAGGGTGCGATTGAAATTTTCGACGAAAATTAACACTTAAAACTTTTTTTTCAAGGGGTGCAGGCATCCACCCACAATTGTGGGTAGGTCAAAAGAATGCTTGTATATTATATTACAAGTTACGTCTACACTAACTTGCAATGATTTTTTTTATATTTCTTTTTTTACTTTTTTTGGTTTTGGTGTTATTTTTTTACCTTTATTCCTTCATTTTTAGCATTTACACTTATAACCCTATAACTTTTTAAAGACTTATAATGGAGTTTTACATGCTTATTTTGATATATTTATCGGCATAAATTCAAGTTGATTTAGGTTTCGGCATAAATGTTTTCTAGAAATGACTCGAGTAAAATATAATGTGCTTTCATTTGACGGTATAAAATCGAGTTACTTTACATTTCCACCCCACTGCAACGCACCGTACCATTCTTTAACTTAAAAAACATTATTTTCTTACACCTGTCAATATATATTCAAGCTGGTTTACGTTTCGACGTTAATTTTCTTTCGCAAATATGTCGGGTCAAATATAATAACGTTTTCGTGCTTATTTTTGTGTACGTTTTCAGTTTGTCTACGTTTTGACATATATTTTGTTCATAGACGAGGCGAGTCAAATATGATACGTTTTCATTAAATGGTATTAATTCGAGGTACATTACGTTTCGACGTTGTTGCAATGCGCTGGGAAATTTATTAGTTTATTAACATGTAGAAGAAAGTACATATAAGGCACCTTTATGTTATCTACCATTTGATGAAGGACTAAATAGGATAATTATTTATACAAATGTCAAAAGTATGAAAAGAGTAAAAAACTAGGTCAATTTTGTAATTCCCACATATTTCAAAAGTCATCACAACTAGGGTTAAAAGTTGACATGTACCACAGCTAGGTGTTGTACATAGTGGAATGAGGGTTGTACATTGACAAAAGGTCAAATGTGTACATGTCATTGGTTTTAGAAACCAAAGTGGGTTATGCTTTTGAGTTGCCAAGTCTAAAAGGAGAAATGTGTGGTGAAAAGAGAGTAAAGACTTCTAAGATACGCGGAGGAGTGCGTAGTACACATTTTGCTTGGTTGGGTTTACTCACCAAATGAGGCTGACTTGGGGACTAAAACAGAAGAATTACAAAGTTGCCCCTCAACTACTTTGGGTAAACTTGTGATGGTAACTAGTCTATGTCCCACTCACAAATCAATGAGTGTCCTCACACGTTTTAATATGAAAAATCTGTATTTATGATGTTATGGTATGTTTCTTTTAAATGTTTAGGTAAAAAAGAGTTGTTTAGTGTGGTGTCAAATATACTATAGCTAGGGTGTTATCAAGCTTTTTAAAGCGAATAATAAAGTGAGACCCTTTTCATTAAAGAATATATATATAGACTTTTTTTGTTTTCTCTAATTCTCTTGTCATATATATTTTTTTTGGACGGCCGCATTTTTATTCAAAGATGAAAATTGAACAAGGGGTCAACAATAAGCTGAAAATCCTGACAAAATAACCAAAAACAAAAAAGAGAATAAAAAGAGAAATTATGTGATTACGTCACGGATATTAAAGTCACACCATCTCTCCCAATCTTTGTTGCTTAATGGGAATCTTTGCTTGAGCCATATTAACGAGTCTTTTTTAATTGTGTCCACCACCCTTGTTATCGAAAACTTGATCCCTTAAAAAATAAGGTCATTTCTAGCTTTTCAAATTCGCCAGAGCGTCGTATGGAAGACGACACCCACCACTTTTTTCCATCTATTCGAGCCCTTAGAGTTGTTGATTTTTTCTAGCAAGTCATTAAAGGAAGTCGTTTGTTTGTGAAACCAGACCTGATACAGTTTCAGTCAGTTGACCATTTATGTTCATGGAACAAAACACACATGTGACTTTGTAATAGTATTAATATAAAAGTTGTAATTAGAAAAGTAAAAAAAAAAATGTTTTGTGACCTTTGATTGCATCGATTATTTATTACAAGTCTTGCATTGATTTAATACTCTAAATAAACTTTTAAAACAATAATGAAAATATGAGAAAGAGGTGTAAGTGTTGAACCTTCATCATCAAATAGTTAGTTGGCGTGCAACTAGCGTGACAACTATTAAGATGGAAGTCAGAATCCTCCGTGCACTTCCTAGTAAAAATGTCTTATCAATTGATTCATCTCATATATGGATGTTTAAAAACCGTTATAACCGACCAAACCACCCATATTGAGCTAAATCAGTCGTTTAGGTTGGGTTAGGAGCAATATGGGTTGGTACTTTGGCTCACGCTTTGAAAACTCAGGTTTCAGGGTTCGCTTTACGATTTAAACCTAGCCGGGTAAGTCAAACCGGCCGAGATATTAATAAACACCTCTATATATACATACATACATCTGACTACTTTTATAAATGCATCGTAAACCATCATCAATTCAACATGTATTTTAAGAAAGTTTAAGAAATACAAGACTTACATAAACATACAATGATGGTGGTATAGCTTCTTTGTATTTCCTTGGGTTTAAATTCTTACAAGGTGTTAGGTATGAAAAATGAAATAAAAAACTTATAATCTACTAAGACCATCTCCAATGCTAAATCAACTTTTTTGCAAAACTTTTTGCCACATCATCTTCATATTCACTCTTTTTCTTATTCATTTAAGACCTTAATACTCACAAACTTCATTATCTCTCTACAAATACATGCACTTAGCCAATAATATTTCTACCCTCTCTCCACTCTCTGTCTCCCCCAGCTCATCATCTATGTCACAAATGCACCTCATATGTATTGCATTGAGTTTGGTCTAAGTTTCATAATTCTAAAAATCAAGATATTAGAAAGTAGGATAGGAATATGAGTTTTAATGGATGTGGATATAAGTTTTAATGAGTAAAATTTATAAATAATGACAAAAAATACATTAAAAATATATATTTTAACTATATTATTTTTAATGTATGTGTATAACTTTTAAGCATACACTATACTAGCATCATCAAATCCCTTTATATGACTTCTAGTTACATCATTTTAAGTGCCAGTGGCTTCTTATTGTGCAACAGAGGTGGATTCATGAATTTTTGTTCGGAGTGCAAAATATTTTAATGATTTTATGCCCTTAGTTATCTAAAAAAATCGGTTCATAGCGGGTCGGGTCGATTACAAACGTATAATCATCAAAAATTTATATAATCATCAAAAACACATCAAATGTATTTAAAACTGCGCCCTACAGGTTTTCTGTCACGGCCCCCGTCCCGGTTTAACCCGTTTCAGGAGCCGCGGGACAGAAAACCCGTGGTATTGTTTATTTTGGCAGCGGAAATTTTAACAGGATCTTTTTAACTGAAAATGGCCAATTATTTTATTTCACAATTTGGGACAAACCCCATAATTTACAATAAAGGAAATTTCACGGGGAAAATCCCTGTTTATACAAAAACATGTTTATTTAATTTATTTACTGAGCCTCATTCTTCAAGCTGGTGTGCTATGCGACACATTTCCTGGTTCACAGTAAATCACCTGAAACATGTTTAAAAAGATTTTATCAGCGGGGAAAATACTGGCGAGTCACTCAAGTTATAAAATGACACATTCGTTATAAATTACAGCATAAGAGCGATTACAATGGCCACTATCTTATAATTATCTGGCCCCGTGTCACACCCTGGTGACGATGGTCATACCACCATTGGGTCCTTTCACCCAATAGTGATGATTATCACTGTTAAAAGTGAGAAACAATAGTAATGTGCACAATACCCCACTTGCCAGTAATTTAAGATAACCAAGACTTAATCCATGTAACATATAACTGGAAAACATTTAGGTATTTGTAAATTACTTTTGACAAAAGAGAATGACTCACATTGCAAGTTTAATTGGACAGAACATTGCCTACTGATTTAGCCTTGTAACCTAGTTAAATAACAATGCACACGAAACTAGGTCAGTAACTTAATACAACATTTACGACAAGCTCACGAAATCAAAACCCTCACGACGAATGACAAAGTATATCCCGGATTCGGGCAGCACTTAAACATCCATCGGATCGGTTTCAATCGATCGGACATTGTATCGTAGCAGTGATCGAGTTAATACACTGTTGTCGCAGCAGAGATTCGAGATTTTCATTGTTTTTAGAAAGATCGGAGCACAAAGTAACGTACGAAAGGGATTTTTACGTCGAAACACAACAGCCATGCAAGTGCCAAACCCTGCCTCTTATACTGAATTTTGGTCCCTCCCGCGTGTCGCGCAGGCTGCCAGGGATCCTGGCGCGACACGTGGGGCACACCTATTTTGGCTAGGGTGGCCTCATGTCCCACATAGCCCAGGTGAGTCAACAGCAAACGAAATTTGTGTTTTACATGCGTTTTCGAGGATAATTATCAATTAGGGGATACCCCCCTCGAGTTTTAGGGGGTCCTGATCCTAGCTGTGGCTGTTTTAAAAATTATGGGTCATGTCATACTATTTGGGGGTCTCAATTAGGGTTTCCTAATGGATATTATTAAAATAAGAAATAATAATTTTAGCAAGAGTTGTTACATCCTCCCCACCTTGTTTAAAATCTCGTCCTCGGGATTTACTGGAACAAATGAGAATATTTTCGCTTCATTTCCGATTCTAGCTCCCATGTATACTCTGGTCCTCTTTTCGAATCCCATTTTACTTTAACTAGTACCAGTCTCTTGTGCTTGAGGAACTTGACTTTTCTGTCTTCTATTTGAAGAGGTTTTTCCACGAACTTTAACTTTTCATTTACCTCTATATCTTGAAGAGGGACTACCAGGGATTCATCAGAAAAACATTTCTTGAGATTAGATACATGAAACACGTCATGTACCCCGGATAATTCTTCTGGTAGTTGTAAGCGATATGCAACTGGTCCTATTCGCTGGATTACTGGGAATGGTCCTATGTACCTTGGACTTAGCTTTCCTTTCTTACCGAATCTAACTACCCCTTTCCAAGGAGAAACTTTTAAGAGTACCTTGTTTCCAACTTGAAATTCTAGTGGCTTGCGTCGGTTGTCGGCATAACTCTTCTGGCGATCTCGAGCTGTTTTCAGTCTTTCCTTAACTTGGATTATCTTGTCGGTAGTTTCTTGTACAATCTCGGGACCTGACAATTGGCTTTCTCCTATTTCTGCCCAGCAAACTGGAGTTCTACACTTTCGTCCATACAGCGCTTCGAATTGGGCAGCTTCGATACTTGCATGATAACTATTATTATAGGAGAATTCAATTAAGGGTAGGTGGTTATCCCAGTTTCCACCAAAGTCTATTACACATGCCCTGAGCATGTCTTCCAGGGTTTGGATCGTCCTTTCACTATGTCCGTCTGTTTGGGGATGGTATGCAGTACTTAAATTCAGTCGGGTCCCCATTGCTTCTTGGAAACTTGTCCAGAAATGCGAAGTGAAACGACTATCTCTATCCGATACTATGGAGAGTGGAACTCCATGTAAGGATACTATCTCGTCTACATATAACTTTGCTAATCTTTCCATGCTAAAGGTTTCCTTCATGGGCAGGAAATTAGCTGATTTAGTTAATCGATCCATAATTACCCAAATCGCGTCATTACCTTTTCTGGTTTTGGGTAACTTAGTAACAAAGTCCATTGTGATTAGTTCCCATTTCCATTCAGGTATTTCTAATTGTTGAAGTAACCCTGAAGGTTTCTGATGTCCTGCCTTAACTTGCGAACAAGTTAGACACTTAGATACGTATCTAGCTATGTCCTTTTTCATTCCTATCCACCAGAAGTTATTCCTTAAATCTTGGTACATTTTGTTGTTTCCAGGGTGCATGGTATATCTAGATTTATGGGCTTCTTCTAAAATTTTATCTCTTAAATTTCCTTGCTTAGGTACCCAAATTCTTTTCTTATGGAATCTCCAAATTCCATCAGTCCCTTGTTCTAATTCTTTTATCCTTCCTTTCATTCCTTCAGCATCATCCTTGATTGCTGTTTCTTGAACATTCTTTAATTGTTCCATTAAATCTAATTGGAGATTTAATCTAAGAGCACGAACTCGCTTTTGTTTTTCATGATATTTACGACTTAAGGCATCTGCTACTACATTTGCCTTTCCTTCCTGATATTGAATATCACAGTCGTAGTCGCTTAGAATTTCCATCCACCTTCTTTGCCTCATCTTTAATTCTTTTTGCCCAAATATGTACCTTAAACTCTTGTGATCTGTATAGACTGTGAACTCACTTCCATACAGATAGTTTCTCTAGATCTTAAGGGCAAAAATTATTGCTCCTAATTCTAAGTCGTGAGTCGTATAATTCTCATCGTGCTTTTTCAATTGCCTTGAGGCATACGCAATTACCTTTTTGCGTTGCATCAACACACATCCTAATCCTAGCTTAGAAGCGTCACATTAAACTTCAAAATCTTTTGTTCCTTCTGGTAAGGCTAGAATTGGAGCGTGTGTTAACCTTTGCTTTAAAATCTTAAAAGCCTCTTCTTGCCTAGGTCCCCATTCAAACTTAACTGTTTTACAAGTTAGCTTAGTTAATGGTACGGCTAACTTAGAGAAATCCTTAATGAAGCGCCTATAGTACCCAGCTAATCCTAGAAAACTTCTAACTTCCATAGCTGATTGCGGGACTTTCCAGTTCGTGATCGCTTCTATCTTGGAGGGATCTACATGAATACCTTCGTGATTCACCATGTGTCCTAAAAATTGTACCTTCTGCAGCCAAAATTCACACTTCGAAAATTTGGCGTAAAGCTTTTCTTTTCTTAATAAAGTTAAGAGTGCTCGTAGATGCTCACAATGTTCATCCTGACTTTTGGAATAAATAAGTATATCGTCGATGAAGACAATCACAAATTTATCCAAGTACGGCTTACAGATTCTATTCATCATGTCCATGAATGCTGCAGGAGCATTCGTTAATCCAAAGGGCATGTCTGTAAACTCGTAATGACCATACCTAGTTCTGAAAGCGGTTTTAGGTATGTCTTCTTCTTGTACCTTCAACTGGTGGTATCCGGAGCGTAAATCTATCTTAGAAAAATATCTAGCCCCCTGAAGTTGGTCAAAAATGTCGTCAATCCTAGGTAATGGGTATCGATTTTTAATTGTAACCTTATTTAATTTCCTATAATCGATACACATTTGCATTGACCCATCCTTCTTTTTCACAAACAACACTGGTGCTCCCCAAGGGGATGAACTAGGTTGTATAAATCCTTTACTCAGTAATTCATTTAACTGCTTTTTCCGTTCTAACATCTCTGTGGGTGCTAGCCGGTAGGGTGCCTTGGCTATTGGTGTTGTTCAAGGAATTAGATGAATTCTAAATTCTACTTCCCTATCTAGTGGTAATCCTGGTAGCTCTTCTGGGAATACATCCGGGTATTCTGATACTACAGGAATTTCCTTAAGTTTTACTTTTAGTGTTAATGATTACCGAAATCATATACACTATTCCTTATTTTCGCTCATAACTAGCAACTTTCATTACCGAAATGAACTTTAATGGTTTGCGTGGCTTATCTCCTGTAATCCTAATTACTTCTCCTGCGGGTGTATGAATTTCTATGGAATTCTTATCACAGAGGATTCGAGCATGGTTGGCTACTAACCAATCCATTCCTAACACAACATCGAATCCAGCTAAATTCATAGGTAAAAGATTGGCGGAAAATTTATGGCCTGAAAGTTCTATCTTCCCTTCTTGAAGAACCTTAGTTATGCTAACAGAATTTCCATCTGCTGTTTCTACCGTATAAGTCTGCCTAAGTTTGGTTAAGGGTAGCTTAAGAGCTTGACAAAATGAAGTATTTATAAAACTTTGGTTTGCACCAAAGTCAAATAATACTTTCACATAAACGTCGTGAACTAGGAACGTACCAGCTATCACATCCGGAATCAGATCTGCTTCCTGGGTTGTCAGCTGAAAGGCTCTTGCGTTCTTCTTATTAGTTCCTTCAGCAGGTTTGGTCTTTTTGTCAGCTGGTTTGACCAGTTTAGGGCAGTCTGGTCTAAAATGTCCAGCTTCTCCATAGTTGAAGCAAATTGTTGATTCTTTCCCTGCATTATACTTCTTCTTGGTGCCCCAGAATTTTGCAGAAATTGCAGTACCCCTTACATTTTCCAAAGTGCTTTCTTTTACAGGTACTGCAAAATGGATCAGTGGAGGATTGCCCAGTTCCTCTTTTCTTGAAGTTGTTACTAGTATTACCCCCACAAAATCCTTGGGTAATCGTTTGAGCCAATTCCTTCTTTGTGTTTTCTTCTCGCGTACGTACCAGCCCGTCAGTCAATGTATTGGCTAATTCTACCGCATCATCAATTGTGCGGGGTCTTGCAGCTTTGACGATATCATGAATCTCGCTAATTAAACCCCAAATACAGCGAGAAATAAGCACCGGTTCTGGCGAAGCCAGAGTTGGTACAATTCTGGCATATTCGAAGAATTTCGAAGTATACCCTCGGCAGTCAACATCCACCATCCGGTGGCTCAGGAACTTATTTGCCATTTGTTCCTTTTCATATTCGGGACAAAAATTTCTTTCCACCAATCGCTTAAATTCTTCCCAACTTATGGCATAAGCCATGTCACTTCCCTTGGCTTGCAGTATCGTGTTCCACCATTCTAATGCCTCTTCCTTGAAAAGGTGAGACGCATACATAACCTTGTCTTCCCCGGTACATTTACTTATTTTAATTACTGCCTCGGTTTTCTCCAACCAACGCAGTGCAGCAGTTTCCCCTTCATTGCCTGCAAATTCAACAGGTTTACAGGCAAGAAATTCTTTATAAGTGCAACCAGGTGTTGCAACTTTCATTTTCTTAAGTATTGGGGCTTGAATCACGTTGTTGTCATTATTGCCGCCTCCGTTAACACTATTACTGAAATTATCGTCGCGCGTGCGTTTACTAGGGTTGGCTTATGAAGGCCCAACATGGCTTTTAACAGCAGCGACGATTGCCGAGATAGCATTTGCTATTCCCTGGGCAACGATATTTTCTATATCTTGCCTATTAAGAAAGTGATCCTCATTGTTTTGCTCAGATTGGTTAAATTCATTAACTGGCTCATTAACGGCGTGTTCCATCTGATAATTAACAATATATATATATATATATATATATATATATATATAAATTATTGGCACAAAATAAATAACATCCAACATAATAAAGCAATCACACATAATCATGTCAACACGTATAGCCAAAATTGTCGACTTTGCGACTTTCATATTTTTATATATATTAGTATGCATCGATACACACCAGTTATATTACAAAAGTTTTATTTTGAGTTATTTTACATAATTATATTTTTATTATTATATTATTATTAGGGTAAATTACTTTTTGAGTCTTTGTGTTTTAGGGGTTTTAACAAGTTGAGTCCAAAAGCAAAAAGTTTAAAGACCTGAGTCCCTATAAACATTTTCTTTAACCATTTGAGTCCAATTTTCTAACACTGTTAGAATTATTTTGTTAAAATTTGTTAAATGACCAAATTACCCCTATAATTAAAAAATAAATTAAAAAATCTAATTTATTTTTAGTTTCACCGTCGGATCAAAATCACAAACAATCTTCACCACCACCACCGTCTGCACTTCCACCGTCACCACCACCACTACACCATCACCACCACCACAACAATCATCTTCATCTTCACCAGATGATCTTCAGTTTCACCGTCGGATCAAAATCACAAACAATCTCTAATCGATGAACTTCTCCAAGGCGATTCACAACATCAACTGTTGAAATCTGATATTCGTTAGGTATTTTCGATGCCTCGTATATCTAGATTCACAACATCAACTGTTGAATCAAGTGTTGGAAGACAGGCAGAAGAGTTAGGGCTCGTTAAAAGTTTGTGTAGCGTGTTTTTCGCATCTAAACCGAATGATCTGCATAATCACACCTGCTCATCGCATCTAAACCCTAGATTCATCGCATCAATCAAATCTGCCTCACATAACAACCTGTTCATCGATTCATCAAGCGTTCCTGTTCATCAATTCATCTAAACCGTAACAGCAATCTAAATCGAAAGTGCGAAGCAGATCATGATTATTGTGTCGTAACAGCAATCTAAACCGCCTCAACTCATGGATATGTGTTTTTGGTAGCAGTAATACAATTCTGGTATGTTTTCCTCTAACCTGATTACTGTTTTCTACTGTGTTTTTTGGATCGTTATTGATTGAATCTCTAACACAATTAGTTCAAGGCAGGTAATTTTCAATCGAAAAGAACCCCTAAATGAGTCGGGTAACCCGCCTTCAAGCGAGTTAAAAGCTAAATGCAGAGTAGTGAGTCCGGAGAAGGAGTCGCCGCCAAAGAAATCTGGGATGGTTCCGGTGATGTTTGCTGACGTGGCGGAGAAATCTGCGGTGGTGGTGCGACGGTGGTTGTGTTGGAGGTTTGTGGTGGAGGTGGAGGTGGTGGTGATGGTGGTGGTGTGGTGGTGGTGGTGTTGATGGTGGTGGAGGATGTAGGTGATCTAGAGAGATGGAAAGAAAGAAGATGAGGGAGATGAAGGGTGCAGACTTTAAAGAGAGAGAAATAGATGAGTGTGGCTGATCTTATGAAGAACATGTGGTTTTTTTATTTTTATTTTTTAATTATAGGGGTAATTTGGTCATTAAACAAAACTTAACAATAAAATTCTAACTGGGTTAGAAATTTGGACTCAAATGGTTAAAGAAAATGCTTATAGGGACTCAGGTCGTTAAACTTTTTGCTTTTGGACTCAAATGGTTAAAGAAAATGCTTATAGGGACTCAGGTCGTTAAACTTTTTGCTTTTGGACTCAACTGGTTAAAACCCATAAAACACAGAGACTCAAAAAGTAATTTACCCTTATTATTATTATTATTATTATTATTATTATTATTATTATTATTATTATTATTATTAAACATGCAACCACAGTTTAACTGGCCTTTCAGAAACGACGCTCCCTCTCGTCGTATTTCCATGTGATTTTCTCCCCCACATCCCTAATTCTATTTCCTGCCTCCACCAGCTCCTCGCCATAATGACAGAGTTCAGCCAAGTTTTCTGTGCTCATAGGTGGGTTTGGTGCAGGCTCAGGGTCAAATTGGAGAAAATAGACGTTGGGGTTATTCATGAAATTCTGAAACTGCCAGTCATTTGTCCACCATTCCTCCAGCTGGCCTATAACACGTCGGGGGTTGACAATAGGATCTGGGATAGCCGGTTCCAAATTAACTGGAAGTTGGGATTCAGCGGGGTAATTGATGAGGTTTTCATTGGCAGGTCCGATGAGGTCACAATTCGCCAGTTTGCGATCCAGCTCCTCCCATGGTGGCATTTCCTGAGCTTGCTCGGAACTTTCCCCGATCTCTTTTCCTTACCCTTTATCCTTCGGATCCTCAGTATTTTTAACCTTCTGTGCAGCTGGTTTCTTCCTACGCCCACGTTTCCAGTCCAAGATTCTCCTCCTCTTTTTCGGCTTTGGTTTTTCCTGGGCCTGGGCCTAGAATGTTAGTGGTTCCTCCGTATCTGCCAAATAACCAGATGGGTTTCCTGTGGTATCCATATCGGTGCTATGGATAGTAAAGTTTCGGAGTGCCTCCGACAGTTCATTCATGCTGTTCGCACATATGTAGAAACACACACAAATTTAAATTAAAATTTTTTTATTTATTATAAATTAAATTTTCACATAATCATAGAATGACAATCAGAAAAAAATTAAGTATTTCTAAATACTTAATTGGCTTAAATCAGTGGCTCTGATACCACTTTTTTCTGTCACGGCCGCCGTCCCGGTTTAACCCGTTTCAAGAGCCGCGGGACAGAATACCCGTGGTATTGTTTATTTTGGCATCGGAAATTTTAACAGGATCTTTTTAACTGAAAATGGCCAATTATTTTATTTCACAATTTGGGACAAAACCCATAATTTACAATAAAGGAAATTTCACGGGGAAATTCCCTGTTTATACAAAAACATGTTTATTTATTTTATTTACCGAGCCACATTCTTCAAGCTGGTGTGTTATGCGACACCTTTCCTGGTTCACAGTAAATCACCTGAAACATGTTTAAAAAGATTTTATCAGCGGGGAAAATACTGGCGAGTCACTCAAGTTATAAAATGACACATTCGTTATAAATTACAGCATAAGAGCGATTACAATGGGCACTATCTTATAATTATCTGGCCCCGTGTCACACCCTGGTGACGATGGTCATACCACCATTGGGTCCTTTCACCCAATAGTGATGATTATCACTGTTAAAAGTGAGAAACAATAGTAATGTGCACAATACCCCACTTGCCAGTAATTTAAGATAACCAAGACTTAATCCCTGTAACATATAACTGGAAAACATTTAGGTATTTGTAAAATACTTTTGACAAAAGAGAATGACTCACATTGCAAGTTTAATTGGACAGAACTGTCACGACCCCCGACCACACCCTGGACGGGAGCCGCGATCAGTCGAGTGGTACCGGTGATTATTTTGAAAAGTATTGCAGCGGGAATTTCATCAGGACCGTGAGTTAGGAAAAATATCAGAGTTTAGAAAACACCGGATTTTATTTATTAAACAGATGGGATAATATCCATGTTTTACAAAGGTAGCATTAATAAGGGAAAACCCGAATATATGAAACCATGTTTTCTTAATTTAATTTAATTGATAAAATAAGCCACGTCTTTAAGCCTTTCGGTGCCGTATCATCACTCTTATTCCAGTCTACTGTAATTACCTGAAACGCGTTTTAAAAACATTTGGTCAGTAGGAAATACTGGTGAGTTCATTCATTTTTGTACAAAAACACATTTGTTATAATTCACAGCATTAAGAGTTTTTACATTTGCTTCTTCAAGATTGGAAAAGACTTAATCACTTCAATTACAACTTTGTTATAACTTACAGTATTAAGGGTGATTACATTGTTTATATCATCCAATTACCCAACGATATTTGTCACTCGACCTGTTTCTGTGACTATGGTCATATCACCCATTGGCTAACTCGTTGTCCAATGGTGACGGTTATCAAGTAATGTATACAAAACCACACATACCGGCTGTAATTGAAGACTACAAAGACTTAATTCCTGTAATTATAACTTTGAAAATAATTTGAGATTTAGTAAAATCATTGATAAAAAAGAGTATGACTCACCTTGTTAGCGTATAGTCTTGATTAAACAAGCATCTTGATACTAAGCATCTACTTTATAGTTCTGAATCCTCTGATGATTAAGCATCCATTTTGATTGTAAGTGTACGGGGTAGAGTTTCGAGTAGTTAAACATTTAGTTTAACAGAATGGAATACGTATTAGTGTTAAACCAAAGTAAACCTAACGATGGTCACGAGATTCGAACCTTAACGAAATTCACAAAGTACAACACTTTGGCATCCGTTTAACGAAATTCACAAAGTACAGCACTTTGGCATTCGTTAGTTGGTTACTGAATCGATCGGACAGAATATCGCATCGGTGATTATTGGTTAGAACACCAACGTATAGAGAGAAGAAGAAAAGAAATGAACAAGGAAAATGAATTCCTAGGCTTCCTATTTATTGGTAAGAAGTATGAAATTTCTAGGAAGTTTCCTATAGCTTTTCTAGGAAGTTACCTATACATTTTCTAGGAAGCTTCCTACCTACATACATATCTTCTTACACCTTCCTAGCATCTTCCTTTGATATTATCTATCTCATATATATATTTATTTTTCATGTATATCTATCTAGATGTTTAATTAATCTTATTTAGCTTAATTAATCTTGCTTAATCTTAATTAACCTTTCTTAACTTAATTAATTAATTTATTTATCTTAACTCTTATAATTTGCTTAGTCGATTACTTAACTTAATTAGCAGATTAATTAATCTACTTAATTAGCTTAACTGCTACGTTTCCTTAACAACTAAGTGTACGTAATTAGTAAGTTTACGAAGTTTATTTAACTACTAAGTTTACTTAGTTGCTAAGTATTCTAGCAGCTCCCTGATTACGAGTTCTAATTTCTAGACACAATGGAACTCGTATTAGTGTAGTAACTCAATTCAACTTTAACGATAATCACGAGATCGAAACCCTCACAATGAATGACAAAGTATAGCCAGATATTGGCAGCACTTAAACATCCGTTGGATTAGTTTCAATCGATCGGATAGGGTATCGTACCAGTATTAGAGTTATTACCCTAATAACTTGCAGAGTTTCGGGATTTAGAAAGTATAATCCCGAGCTACTATTTACTATAATAAAAGCTGAAGGAAAGAAAAGAATTGAACAGTTTGAAACGTAGCAGTGATCGAGTTAATACCTTGTATTGTAGCAGCGTCTCTCTAATGAAAATTACGATTTTGGGCAGTATATTTTAATTTTTTGATTGATTTCTCGAGCATAGATGAACTGCTCATGTCCAACCCTTTTATAGCTGAAAAATGGGTTTTACGCGGCCCGCGTAAACCCTTTCTTAAACTTACGCGGCCCGCGAGGGCCATAAAGGAGGCAGTAGGGTTTGCTGAGTCATCGGTGGTCTTGACACGTGGATGACACGTGTCCCTTAAGCTTATCCGGAGGTTTTCAAGTTGTCACGGCCCGCGTAAGACTAGGCTTACTCTTACGCGGCCCGCGTGAAACCCAAAAATCTTGTTTTCTTAGTTTTTCATGCACATTAGGGTTTCAGGGGTCCGGGTTTTCACTTACGGGTCGATTTGGGACATTTTTGCAGGTCCTTACAAGAATCTTGCCTACTGATTTAGCCTTGTAACCTAGTTAAATAACAATGCACACGAAACTAGGTCAGTAACTTAATACAACATTTACGACAAGCTCACGAAATCAAAACCCTCACGACGAATGACAAAGTATAGCCCGGATTCGGGCAGCACTTAAACATCCATCGGATCGGTTTCAATCGATCGGACATTGTATCGTAGCAGTGATCGAGTTAATACCCTGTTGTCGCAGCAGAGATTCGAGATTTTGATTGTTTTTAAAAAGATCAGAGCACAAAGTAACGTACGAAAGGAATTTTTACGTCGAAACACAACAGCTATGCAAGTGCCAAACCCCTGCCTCTTATACTGAATTTTGGTCCCTCCCGCGTGTCGCGCAGGCTGCCAGGGATCCTGGCGCGACACGCGGGGCACACCTATTTTGGCTAGGGTGGCCTCGTGTCCCACATAGCCCAGGTGAGTCAACAACAAACGAAATTCGTGTTTTACATGCGTTTTCGAGGATAATTATCAATTAGGGGATACCCCCCTCGAGTTTTAGGGGGTCCTGATCCTAGCTGTGGTTGTTTTAAAAATTATGGGTCATGTCATACTATTTGGGGGTCTCAATTAGGGTTTCCTAATGGATATTATTAAAATAAGAAATAATAATTTTGACAAGAGTTGTTACATTTTCATTTTTTGAAATCTATCCAAAACATAATCGAGATATACTAAACACTCTATAAGTTCATTAAATTCTTACTCATGGTTACTATCACATATAAATCGCTACATAAATTTATAAAATAACACTAAACACTTAAAAAATAAACAATCATAATTAACCGTAGTTCATAATTTTCAACTTTATTTTCATATGTTCAGACCCTAGTATTAAAGTAATCATTTAATCAAACAAAGCTATAAATAAAACAACAAAGGCATTTAATTATAAGTCTAGAACAACCGAAAATAATATAAAAAAAAACATTAAAAAATCAAAGTCTTATACGTCTATATTTTCTCTTAATCACCAGATAAAACAAAAAAAATCAATAAAGAAATCATACTAGTTCTATATCGGAATTCTGGCGTAATATGGGTTGGTCTCGCCGGAATTTTGGTTTTTCCAGCAAAAAAAGCCGTCTGGCAGTTAGCAGTGGCGTCAAGTCGTTGAGAGTTTTTTTTTGGCAGGATTTAGAGTTGGAATTGGAATGGGTGGATGAGTTTGGGTTATTTTATTTAGTTCAAATTTCTTTGGGTTGGGTTTGAGCTTAGGTTAATAAAAATAGATTGTAGATTGGGCTTTGATTATGTTAAATAATTAAGTTAATAAGTGGTTAAAGAATAATTATATAAATTGTGTTATATACTTGTATATAAAATAATAATCAGTTTTTAATTTTTTATAATTTTATAATATTTTTTTTTCTAAGTGAGGCGGTTGAAAATTTTCAAGGGGTGCTGGTGAAAATTTCCAAGGGGTGCGGTTGAAATTTCCGGCGAAAAATAACACTAAAATTTGTTTTAATTAATGCTTTTAAATTTTAATTCTTTTTGTTTTAAACTATAACCTTAAATTCTAAATTCATTTTTGATTTAAAACTCTTACATATTAACTCATTTTTTTTTCCTGTTTTAACTAGAACTTTTAATGTTTTTTTTTTCTATTCTTTTTATTTTTTTTAACACTTTTTAATCTATCAAAAATTCAAATAATGTACGAGTTATATGAGATCACTTTTTATGATACAAAAACTTTAAATAGAGGATTAGTATAAATATTCTAACTTAAAAATATAATTAAATTGTAAACAATAAATATTAAGATTATATTTAACCTATAAATATTAACTAGTTCGTTATGTGGAATCTTAACATTTAGGGTACTCGTTTCGTTCTTTCGGATTGTTCCCCCAATCTTTCTCCGTGCGTTTTTTTACAAGGAATCACAAACGCAATCACTGTGAGTGAATCTTACAACTCCCCTTTTTATTTATTTACACGTTTTGAGGTGTGTCATGTGTCTCATATTTTTAACGCATTTCACAAGTTCAAATACGTGCAATTACCATTATGTGAAGTATTTATGTTATGTGTTGTTTGGTTGTTTATCATTGGTGCATTTTCATTCATTTTGGATATCACATCATCATAGGCTCGTATGTTCTCCATTACCAATAAGCGAAACTTGATGCTGTCAACAATACGAGGTCAGCTTCGTTTGATTGAGCTTAGACCTGGCAACACACCAAAATACCGTGCAACATACATTCATTCATTGGCACACCATAATACCGTGCAACATGCATACATTCATTGAATCATTTCAGTTGGTTTGTTTATTGTTTGAGGTTGTGTTATGAGTTTGATATATAACATACAACATGTTTACTTACATTGGTTGACGCACGTTTTCTCAATAAATCAAATTTAAACATAATAATCATTCAAATAACAATAAGGTTCACTCGCCAACTTTTGTTGACCCAAAAACCATTTTTACACATGATACAATTGAACATGTACGAAGAGAAGATTGGATATATGCAGGGCCGGCCCGTTAGTGTATCAAACCTAGGCTACCGCTTTGGGCCTCCAAAATTTTGGGGCCTCCATTTGAAAAATATTATGTTTATATATTATGTATAATAACATTAAGTTTGATTAGCTTGTTGAATCTGATCCCTGTAGTGTGGTGGTAATCATTCCGTGCTTATCAAAGCCCAGATTCAGGTTCGATTCCCAGCATCAATTTTTAAACCTTATTTTTTTTCTTTTTAAATTGGAGAAGCCTCCGTAGGGCCAGACGCAAAAAATCCAATGGATAAATCTAATGTTCAGTCTCTTTATTATCATGGTTTGTAGCCTGTAGTGTTTATTAATTGATATATTTTAATTTAATGGTTTAGGTTTATTTTGATTTTATTTGTTAAGATTATTGTTATGTTGATTTTATTTGTTAAGATTTTTGGGTTTTATTAGCAAAATCATCAATTTAATAGTGGTTTTTGTCTTTTTGGTTTATTAAAGTTGATTAGTAAATTCTGTTATCCTAATTTGCTTTCAAATAGTCGTTGGTCACAACCAAAAATTCAAAATCAGAACTGGTTCCCTTAGAAACAAGAATAAGTTTATCACTTTTTTGTGCTACTTGCGTTTTAACTCTTAGATAGTCTCAACAAGTTTGCTATAATTGTTAATATTTTTTTTTGGAAACATGGCAATTAGTATCTTTTGAATTTCTGGAATCTTAATCACTCGGCGTCATTTAACTTTATTTTAACAAATTATGTTTTTCTTCCATTAACAAAGTGTAATGGATCCATGTTCGTTAACACATTATCGACTCATTAAGCGATTAATCTAGTAATATTGGTGAGTTATCAATTATCATTAAGATGGTGAGTAAATTAATATGTATTCAAAAGGGCCCCAATTTTAATATTCGCTTTGGGCCTCCAAAAAGCTTGGACCGGCTCTGGATATATGATGAGCCTAAGTTAACAAGAAACGGATTAGCTTAGTGGTTGTTGATAAATGTCTCTTTTGTAATTGTTTATTTGAATTATTTGTTATGTGAAACGTTTAACATTGATTAATGACTATTTAAAAACAAGTAATAGCAAGTCATAAGCTCTTAGATCAACCCAATCATGCTCCGATCACCTATTCCGCTGCGGGTCGGGGTGTGACAATTGGTGCCACATGTTGTCTTTTTTATCTGCAGGAGCATCTTCTTTGTCACCAGGTGATTTCTTCCCGAAGGTTCCAGAACCTTCTGGATGCATTCATGTGATGTGGACGCCATATTGGAAAGGTAGTGTGATCCCCGTGACATGTATACACTGATTTGGGACCATACCTCTTTCGTCAGGCGTACAAAGAAGTCAATAAAATAAGTGTACTTTTTCTAGATGTTTCCTTTCTTTATCGTTGTATTAGGTTTGTCGATCATATTATTATGATTAGACTGAATTTCAAATTTTGTCCTTTATCTTTATAGTGAATTTCAGGCGATGTTCTTTTTCTTTTAAATTAACGAGTCTTATACTTAATGTTTTAAAATCTTGCACGTTATGTTCTTTAACCCTAACTCAGTTAATTTTTTCTGTTAAGTCAGATCATGTGCAAGACACGTGAGGGTATATTTGTCTATTTTACTTTATTCTTTAAAAAACATTTAAAAAACATTTAAAAAACAAAAAATTAAAGACAAATGATTTGGAGTTAGGCAAGACAAACATCAATAACAAGACCGATACAAGAAAATGATTCTTATGACCATGCCTATTGAAAAGGGACTTTTGACTATTATTGAGCTAATAATGTCCGAAATACATGGCTAGTCTAAAGGTTAGAGTTAGGGTAAACAATGACAAGTAACTAAATGTTAGATGGCCCAATGAGTTTATAACTTAGTGAGATAAGGCTTTGGGCCCAATAGGTTCTGGGTTCGATTTTCACAAGAGATAAGGCTTTGGGCCCAATAGGTTCTGGGTTGGATTTTCACAAGAGAGGTTATCCCATATTTATTTTATTTTCTTTCTGAATTGGTGTATAGGCATTATGCCTAGTGGAGATTGATATGATCGGGTGGTTCCGTTGATGACACAATGATACTTCAGTAGTTCGTCAGTGATCCAAATTTGTCGTTAAAAAAAACTGAATGTTAGATGTTTTCTAATTTCTAGGGTGATGGTAAAGTCAGTAATTTTATTTATTTTCGTTTTTAGGGTCAAATTATGTAAATCACTTCCTTTATTTTTTTTATACATTCTGCATAAATTTTGTTTTTAAGGATTTTCTGTAACTAGTTTTATAAATTTTGTATTAAATATTAAAATAAATTACATAATCTGTCTTTACGGTGTTTTAAAGTTTAAGCTTTCTTCTTGAGGTATGAGAAACTACGGCTATAATCTATTGTTCACTTTTAACCATGGCATAATTGGCATTAAGGAATGTTAGTTTTTGGTGTTAGGTTTTAACAAATAGTTGTATAACCCCTTAGACCATGTGTAGTGGTTAAACAAAATAATGCCCCACCATGGGGCATTATTCGACACGTGACAGTCCAGTCAGCATGGGGCGTTGTTGCAAAAGTGCCGTAGTGGGAATAATGCCTGATAATGCCTCTTCCAATCATTAAACAAAAAAAAAAAAAAACAAAAAGACAAACTATTTTCTCATTGGTGGGTCAAACCCAGTCAACCATTCCACAAACCATGTTAGGCGTTTTATATATAATGCCCCACAAATTTTTTTTTCAAAAACAATGCCCTATGTAATGGGGAAGGGGACGTTTTTTTTTTTTGCCGTATAATGCCCTATAATGCCCCACTACACTACACATGGTCTTACAAAATAAAATATATAACAAATAAGGAAAATACAAAAGCCCAACCCTTGTTCACCTCCTCCAACGAACTAAATTAAATTGAGAATCTCGCATGTTAGAACAATTAATATCATTTATTTTGTTACAAAAGTCTATTGAATTTATTACACCATGCGTAGTGGTACTGGTAAGGGTGAATAATACTCCATTTATGGGCGTTTTCCGTCACGTGTCATCTTAGTCAGCAAAGAGATGTTTTTCAAAAATGGGCGTAGTGATGATAATGTCCAATAACGCCCCATCAATCATTAAACAATTATTAATTTTTTTAATTAAAACTAATAAAATTCATTAAATAAAAACATTACATTCTTAAAAAAAAAACCCGAAATAAGAAAAAAAAATTAAAATCCTAAAAAAAATAAAAAAACCGAAACAAATAAATAAAAACTATTAATCTAGAGTCCGTATTTTTGACGGATTTGTTGCCGACGCATTTGGGCTAGGATCAACGCGTCGCCGATGAGATGGTCGATGGGTTTAGACAAAAATTCGATATCTTTCTCCATTTGTCTCGATTCTTGTATCGCGACAAACTTTTTGTTTTCGGCGTTTCTTTCCTCCATAGTTTGTAAACGCCTATAACCGCGATCTCGAATGTCCTGAAGGGATTCATCTCTTCGAAATCTTGCTTCAATATTTCGGGATTAGAAGAAGAGGACTCAACTTTTTTTCCCTTATTTTTGGGACTTTTTCTTCCCCGGCGGTCGTTCCAACTCCAAATCCTCGTCGTCTAAAATAATATTTAAATCGACGTTACGAGCATCTGAGTTGGGTGTGTCCGGGTCAACCGACGATGATGTTTTGGACCGCTTTGATTTACGTGGTGTTCGGCCGATATGTATTGGGGTTACCGGGTCTCGACGGCACACCGAAAGAGGGTCGGAAAGGAGTCATGCTTGCGGGTGAAAAGTGGAGAAAATTTTAAAAAAATAGAGAATGTGGGTGAAAAGTTTATAAAAAATGAGGTGAAAAGTGGGGATTATATATGGTAAAAGTTGAAATAAAAAAGTAAATAAATTTTTAATGCATTTTACCGTTGTTCAACAGTTTGATTTTGAAATTCGTGCGGGCCATGGCGTTGTTTAAAATACGCTTTTCAAATTTTAGGAATAAAAACGCCCCGGGGAGCGGGTGTAGAGGCGTGCGGGGCATGGATTTATAAAAAAACGCCCAAATTTGAGACGACTACGGGTGGTCTTAGGGGCTTTTTGGCAACTTCTAAATGGTTAAGTGCTGAACCAATAAGAGGTCTGAACCAGTAAGATGTCTGAACCATTAAGAGCCAGTATAATGCTTAACCATTCAGAGATAAATGTATGTCAATTCAGATTAGAGGTTTTTACCATTCAGACTCAGTATAATGCTTAACCATTCAGAGGCAAATGTCTGAACCATTCAGACATCTGCTCGCGAAACAATCAGTCTGAACCATTAAGTGTTTAACCAGTAAGAGGTCTGAACTATTAAGAGCCTCATTAAGAGGCAACCAAACAGCCCATTAGTCTTCTTCTCGAAGCCATTAGACCACCCGTAGTGGGGCGTGGTTTTTAAAAAAAATTCAAAAAAAGCGCTTGATAACGCCCTCCCCCCCCCCATTACGCTAGGCGTTTTGGGGCGTTTTTTTCGAAAAAAAATCAATCCGGCGTTTTATTTAAAACGCTTCCAAATTGTTGACCAACCAATCAGAACTCCCCAACGGCTAGTATGTTCGCGGGTAGAAAAATTTACTTTATATTAATCGAATTATGTCATAAAATAAAATAAAAATACATGTTTTAGAACGTAATTTTTTTATAATTGTTTTGAATTGAAAGTTGTAGTCAATGGGTTGAGAGTAAGGTCAGAAACTTCGGGCAAGAACCGGAGGCAGAAACTTGCCTCTCTGAACGACCCATGAAACAAAAAAAAAACTTTTATTTTTTATAATAAAATATACACATGAAGTTGTTCGAACCTGCAAAACAAACTCATTTAATTAAATTTAGAAATTAATTAAAAGTTTAAATTAGAAAATATAAACAACAAAAACTTTATTCATTAAAATATACACATGAAGTTGTTAACCTGAGCTTCACCAACATCTCTGCATCATCGACATCGCAGAGTACATCCAAAATCATTTAACATCCTAAACCTGTAACAACCACCCAGATAAGAGACTTAATCTACCAAGTACCTCGAATGGTTTGTCGGATCGTTCAAAATCCAGTATGTTTAATGCAACTTCACAGCTCTATGAAACAATCAACTCTGGATCTTTGGAGAATTCCTCAAGTAGAGATATACATTGGTCATCTACAAAAATGGTTTATTAAGGTCAGAAACATCAAGTTTTTCATAAAAGTGTCCCGAGTCAACCCAGCACAGACGTTTTGACCCTAAAAACCATGTTTGACTACCTACCCAATATAGTCCATTTTCCACAAAATATTATTAAAAAGTATAGTAGATTTTAGAAGCATGGTTACCTTATATTTTTGGTTTTAAAAATGTGGCAACTCTCTATCTATCCTCTTTTCTCTGTGTTAAATTATTCTTTTTTTCCTTTTCCTTTCAGTTTTTCGTTCAGAATATAATTCAGATTATAACAACCTCTCATTTTTTATACTTAAATGTGAATCTAATAAGTTCTGTTCAAACTTATTTGTCTACAATCAACAAAATCTCATATAACCAGCAATTTCATGCACAATCAAAGGTGTCACAATCAAACACAGACATAATTCAATCTACACATTTCTCAAAACACAATCTCTAACATCACTAACCTGTAGCAATAATTCAAAACCCTAACTAATGTGTTGTGCACTCACTAATATCTGCTACACATGTCTCACTTATTCATCTTCACAACTTCAAACACATCTTATCTAACACCTTATGCCAATCAACAAAATCTCATATATCAATCAGCAATACATAAACCTTGAATATTACTCAAACACATCTTATTTAATGAATCAAAATAAAAACACATAAACCTTGAATATTACTCAATTCATGACTACTATCCCCCAAAACAAAACTTTGTCAACAAATTATACTAACTTATGCAATGGTAAACCATAAAAATAACAAATTAATTTAGATGATTAGCCTTGCAGAAAACCCAAATCGGGAAAGTTTACATGAATCGTTAATGAAAAATATCAGACTCAGATTGGGTTACTCAAGCGGATATTAATCACTGGAATAAGATCGGGTATCAAACATAAAAGCACACATGAGTTGATTAACGGAACAAAATGGTGAGGAAAAGAATATACATCAGTTAATCGAATAGAGATCAATTTCCCATAGGATCTCATTCAAGATATATATATAATGGTTTACTTCAAAAATTTAAATTTAAAATAATGATTGATTTCAAAATTTAAAATTTAAAAATCAAATTATACTAACTTATGCAATGGTAAACCATAAAAATAACAAATTAATTTAGATGATTAGCTTTGCAGAAAACCCAAATCGGGAAAGTTTACATGAATCGTTAACGAAAAATATCAGACTCGGATTGGGTTACTCAAGCGGATATTAATCACTGGAATAAGATCGGGTATCAAACATAAGAGCACACATGAGTTGATTAACGGAACAAAATGGTGAGGAGAAGAATATACATCAGTGAATCGAATAGAGATCAATTTCCCATAGAATCCCATTTAAGATATATAGACATATAGATATAGATAAAGAACAGTGCAAGATATACATTTTCTTCAACTTCTCATAGGAACACATTCAATAGTTCCTTGTAGGGGAAGGAGTCTGAAAGAAGCTCTTCACCTAAAATTACAAAACACAATTTGAATTAGATATGCAACTCAAGTACAAAAAAAATAGTCGAAGACTCGAAGCATCCCTAAAATTACAAATAATATAATCAAAGCATCTCATAAAAAAACATCAAGATTTCAAAGCATACAATATTTAAAATCAAACACAATAATGGTTTACTTCAAAATTTAAATTTAAAATAATTATTGACTTCAAAATTTAAAATCTGAAAATCAAATCACTAATATCCAATCCCGTAAATCAAGCAAACTTATTAGGAAAGTCTAACCTTTCAAATTTAAATTCAATTTACAGATTCGAAATTTAAAACGAAACACATTAATGGAAAACTTTCAAATCTAATAAGTTGTGTTCAAACTTATTTGTCTACAATCAACAAAATCTCATATAACCAGCAATTTCATGCACAATCAAAGGTGTCACAATCAAACACAAACATAATTCAATCTACACATTTCTCAAAACACAATCTCTAACATCACTAACCTGTAACAATAATTCAAAACCCTAACTAATGTGTTGTGCACTCACTAATATCTGCTACACATGTCTCACTTATTCATCTTCACAACTTCAAACACATCTTATCTAATACCTTATGCCAATCAACAAAATCTCATAGATCAATCAGCAATACAATGCACAATCAAAGACCTCACAATCAATTTCAAACATCAATCAATATACAAAATTTCTCAAGGCACAAATTTTAATATCACTAACCTAATGCGCTACTACTCAATAATGTGTCGGTGCCATGAAAAAACTTCATAACCTTAACTAATGTGTTAACTTACCAAGGCTCAAGGCTGTATATTTTCCCAATGTTGTTTGTCCGACGCATCGTCACAAATCTAACAACCGAGACAATCAAATTATTAGTTAAAACCCAATAAAGAAAGTATACTAATATCCAATCCCGTAAATCAAGCAAACTTATTAGGAAAGTCTAACTTTTCAAATTTAAATTCAATTTACAGATTCGAAATTTAAAATCAAACACATTAATGGCAAACTTTCAAATTTAAATTTAACATAATAATTGACTTCGAAATTGAAAATTTAAAATCAAACACAATAATGGTTTATTTCAAAATTTAAATTTAGAATAATGATTAACTTCAAAATTTAAAATTTAAAATTAGGGGTGTAAACGAACCGAACGAACACGAACAAGACCTTGTTCGTGTTCGTTTGTAAAAAAATATATGTGTTTGCGAACCGTTCACGAACACTTATCAAACGGGATTTTATGTTTGTGTTCGTTTGTTAAGGAAATGAACTTGTTCGTGTTCGTTTGTTTTTGTTTGTTAATTTTAGGCAATGAACGTTGACGAACACAAATGAGCACAAACTAATGTTCATGAACACAAATGGAAACAAACGAACACAAACAATCGTTCATGAACAGAATATATAATACACCGACACTTATTAGATATTTAATTTGTCAGAATTTTGATATATTTAAATAAATATAAAAACTAAAAAAACTAATGAACTCTCGAACACAAGCGAACACGTTACCGAACGTTCACGAACATAAACGAACGAACACAACCTCTGTTCATGTTTGTTCATTTAACTAAACGAACGAAATTTCTTGTTCGTGTTCGTTTGTTTAATAAACGAACGAACACAAACGTACTTCCCGCCGAACGGTTTACGGACTGTTCGCCGAACGTTTGGTTCGTTTACAGCCCTATTTAAAATCCGAAATTAAAATCACTAATATCTAATCCCGTAAATCAAGCAAACTTATTAGGAAAGTCTAACATTGCCAAGCAAAATCAACCGACATGGTACCAATTTACAGCCATAGCAAGCATATCTCTGTCCAACATAGTTGCAGCCAAAAACTCCGGACCATCCAAAATAAACACCTAATGAATCAAAATAAAAACACATAAACCTTGAATATTACTCAATTTATGACTACTATCCCACAAAACAAAACTTTTTCAACAAATTATACTAACTTATGCAATGGTAAACCATAAAAATAACAAATTAATTTAGATGATTAGCCTTGCAGAAAACCCAATTCGGGAAAGTTTATCCGAATCGTTAACGAAAAAAATCAGACTCAGATTGGGTTACTCAAGCGGATATTAATCACTGGAATAAGATCCGGTATCAAACATAAGAGCACACATGAGTTTATTAACGGAACAAAATGGTGAGGAAAAGAATATACATCAGTTAATCGAATAGAGATCAATTTCCCATAGGATCTCATTCAAGATATATAGATATATATATATATATATGGATAGATAAAAAACGGTGCAAGATATACCTTTCCTTCAACTTCTCATAGGATCTCATTCAAGAGTTCCTTGTAGGGGAAGGAGTCTGAAAGAAGTTTATCATCTAAAATTACAAAACACAGTTTGAATTAGATATGCAACTCGAGTACAAAAACAATAGTCGAAGACTCGAAGCATCCCTAAAATTACAAATAATATAGTCAAAACATCTCATAAAAAAACATCAGGATTTCAAAGCATTCAAAATTTAAAATCAAACACAATAATGGTTTACTTCAAAATTTAAATTTAAAATAATGATTGGCTTCAAAATTTAAAATTTAAAATCTGAAAATCAAATCACTAATATCCAATCCCGTAAATCAAGCAAACTTATTAGGAAAGTCTAACCTTTCAAATTTAAATTCAATTTACAGATTCGAAATTTAAAATCAAACGCATTAATGGAAAACTTTCAAATTTAAATTTAAAATAATAATTGACTTCGTAATTGTAAATTTAAAATCAAACAAAATAATGGTTTACTACAAAATTTAAATTTAAAATAATGATTGATTTCAAAATTTAAAATTTAAAAATCAAATCAATAAGGAAACATACCAAAAATATAGGATCATATTCCTCAATCAACTTTAACAACGAATGAGAGTTGTTTTTAGGATCCATAACTGCAAAGGAAGTAACTATTGTTTTAAAAAATATATAATGGTAATATATTTATAGAAACAAAGTCTATTTACAGAAACCGAATCATAATTACGAATACAAAAATCATCTTTAACAACAGTAATCTGTTTATAGAAACAAAAACAACTTTAAAAATGAAATTAAAGGCATCTTTAAAGAATTAACAACTAACTAAATACAAAAATTATAACTAAATGACTCACGATAAATCATCATCAATAATTTTAAGACATTGACATATGGAAGTTGTTCTCCCCACAATAAGGTTGCAAAATCATACGGTATTTCCTATCAATCGAAACAAAAAAAAAACATATAAGTTGCAATAACTTATTATGTGCACAAAACTGAAAACTTAAGAAACATACCAAAAATATAGGATCATAGTCCCCAATCAACTTTAACAATGAAGGAGCGTTGTTTTCATGATCCATAACTGCAATGGAAGTAACCACTGTTTTAAAAAAATATAACGGTAATCTATTTATAGAAACAAAGTCTATTTACATAAACCGAATCATAATTTCGAATACAAAAATCATCTTTAACAACACTAATCTATTTATAGAAACAAAAAAAACTTTAAAAAGAAATTAAAGACATCTTTAAAGAATTAACAATTAACTAAATACAAAAAAAATATAACTAAATACAAAAAATTATAACTCACAAAACAAACCATAAGAACTTCAAAAGATAATCACATAAAATTTCAAATTAACACCTAAAGACAAAAATAAAAAAGAAAGACTATACATATCAAAAAACAAACAACACCAACAAAACTGAACTAACCTGTTTTTGGTCGACGAACAATTCGAAAAATATAGGATCATAGTCCTCGATCAACTTTAACAACGAATGAGCGTTGTTTTCATGATCCATAACTGCAAAGGAAGTAACCATTGTTTAAAAAAATTATAACGGTAATCTATTTATAGAAACAAAGTCTATTTACAGAAACCGAATCATAATTTCGAATACAAAATTCATCTTTAACAACACTAATCTCTTTATAGAAACAAAAACAGATTTAAAAAGAAATTAAAGACATCTTTAAAGAATTAAAAACTAATTAAATACAAAAATTATAACTAAATACAAAAAATTATAACTCACAAAACAAACCATAAGAACTTCAAAAGATAATCACATAAAATTTCAAATTAACGCCTAAAGACAAAAACAAAAAAGAAAGACTATACATATCAAAAAACAAACAACACCAACAAAACTGAACTAACCTGTTTTGGTCGACAAACAATTCGAGTCCGATTGTCACAAAAGATTGAGGGTTTACCATGACAAAAACAAACCATAAAACATTCAGAACATATGTTATTAATTTTTTTTAAAAAATACCGAACAGAAAGGATAAAATCAAACTTACACAAACTTAAAAAAAAGAAAACAACTATAACATTTAACTAACCTCTGTTGTTTCACGAATGATCGGAGTCCGATTTTATCCAAGATTTAGGGTTCCACATGAAAAACAAAATCAACAAAAATCAGTAACTTTGATAAATGTAGATGATGATAATAAAACCTCTGATTTTGATTTTGTTTGCAAAAAAACAAAAAGATAAATGTTTAATCGCTTGATTAAAGATACACAATAGATAAACAACAAATTAAAACAACATACCTTCAATTTTTATGATCAGGTCTACAAAGTTTAGGACAAAGAAGAAGTTAATAGCATTCGAAGCAATCATTATAAAATCAAGTTTCTATAGAATTGAATAACATAAATAAAGCAGATTTAGGATCGATTGTGTAGATTACAATCGTAAAACAAAGAAATCAGAAACAATAAAATCAAAAACATAGAAACATACCTTTGATTGGTTAATAGGATTGATTTGTGTGAAGAAGATGATGTTGCAGAGGTTTTTGGCTATGGTTTGGAACTGAGGATGTTGGTGCTGGCGGTGGGAGAGAGGCTGCAAAATAGTTTTTCTAGGGTTTGTAAAGTGTGTGGAAGAAGAATGAGAAAAAAAAAGAAATATATAATATCCGTCAGGCTTGACCCGAATTCAGGATTTCGACCCGAATAACAAACGGATCCCGTGTTTTTTTATCTTGAAATCGTGAATGTAGAAGCCAAATGTGATTTCCCTCATAAACTAAATTGCCACATCAGCCAAGATGGCCAAATACAAATGCCACCTAGCCCAAATCCATCTCATTTATATATATATAGATATAAACTCATTCATTTTCAACCAAAACTATCTCAAAAACTCTCTAAAAAACACAACCATTTTATAAAAAACTTGATGGATTCTCCTAGTTCTTCATCCATGGTAAATTTTTACTACAACGAGTATTTTGCGGATGGCGATGGTTCCACCGATGAGGAGGTTGAGCAAGAGGCGATTACGAGTGCTTGTCAACTAGCGGTGAGACATGTCAAGCATTGTCGTCGCCCCCAAGCAGAAAAAAATAAAAGATGTTATATTGAACGAGACCGACGCGCGGCACACGATCGTTTGATGAAAGATTATTTTGATGAGGCGCCGACATTTTCGAACGAATTGTTTAGGCGTCGTTTCCGAATGAGTAAGCGATTGTTTCTACGCATAGTCGACGACTTGGAAGCCAACTACGATTATTTTAAACAAAAAGCGGATGCGAGAGGGGCACTTGGATTTACCGGTATCCAAAAGTGTACGTCGGCGTTACGAATCCTTGCTTATGGAAACACTACCGACATCAACGACGAGTATCTAAAAATGGTGGAGAAAACAACGCGAGACAGCTTGGAGCATTTTTGTCACGGTACAATTCCTATACTTTACTTAAAAAAAAAAAAAACGCGAGACAGTATGTTTACAATTTTTTTTGAAGCTTATGTTTGTCTATGTTTTTTTATAAAGGTATAATTGATGTGTACGGTGCGCGTTATCTTAGAACGCCCACATGGGACGACCTTCAAAAGATCTACGAGGTACATAATGCTGAGCATGGTTTGCCTGGTATGATCGGGAGCATAGATTGCATGCATTGGCGTTGGGATAACTGCCCGACTGAATGGCGAGGCCAACACACACGGGGTGACAAAAAAGGACCCACTATTATTCTTCAGGCGGTTGCTTCACAGGACCTTTGGGTTTGGTCGGCTTACTTTGGCGTGGTCGGGTCATGCAATGATATCAATGTTTTTGAACAATCTCCGTTGTTAGAGGAGTGGATTTCTGGCAAAGCTCCAAAAGCGTCGTTTTACGCAAATGGAAACTACTACCCTCATGGATATTATTTGAGCGACGGAATTTATCCTAGGTATTCGATTTTCGTGAAGACGTATAGTGATCCTATTGATGAAAAAAGAGCATACTTTAAAAAGGTTCAGGAGTCTTCACGAAAAGACATTGAGAGATGCTTTGGGGTTCTTAAACAACGCTGGCAATATTTGAGAAATCCTTGTCGCGCATGGAGCAAGCAAAAAATGAGAGATGCTATGTACGCTTGTATAATCATGCACAACATGATTTTGGAAGACGAAGGAAAGGCGATATGCCAGAATTATGTGCCAGAAGCCGTTCAAGAGGACCATCCACATGCGTCAATGGAAGAAATAGTGAATAATGCGCGAGAGTTGCGTTACGAACCGTACCATTCCCAGTTAATGGTTGATTTGGTACACCATGCATGGTCGGTTCGGTATGTACCACCTGAGGGAGAGGAAGAAACGGAGGACGAGGAAGACGAAGTTGGCGAGGGTGAAGAAAGCGAAGACGAAAACTAGTGTTTTTTTTTTAATTTAATCGGATTTTAATTTTTTTATTTCTAGTATTGTATTTTTTTTAATTTAATGAAGTATTTAAAGTTTAAAAAAAATAATAATTGTGAAATGATTGCATGGGCGTTATTGGAATAATGCCCCACTACACTACTTTATGCTATAATGCCCCATGCTGACTAGGATGACACGTGTCGAATAATGCCCCATGGTGGGGGCATTATTTTGATTTACCACTACACATGGTCTTACAAGTTGGATAGTAACTCAAATAATTATCTAAACTAAGAAATATTGATCATTATAACTTCTATATATGTATTATGTTCATAAAAACAACACATGAAAACCTAAAATGCATACATAAATCCAGTACATGAATATGCATGTTTCGTACACAAGGGGAAAAGTGATCTAAGCAATTTGTTTGGTTGCACCAAAACACACATTTGGTTGTGCAATTGTTGATATTGTTACTCTTATCGAGAAGTTTATAACCTATTACCTACATTAATCATCAAAAGACACCCACCAAGCTCTCGTTTTTTCTTTGTTTACACCAATAAATCTTACAATTTAAAGCAAACTAGCTCTTATTCTTTTTATGATGCCTATGATCAACATCAAATAGTAGTAATGTGGGGTGTATTAGCTTTTATTTAAAGTCTTTCATTTAATGTGGGGTGTATTAGCTTTTATTTTTATGAAAGGTTGGATTAATAGTGTTGTTGCTAGGGCATTTGAGAAGAATTGCATATTATGAAAGGTTGGATTAATAGAGGGGGCAAGTATTTATATATTTTTGTTTTTAATTGAAAGGGCAAATTGATCATTTTATATGAACTTAACAAAAATATTTTGTCACACCCCTATTTTCCACGTGTCACCGGTGGGCCCGGTGGGGAGTATCGTGACGTAGTTGATATCATCATAAGTCAAACAACACAATTATATAAATGCATAGCGGAAGCAAATATAGATTCATTTCAACTTTAATAAAATGTAATATTAAATATCACGAATAGTTGAAACGGATCCACGGGCGGATCAAAAATAAAAGAAGATATTGTTCAACAATTTTATTGACATCCAAGCTTGCGAGACTTATTGTGGACGCTAGAAGACAGCCAGCCCAGTACGAGTAGTACCTGCACTTAACCTTTTGGAAAATACGTCAGTTTACACTGGTAAATACAATTTAACTGACTCATTTTGAAAAGGGTTGAAAATTGATTTGAATGCACGTGGCACAAAACATTTTATAACTTGGGATAATTATATGAATATAATACTTGTAAACGAATTACATGTCACTTATGCGTCCAGTAGCCCGATCCGTAGACCGGGTTAAAGATTAATAGACACACCACATTATTTGGTTTGGCACTGACGAGTGTACGCCTACACTCCGTGCTATGGTCGTGGCCATCTCGTAAGATGATGTCAAGGATATCCGGGACATGGTCATTAACCTCCCAAAGGCTTTAAGCAAACAAAACATTTCAAAACGTAGCATATCATGGATTTAACCACTATTCGATTAAAGATTCAATGCCGGACCAAGCGGTATTTTATCTACCGTACCCCAAGCCCGTATAGGGAAAATAAGTTAAAAGTATTTACCTTTGTAAGTATAAATCACAATTAGCGAGTGAAGGTAGCTTTTACTGGTTCTTCTATTCTGGAACAAAGGTTTATAATAACCTATTAGATTTCTAACGGGTCTTTATTTAAGCCTAAGCTTTGACCGGTTAGCTTTTAAGGACGATACGGTTCAAACGCACGATTAAGCGAAGACCGGATAGAATGTGATTTAGACCCGACAAGTTTGAATACTTGTATAATATGGGTATACTAAATACATTCTGGATTTTGAGACAAAGATGATAAGGTTTGACCCATTTCGGTCAATTTATGCAAACTAGTTACATAAACCGAACCGAACGCGAAAAGGGCGTCACGGGTAACCATAAGAGTCATATGCAAGTTCCCTGAGTTAATATGCCTTAAATATGTTATAATATCAGTAAGATATCTTCTATTATGCCCGAAACGGATTTAAACACAATTTATGCCTCATAAGGGCATTTTGGTCATTTAAAAGATTATAAAAGAGTTTAATTAGTAATCTGAGTTACAGGTCTGATTTATACAGTAAATATACTTAATTTAATAAGTTATAACAGTAGGGTATGACCTATATGTGAAATTTATCATTTAAAACCAACCTATGCACCTTATGGGTATTTTGGTAATTTCACATAGGCTAAAAAGGTCAAAACTGGAAACCTGAGTTTATAAACTTTTACTTACTGTTATTATATAAAAATATACTAAAAATATCAGTAGGTATCAACCTTATATGTTTAATATTGTTTTAGTACCTACTATACGTTAAAAACGCTTAAAAAGCGATTTGGAGCCATTTCCGGGTTTTCAAAGGAAAGCTGATATTTTTATAATTCCAGAAAGCTCAAAATATTTTATTTATCAAATAAAATCAGTAGAAAAAGGTTTGGGGTCAAAAGGATTTGTAAAACTCATTTTATGGCTAAAAAGGGTAAAACCGGCATTAACCGTAATAAACTTAGAGACCTATGTTATGCTCAGCCAAAAATTAAATAAAAATCTTTAAAAATTCCAAAATATTATATTACATCAGTGGGTAAAAAGTTTGATATAAAAAAGTGGGTTTAGATAGGCTATACGCTAATCATGCCGTTTAATTAACATAAAGCTTTCTATTTACGCTAACGAGCATAACTCTCAATCTAGACCTCAAACTGATGTTAAATTTTAGGTGTAAGTTTATAAATCAGTAACTAAGGTTTCTACTCTTTCACTTTTTCAAAAATCACGTTTTATAGTCAAAAGGGCATAATAGTCAATATTTAAGCATTAATCGGAAACATGCATATGAATCGGATAACTAATGAACCAAGTTGTGTGACCTCAGGGGGTTACACTAATATGAAACCTGGTTCAATTAAGGCTCTAAGGCATTTCTAAACAATGCTAAAATGGGTCAGAACTGAAAGTCAAAGCAGAGGTCAAACTATGCGACTTTCGGTTCCAAACCGAGCCTAAACTGAAAATTGTCGAGTTGAACATGTTGGGACATGTTCTTACTTTAATTACCAAGTTATATTAATGTCTAAACAGGTTTCAAGTATCCTACATTGCTAATTATGCTTTAATTTGAAAATATACATTCTGTTGACTTTTTAAAGTAAGCTTTGACTTGACAATTAACATGGTTAAAGTGGGAATCTGAAAGTATCCTTTTAAGGGTTTATTACCCACCTGAATACCTACTTAAAGGTACTTTTAATTCGTGATTAGACTGAGTACATTTTAATTAATCACGAAGTCAAACCTTAATTATGATGGTTTGACTTTTAGTTAATTAACTAAGCTAAACTAGATTAGAAAGGGTTAAGGCTACTTACAAATGTCCTAATTATGATTAGGGACCACTAGGAAGATGGCTTGCTGATGAGAGAGCTCCAGGAAATCAGTTGTGAATGTTGCAAGTGCAAATGCCCAAATGTTGCAACTTCCATCTTCTTATATAGTGAACCCCATGAGCTTAGGATCATGCCAACATAGTCTAGGAAGGTTACAAGATGTCCCCAGGTGTCCTATAATGCTAAAAACCAGATATAGGAGCCCCTGGATTCGAAAACCACCCATATAAGTCGGTGCAACCGGTTATACAGGCAGCTGTCAACAATTTCGCCCAGATGCAACGCTTACGCACCGCAGCCGTCAGAGTGTTGAGGTGCGCAAGCAGCCTTGCGCACCGTAGCGTCCTGGATGTTGCGGTGCGCAAGCTATCGTCAGAGACCAGAATTTTGTTTTTATTCAAGCTATGACCATGCAACCTTTTCAACTCCGGATCTCATGCACTTTAGTCAGTATAGGGACCATGTTTCCAGCCATTGCATGTCATGGCATGTAATTACACTCTTTGGCACTATGTGGGAGCTTTAAATTGACGGAAAAACCAAGGAATTTATGTTGGATCCATATCTAAGTTTTGTAACCCATATATTTATTTAGGATTCCAGATTTGTAACAAAAATTCAGATGTTGATAAAATATATCCTGGTTAGGGATTTATTAATAGGTCGCTCAGAGGTATAAATTAACATGTCGACGTTTTTAAATCCTACCGTACATCTTTATCTGGATCCGTATTTTTAACACGTTTGCATAGCATGACACGTGTCTTTATTTTATTGGACATGAATTTCCGAGGTGTTACATCCTCACCCCCTTAAAAGAAATCTCGACCTCGAGATTTACTGGAATAAATGAGGGTATTTTTCCTTCATGGTAGACTCTACCTCCCAAGTATATTCGGGACCTCTACGGGCATCCCATTTGACCTTAACAATAGGCACATGCTTCCTTCGAAGCTTCTTTACCTGTCGATCCTCAATCGACAATGGTTTTACGACAAATTTCAAACTCTCATCTATGTGCACATCCGTATGCGGTATAACCAGCCAGTCATCAGCTAGACATCTCTTCAGATTGCAGATGTGAAAAACATTGTGGATAGCACTGAGCTCTTTAGGCAAGTTTAGTTTATAGGCAACTGACCCGACATGTTCGATAACTTCGAAAGGTCCTATGTATCTCGGGCTTAGCTTGCCTTTCTTACCAAATCGCATCACTCCCTTCCAGGGTGATACTTTAAGCAACACTTTGTCACCTACTTCGAAGTGAAAAGATTTACGTTTTGGACCCGCATAACTTTTCTGCCTATCCCTGGCAGCTTTCAGGCGATCACGAATCTGGACAATCTTGTCCGTCGTTTCAAAGACCAAATCGGGTCCTGATAATTGAACTTCTCCTACTTCTGCCCAACAGATAGGTGTTCTGCATTTTCTACCATATAATGCCTCAAAAGGCGCAGCCTTAATACTAGTATGGTAGCTATTATTATAGGAGAACTCGATTAATGGTAGGTGGTTATCCCAACTGCCACCTAAATCAATCACACATGCTCGAAGCATGTCTTCCAGCGTTTGGATGGTACGCTCACTCTGTCCGTCCTTCTGTGGATGGTAAGCCGTACTAAAATTTAAACGCGTGCCCAAAGACTGTTGGAAACTCTTCCAAAAATGAGAAGTATATCTCGTATCTCTATCAGAGATAATTGACACTGGCACGCCATGCATAGCTACAATTTTATCTACGTACAATTGAGCTAACATGTCAGAGCTAAAAGTTTCCTTAATGGGTAGAAAATGTGCTGACTTGGTCAGTCTATCTACTATGACCCATATAGTATCGTTTCCCTTCCTTGTCTTTGGCAACTTGGTGATGAAATCCATAGTCACCATCTCCCACTTCCATGTGGGAAGTTCAGGCTGTTGCAGCAAACCTGACGGCTTCTGATGCTCAGCTTTGACTTGCACACAAGTCAAACATTTAGCTACATAGGCAGCTATAGACTTTTTCAAACCAATCCACCAGTAGTTTGCCTTGAGATCCTGGTACATCTTATCAGCTCCATGATGAACGAAATATTTGGAACTGTGGGCTTCCTGGAGGATAACATCTCGAAGTCCCCCATAAACTGGAACCCATATTCGTCCATTCAATCTTAGCATTCCGTCCTTGTCATAGGATAACTGCTCCTCAGTCACTCCTAGTTTTTCTTCAGAATAGTTAGCTTTCAGCACAACTTCCTTCTGTGCAGCTAACACCCTTTCGTTCAAACTATTCCTTATTTCAATGCGCTTGGAATTGATTCTTATCGACTTCACTCTTTCTTTTCTGCTTAAGGCGTCAGCAACTACATTTGCCTTGCCTGGATGGTATTTTATCTCACAATCATAATCATTTAGAGTTTCCATCCAGCGTCGCTGTCTCATGTTCAAGTCCTTCTGATTGAACAAGTGTTGAAGGCTCTTGTGATCTGAATAGATCACACACTTGGTCCCATACAAGTAGTGCCTCCAAAGTTTTAATGCAAATACAACGGCACCCAACTCCAAATCATGGGTGGTGTAATTTTTCTCGTGTACCTTTAACTGTCGTGAAGCGTAGGTAATAACCTTGCCTTTCTGCATGAGCACACAGCCCATACCAGTGTGTGATGCATCACAATACACTACGAATTCCTCTATACCATCGGGCAATGTTAATACTGGTGCATTGCTCAACTTTTTCTTAAGAATGTTAAAGGATTCCTGCTGCTTAGGGCCCCAATCAAACTTAACCTTCTTACGTGTCAACGAAGTTAGGGGCGCAGCAATCCTTGAGAAGTTTTCAATGAATCGCCTATAGTATCCTGCTAAACCCAGGAAGCTATGAATCTCAGTAGGCGTCCTTGGTTCTTGCCAATTCATAACTGCTTCTACCTTAGCGGGATCCACTTGGATACCACACTCACTTACCACATGTCCAAGGAATTGGACTTCTCGAAGCCAAAATTCGCACTTTGAAAATTTGGCGTAGAGTTTCTCCTGGTGTAGAAGTTTAAGAATACAACGAAGATGTTTCTCGTGGTCAGCTTGGCTCCTCGAGTAAATAAGAATGTCGTCAATGAAGACGATGACAAATTTATCTAAATAAGGCTTACAGACGCGATTCATGAGATCCATGAATGCGGCCGGTGCATTAGTGAGCCCAAAAGGCATCACTAGGAACTCGTAATGACCATAACGAGTCCTAAATGCAGTTTTGTGCACATCTTCATCCTTGACCTTCAACTGATGATAGCCTGACCTCAAGTCGATCTTGGAGAAGTAGCTTGCCCCTTGCAATTGATCGAACAGATCGTCGATCCTGGGCAAAGGATACCTATTCTTGATAGTGACTTTATTAAGCTCACGGTAATCGATGTACAGACGCATCGATCCATCCTTCTTCTTGACAAACAAGATCGGCGCTCCCCAAAGAGACGAACTAGGTCTAATGAAACCTTTGGCTAGCAAATCATCTAATTGAGTCCTTAACTCCTTCATCTCCGTTGGTGCCAACCTATAAGGCGCTCTCGCTACTGGTGCTGCACCCGAGATGATGTCAATTCGGAATTCCACTTCCCTATCTGGTGGTAAACCAGGTAGTTCTTCGGGAAAAACTTCAGGATATTCCGAAATGACAGGGATGTCTTCAATCTTAGGTTTTGGCTCATCAATAGTAACCTGTGCCATATAAATGACACAACCCTTCTTCAGGCATCTAGATGCCTTGAGCATGGACACTTGCTCAGGCAATCCATGCTGGGTATCCCCTTGGATGGTGAGTGACTCACTCACCAGACGGAGTTTTGACTACTACCTGCTTTCTATTGCACACAATCTGGGCTTGGTTATGTGATAACCAATCCATACCTATAACGATATCAAAACCGGCTAGCTTAAAGGGAAGTAAGGATAAAGTAAAAGAGTGGTTCCTAATGGATATAACACATCCATCTAAAACAGTTGAGGCGGTTTCTATGGTTCCATCTGCTAATTCCACCTCATATTTCACACTTAAGGCTTTTACAGGCAATTTCAACAACTCACAAAACTTATTATCCACAAAAGACTTATCTGCTCCAGAATCAAACAATACTCTAGCATAAACATCATTTACGAGAAAGTACCTGTAATCACGTTATCATCTTGAACCGCTTCCTTAGCATCCATCTTGAAGACCCTTGCATTGGTCTTTTTCCTATCCTCGGTTTTCTTGGTGTTCTTTGGGCAATTAGACTTAATATGCCCCTTTTCATTGCAACCGTAGCAGGTTGCGTCCTTTAGCTTTTTGCACTCCAGAGTCTTATGTTCTGTAGATTTGCAAATCCCACAGGGCCTTGGCTGAGGCTGGGATTTCGACTCAAGTCGACACCTCCCAAAATGATTTTTCTTACAAGTTTTACATTTGGGCTTATCTCCCGATTGTTGCCCATCCTTCTTAGACCCCGACCCTTTCTTGTGGTCGTTATTCCCTCGGTGTTTCTTATCTGATCTTCGTGAGGTATCGTCCTCACGCTTCCTCTTACCTTCTTCTGAATTTCTGAGTGATCTCAACCTGACTACATCCAAGGTAAGAGATAGAGATAGATCAGCTGCTGATCTAAAGGTAGCAGGCCTTGATGCCTTAACACTAGCTTTAATTTCTGGGGCTAAACCCCCGATGAAGCGAGCGATCCTTTTCGGTTCTGGGGTTACCAAGTATGGAACCAGCCTAGATAAGGTATTAAAAGTGGTGAGGTAGGCCTGACAGTCCAAATTCTTCATCACCAATGATAGGAAGTCTGATTCGATTCTTTCGACTTCGTGCTGCGGGCAATAATTCTCTTTAATAAGAGCAACGAACTGATCCCATGATAAGTTGTAGAGTGGGATCTTTCCAGCAGCTTGGATGAGAGACTTCCACCATGCCAGTGCTTCTCCCTTGAATGACTGGGATACATATTTCACTACGTCCCTTTCAGCACAACCGCTGATGTCCACTATGGTATCCATCTCGACCAACCAGGTCATGCAGTCAACCGCTCCTTTCTCCCCAGTAAAGTCTCTGGGTTTACATGAGACGAAGTATTTATATGTACAGGACTTACCACGCGGTTCCTGCCTAAGCTCGACCTTCCTTGACGGGACACTGTGTTGGTTCGAGGAGTGATGGTCCTCATCATCCTTCTTTGGCTTCTCTATCTTAGAGGGTGGCTTACTATGAGCCTCAGAATGTGTTTTTGGCTTGGAATGGGGTCCTGATCGGGTCCTGCTTCGAGTACTACCCGATTCACTATATTGCCTTTCTATGGCTCTAGTAACGGCGTTATCAATCAACGATTGGAGTTCTGCACCAATTATATTGATTCTGGTGGTGTCATGATTTTCCTTGGGTTGACTGTTGACCTCGTCAGATTCGGCCATGTAGTTGAACTGCTACATAAGATGATGACAATGATTCATTTAAGGAATATAATATGTCTGTCATCTTGATAATTAACCATGGTAATTAAAGAGCCATACTAGTTAATTTGTTAAGTAATTTCATTCAGGACTTTTTATTAATAAGCCTATCTCAAAATGAAATAAAATATTGGCACAATAGGCCTAGTCACGTAGACAAATTTCTAAATTATAAATTTAGATCTTATAGGATTAAAGTTTGAATAAATTAACAATCAATCCTTTATTGGCAGGGAGTCTATAAACTACGGCTGCCTTTTGTTTTATATAACATTAGTTATAGCCCGTAGGCATTATGTCACAAAAATATAAATTTGGATAATTTAATAAAAGGGTGACATGTGTGATTTTGCGGATCACATTAGTCGAGAACGTTAACATGTTTGCAGATGTTAACAGAGATTTGAATCTTTTTAAAACAGGTTCTACCATGTTGGCCAGGTCTTTAATATGACATTCAAGCTAGGTTTTACCTTTTAAGATTCTTATTATTTTATTTAAAATGGTAAAAATGTTATTTTTCATTTACTCATGCATTATATTTAAGCACATAATCTAAAATGAAAAACTTGAATTAACCATTTCAATTAAATTTTAAACTCGTACAAATTTGCCCTAAACGGGACTTTTACATAAATAACATGCCCACGCATGGGCCAAACTAACAAACAAACCCACGCAGGGGTCAAAAGAAAAAACATGCCCACGCAGGGGCAGAACATGAAAATATGCCCACGCAGGGGCAGAGTACTGAAACAAATGTCCTCGTAGGGACATGATTACAACACTAAAATAAACAAACAAACGAAGGATTTAGCGATCCTTTTTGCTTTTTCCCTTGATCAAATCCACCATTTTCTTGAACATCCCCCGGCCTACGTTCTTCCCGCACTTCATGCCGCACCTCTTGTCGCACCTCATTTATCCCTTGAAGGATTTCTTGAAATTGTGGCAGTGACATCACTGGCGCCTGAGGGGGTTGCTGATATTGCGGAGGTCGAGGAGGCGGTTGTTGATACCCATATGGTGGGTATCCATAGGTCGAGTGTCCCGTAGCCCAGGGACCTCCATAGGGACCTTCTGGCTGGAGAGAGTTCGCAGCTAACCAGTAGGGATCCTCTGCAAAGTTGTAATTTGTGTGGATCGGTTGCTCGAAGGGATTGTACGCCGCCGCACCAGTGTAAGTAGGAATTGGGTCTCCAGAACCCAGTGGTGGTTGTGGCGCGACTGGCGCAGAATTCACTTCTGAGACGGGGTGTGAAGATTCTCCCATCTCTGGTTCTTCGTGGACAGGCGAGTATCGGCTGCCACTTGAAAGTGGAGGGGTGCTAATGCGCACACCCCCTCGTGCGGATATTCGCACGGTCGTTCTCCTTCGCCTCGGGGGCGAGGGAGGCTGAAGCTGAGGTGGTGGTGGCGGCGGAGTGACCGCGACAAGTCGGGAATCCTCGGAAGGATTCTGCTGCTGTTGTTGCTGCTGCTGTGGCTGCTGCTGGGGGTGCAAGGGAGAGTTGTGATGCGGCTGGTGTAGGGGAGAGCTGTGGTGTGGCTGGTGCAGGGGAGAGCTGTGGTAGCTGGGGGTAAACACCCAGTCATACTGCCGGAATTTCTCCTCGAAGCTGTCAGGACCATTATATGGTGATCCCACAAACGGTGACCCATCTGAAATTTCGATGGGATGGTTAGGAGTTCCGGATGGTGGCATTGAAGGATCGGTGTCCTCGTCTATATCCATCGGGTTGCCACCAGAAAAGTGATCTTCGGGTCCAAGTGGGTTAAAACCCACTGGTTCTCCAAGGTAATCGGCAGGGTTGAACTGGCCCTGGAAAACATGTGATAGGTGGTCAAAGGGTGAATTATGTCCTTGAAGAGGAATGTAGGACTGGTGGGAGTTGTGGGGCTCATTTTCAGAATGAGGCCCGAAAGAGTGTGGGATGGAAGGGGAGGTACTCAGTGAAACTGAGCGCCTAGCTGGTTCAGTCAAAGCCCTCCAGAGATCTTGAGGATCTGTGTTATAGGGATCTGAAGGTGTTCGCCGGTGCGAAGGTCCGGCTTCATGGTCATTTGGGGCGGTAAGTGGCCCTTTTCCCTTTCCTCTTCCTCTCATCCGCGGCGGCATTTTGACAACCTGTCAAAAACAAACAAGTGATACAACAAGAAATATATATAAGACAAAGTTAGAAGTAAAACAAATTTGGATAATTCCTAAGTTCTTTGTCTAGACTCGAGAATCGAGGAATGTGCAATTGTGTAACTGAGATTAAACACAAAAGGCTAGTGTTTAATTCACTCAGTGTTGGCTCTGATACCAACCTGTCACACCCCTATTTTCCACGTGTCACCGGTGGGCCCGGTGGGGAGTATCGTGACGTAGTTGATATCATCATAAGTCAAACAACACAATTATATAAATGCACAGCGGAAGCAAAGATAGATTCATTTCAACTTTAATAAAATGTAATATTAAATATCACGAATAGTTGAAACGGATCGACAGGCGGATCAAAAATAAAAGAAGATATTGTTCAACAGTTTTATTGACATCCAAGCTTGCGAGACTTGTTGTGGACGCTAGAAGACAGCCAGCCCAGTACGAGTAGTACCTGCACTTAACCTTTTGGAAAATACGTCAGTTTACACTGGTAAATACAATTTAATTGACTCATTTTGAAAAGGGTTGAAAATTGATTTGAATGCACGTGGCACAAAACATTTTATAACTTGGGATAATTATATGAATATAATACTTGTAAACGAATTACATGTCACTTATGCGTTCAGTAGCCCGATCCGTAGACCGGGTTAAAGATTAATAAACACACCACATTATTTGGTTTGGCACTGACGAGTGTACGCCTACACTCCGTGCTATGGTCGTGGCCATCTCGTAAGATGATGCCAAGGATATCCGGGACATGGTCATTAACCCCCCAAAGGCTTTAAGCAAACAAAACATTTCAAAACGTAGCATATCATGGATTTCACCACTATTCGATTAAAGATTCAATGCCGGACCAAGCGGTATTTTATCTACCGTACCCCAAGCCCGTATAGGGAAAATAAGTTAAAAGTATTTACCTTTGTAAGTATAAATCACAATTAGCGAGTGAAGGTAGCTTTTACTGGTTCTTCTATTCTGGAACAAAGGTTTATAATAACCTATTAGATTTCTAACGGGTCTTTATTTAAGCCTAAGCTTTGACCGGTTAGCTTTTAAGGACGATACGGTTCAAACGCACGATTAAGCGAAGACCGGATAGAATGTGATTTAGACCCGACAAGTTTAAATACTTGTATAATATGGGTATACTAAATACATTCTGGATTTTGAGACAAAGATGATAAGGTTTGACCCATTTCGGTCAATTTATGCAAACTAGTTACATAAACCGAACCGAACGCGAAAAGGGCGTCACGGGTAACCATAAGAGTCATATGCAAGTTCCCTGAGTTAATATGCCTTAAATATGTTATAATATCAGTAAGATATCTTCTATTATGCCCGAAACGGATTTAAACACAATTTATGCCTCATAAGGGCATTTTGGTCATTTAAAAGATTATAAAAGAGTTTAATTAGTAATCTGAGTTACAGGTCTGATTTATACAGTAAATATACTTAATTTAATAAGTTATAACAGTAGGGTATGACCTATATGTGAAATTTATCATTTAAAACCAAACTATGCACCTTAGGGGTATTTTGGTAATTTCACATAGGCTAAAAAGGTCAAAACTGGAAACCTGAGTTTATTAACTTTTACTTACTATTATTATATAAAAATATACTAAAAATATCAGTAGGTATCAACCTTATATGTTTAATATTGTTTTAGTACCTACTAAACGTTAAAAACGCTTAAAAAGCGATTTGGAGCCATTTCCGGGTTTTCAAAGGAAAGCTGGTATTTTTATAATTCCAGAAAGCTCAAAATATTTTATTTATCAAATAAAATCAGTAGAAAAAGGTTTGGGGTCAAAAGGATTTGTAAAACTCATTTTATGGCTAAAAAGGGTAAAACCGGCATTAACCGTAATAAACTTAGAGACCTATGTTATGCTCAGCCAAAAATTAAATAAAAATCTTTAAAAATTCCAAAATATTATATTACATCAGTGGGTAAAAAGTTTGATATCAAAAAGTGGGTTTAGATAGGTTATACGCTAATCATGCCGTTTAATTAACATAAAGCTTTCTATTTACGCTAACGAGCATAACTCTCAATCTAGACCTCAAACTGATGTCAAATTTTAGGTGTAAGTTTATAAATCAGTAACTAAGGTTTCTACTCTTTCACTTTGTCAAAAATCACGTTTTATAGTCAAAAGGGCATAATAGTCAATATTTAAGCATTAATCGGAAACATGCATATGAATCGGATAACTAATGAACCAAGTTGTGTGACCTCAGGGGGTTACACTAATATGAAACCTGGTTCAATTAAGGCTCTAAGGCATTTCTAAACAATGCTAAAACGGGTCAGAACTGAAAGTCAAAGCAGAGGTCAAACTATGCGACTTTCGGTTCCAAACCGAGCCTAAACTGAAAATTGTCGAGTTGAACATGTTGGGACATGTTCTTACATTAATTACCAAGTTATATTAATGTTTAAACAGGTTGCAAGTATCCTACATTGCTAATTATGCTTTAATTTGAAAATATACATTATGTTGACTTTTTAAAGTAAGCTTTGACTTGACAATTAACATGGTTAAAGTGGGAATCTGAAAGTATCATTTTAAGGGTTTATTACCCACCTAAATACCTACTTAAAGTTACTTTTAATTCGTGATTAGACTGAGTACATTTTAATTAATCACGAAGTCAACCCTTAATTACGATGGTTTGACTTTTAGTTAATTAACTAAGCTAAACTAGATTAGAAAGGGTTAAGGCTACTTACAAATGTCCTAATTATGATTAGGGACCACTAGGAAGATGGCTTGCTGATGAGAGAGCTCCAGAAAATCAGTTGTGAATGTTGCAAGTGCAAATGCCCAAATGTTGCAACTTCCATCTTCTTATATAGTGAACCCCATGAGCTTAGGATCATGCCAACATAGTCTAGGAAGGTTACAAGATGTCCCCAGGTGTCCTATAATGCTAAAAACCAGATATAGGAGCCCCTGGATTCGAAAACCACCCATATAAGTCGGTGCAACCGGTTATACAGGCAGCTGTCAACAATTTCGCCCAGATGCAACGCTTACGCACCGCAGCCGTCTGAGTGTTGAGGTGCGCAAGCAGCCTTGCGCACCGTAGCGTCCTGGATGTTGCGGTGCGCAAGCTATCGTCAGAGACCAGAATTTTGTTTTTATTCAAGCTATGAACATGCAACCTTTTCAACTCCGGATCTCATGCACTTTAGTCAGTATAGGGACCATGTTTCCAGCCATTGCATGTCATGGCATGTAATTACACTCTTTGGCACTATGTGGGAGCTTTAAATTGACGGAAAAACCAAGGAATTTATGTTGGATCCATATCTAAGTTTTGTAACCCATTTATTTATTTAGGATTCCAGATTTATAACAAAAATTCAGATGTTGATAAAATATATCCTGGTTAGGGATTTATTAATAGGTCGCTCAGAGGTATAAATTAACATGTCGACGTTTTTAAATCCTACCGTACATCTTTATCTGGATCCGTATTTTTAACACGTTTGCATAGCATGACACGTGTCTTTATTTTATTGGACATGAATTTCCGAGGTGTTACAGATTTTAACGACATCCATGAGACCACCCGTAGTGGGGCATTATTGGGGCATTATTTGCAAAAAAAAACGCCCCCTCCATTACATAGGGCGTTTTTGGGAAGTTTTTTTTAAAAAAAATTGGTTTAGCGTTATATATAAAACGCCTAAAGGCTAAAATGGTTTGTGGAATGGTTGACTGGGTTTGACCCACCAATGAGAAACTAGTTTGTTTTTTTTTTTAATGATTGGAAGGGGCATTATTTGGGCATTATTCCCACTACGCCACTTTTGCAATAACACCCTATGCTGACTGGACTGCCACGTGTCGAATAATGCCCCATGGTGGGGGCACTATTTGGCTAAACCACTACACATAGGGCTGCAAACGAACCGAACGAACACAGACAGGACCTTGTGCGTGTTTGTTTGTTAAGAAATATATATGTTCGCGAACCGTTCACGAACACTTATCGAATGAGATTTTATGTTCGTGTTCGTTTGTTAAGTTAATGGACTTGTTCGTGTTCGTTTGTGTTTGTTTGTTAATTTTAGATTTTTAGGCAACGAACACAAATGAGCACAAACTAATGTTCATGAACACAAATGTAAACAAACGAACACAAACAATCGATCATGAACAAAATATATAATACACTGGCACTTATTAGATATTTAATTTGTTGTAATTTTGAAGTATTTAAATACATATAAAAACTAAAAACACTAATTAACTATCGAACACGTTACCAAACGTTCACGAACATAAATGAACGAACATGACCTTTGTTCATGTTTGTTCATTTAACTAAACGAACGAAATTTCTTGTTCGTGTTTGTTTGTTTAATAAACGAACGAACACAAACGAACTTCCCGCCGAACGGTTCACGAACTGTTCGCCGAACGTTTGGTTCGTTTGCAGCCCTCACTACACATGGTCTGATAAGGAGAAAATATGTGCATGACAAGTTAAAAATAGTGACTAAAGAAATAATTTCTCGAACCTAAAGAAGAAAACTGATATTTGAAAACACCGTAAGAACGATCCGCCTAATTTACTCGAAATATTATGTATATTTGATGGTGGTGGTTGTCGGTGAAGGGTTGGTTTGGTATAGTTATTGCTAGGGCATCTAAGAATAGCAGAGGGGGAGGGGCGCGTATTTATTTATTGTTGTTTCTAATTAAAAGGGTAAATTAGTCATTTTACCCAAAGTTAACAGAAAGAATTTTAATGTAATCCATGCAAAGATAAAAGGTGTGCATGACTAGTGAAGAGTAGGCTAAAGCAATAATGTCTCCAAACTAAAGAATAAAGAGTAAACTGCCATTTTGGTCCCTGTGGTTTGGCCAGTTTTGCCACTTTAGTCCAAATCTCAAACTTATTACATCTGGGTCCCTGTGGTTTGCATTTTATTGCCATTTTAGTCCAAAACTCAAAATTTCTCATTTTTGACTGTTTTAAGGTCCCTTTTTGTCCTTTAGTGTAGGGGTAGTTTGGTCATTTTAATTTATTCTTTTAATTAATTAAAACAAAATTAATTATATTATATATATATATATATATATACATATACAGACATTCATCTCCTCATCTTCAAAACCGACACCCACAACCGCTCATCTCCTACCCTCACACCACCAGCAGCACCACCACCGCCACCAACGGCTAACAAACACCCCGACACCTCCATCAAACCACCGCGACATCCTCAACGATCTTGGAAGCAGAAGCCACAATTCAAGCACAGATCCCAGAACTATCAATTAGCCAATTCAGATTTCTTTGTAGACACAAACACACAAAATTCGAAATCACAGATCAGTTATCATCGGAATCCACAGATTTCTGGTTTAAAACGATTTCAAATAGCGCTAAATCCCTAAAAAATGCCTTACCGAACACATTACCGTTATCTTTCTTTCTCACCCCCGGTCTCTCTCTCTACCTGTGATAATGTGGGGATGTCTCAGACAACGGTGGTTGGATTTGGCGGTGGAGGTGGAGGTGGAGGTGACATACCTGAGATTTGGGAATCGGCAAGAGGGCAATAGATGACGAACTAGATCTAGGGTTTCTCTGTCGGTTTAGGTTACAGGGGTTTAGAAAGAGTGTGTGTGTGTTAAGAGAGATGCAATTAACTCACTGAGCCCTTAGATACATGAATCGATGATCGAGATATGCGAGGGTTAATTCACATCTGAAGGAGGATTTCATGGGTTGAAGAGTTCCGATCAAAATGTTGAGGGTGGTTCCAGTGTCGGTTGCCGGAGTGGTGGTGTTGAAGGGTGTAGGTGGTGGCCGGAATGAGTGGTTGTGGGTGTCGGTTTTGTAGGTGAGTGGTCATCGGTTTTGGAGGAGATGAATGTCCGTATATGTATATATATATATATATATATATATATAATATAATTAATTTTGTTTTAATTAATTAAAAGAATAAATTAAAATGACCAAACTACCCCTGCACTAAAGGACAAAAAAGGGACCTTAAAACAGTAAAAAATGAGAAATTTTGAGTTTTGGACTAAAATGACAATAAAATGCAAACCACAGGGACCCAGATGTAATAAGTTTGAGATTTGGACTAAAGTGGCAAAACTAACCAAACCTCAGGTACCAAAATGACAGTTTACTCAAGAATAAAACTTGAATTTTAAAACACCATAAGGCCATCAGGTATACCGGTTCTAGATCCCAGCTCAACGTCACATCATGAGCTCCACCCATCCCAGACTTTCACCCAAAACTTATATTATAATCATCGTCTGTTTTACTCTTTTTTACATTATTTTAAACATTTAACATATAAAAAGTTAAATAAAAAGGGGAGGTACTGAAATTAAAAAAAAAGGAAAGAGTGGGAGAAGAGAGATAAGACTGAAATAAAAAAAAGTGAGTGGGACGGCTCAGAGCCTCGTCTCAATGGTCACGACGCAAGGTGGGACGAGGGAGGGTGGGGTGGTGTGTCCCTGCTCCCATGATGCCAGGTGACTCCTAAGTATCTTTTCAGGTTCCCAACATGTCTACCAAATAGTCTAAGAACGATCCGTCTAATTTACATTATGTACATATATGTAGTTTTTTAGTTTCAAGTTATATATATATATATATATATATACACACACAAAAGGGCGTAGCTTTGTGGGGGCGGCCGCCCCCCCCCCCCCCCCCCCCCGAACTTTTCGCTCGTTAGTGGAACGTATATAGTTTTCGTATAGAAAATTTTGGGTGTATACGTTTTTTACCCCCCCCCCCCCCCCCCCCCCGGTTTTATAGAAATTTTTGGTATATACGTTTTCGAACCCCCCCCCCCCCCCCCATCCGGTCAGAAATCTCAAGATTCGCCACTGCCCACTGTACACATACAAACTATATATGCGACCATTTAACTTAGTTATTATAACTCGTATAACGTTCTTACAGTTTGATCAAAACACATATACAACTCATTAACTTGTTTAGGTCATTTAAATAAAGTGATCACACAAGCAGGGGCGCACTTAGTGTTACTCCGAGGGGGCGCCCGACCCCTCGAACTTTTCGATGCGTAGTGTTATGAATAGTAATTTCGTATAGAATTTTTTTAGGTATATACGTTTCCACCCCCGGTTTCGGAAAAATTGGGGGGGGGGGGGGGGGGGGCGAAGCTTCGCCAATGCACACGAGTTGTGTTTGAATTACTTGTATTTAATTTCATTGTGACCCGATTAAAAGTTATACTTTTAATACAAATGAACATATGAATCATATAAGGTTTATGAATTCAGCACGACAACTGAAAACGATTAACATCGGTAATTTTGACTTAATAGGAAATAGTTTAGAAATATATAAAAAACATAGGGTTGGTGATGAAAGCTCGACAACAAACCAGTTGACCGATAGTGGGTTTGTTCAATTCTGCACGTCAAAAGCTTTTTACTTTTTTTTTTCTTTCTAAATTAGTCAACGTGTCCATCAAATAAAATGCCCCACAATATCCCAGTTTTCACCAATTCCTCTTCCAAAATTTTAATTTTACTTAAACTAGTGCGTTACACCTGCGCCTTGCGACGGGGCAACCCGATTTTTAATGAAAACGTAGACGCAATAGTAAAAATAACGTCAATGGCAGGAACTCGTTTGATATTGATTCGGTTCATTAAGATACTGACACTTAACTAAACAGAAACAAAAAAAAGTCATGATACAACCAAAAATATACTGAGATGTGTTTACATCGATCGGAACAATAAAAACGAATATCAATTTAGAACTGACGTTGTTTGGTCAGTATTAAACCGTTCTTTTTGATACATGTACGACATCAGGTTCGATTGAAACTTAAAAAAGAAAAACAAAAACCAAAAAACAGAAAAAGAAAAAGGAAAGTTGAAAAAAATAACAAAAGGACAAAGTTCATAAATTATATATATATAATATAATATAATAAAATAAAATAATAATTGGTCCCAAATATTTTTAAACATATTTTTCTGATATATTGACACATAGGGGATAATTAAAGGGAAAATAATTTTACATTTAAAAAAAAAGTGTTAAAATTAGGACCAGAAACACGTGTAGAGTGTAGTTGCCAAACTCTACCACGTAACCAGCTTGTTTATTATTTTTATTCATTTATAGTTTTCGTTACCTTACAAGTTACAACAAGTAGAGCTTATGACGAAGATGTAATCGAGTGGACCAGGTTGGTCACCATACACTTGAATTGAGATACTAAGTATAAACTAGTTCGAGTTTGTTAACATTTTTTTATAATAACCAAGCCATATTTGTGGACCTGGTTAATCGAGTCCAAAAGCATGATCCTGAGATTTATGAGTGTAGTCTTAAAAAGACTTGGTATTGCTATTCAAAAATGAGTAGCGGTGCAGCTTGTTGTCCGTTTACCTTCTATTTCGATAAAAAACATAAGCCTGAATCCATATTTTATAGAGTAAATTACAAAGTTCGTCCTTTATGTATGTCATTTATTACAAAGTATGTCCTTTATTTTTAATAAGCTCAGAAAACATACTTAATGTTTGAAAAACCATTCAGGTTATGTCCTTTACCCTAAACCTAGTTTGTTTTCCCAGTTAAGTCAGGTCACGTGAGAAGCACATGAGGACATTAATGTCATTCTACCTACCAATTAATGTGCCCTGTTATAAAAACCCTAAACCCCACCATCATCTTCTCCATCTTTCAATCAGCTGCACAGAATGAACAACAACAAAAGCAGAGAAACTGATTTTCACACACAATGAAGATCCAACAGCCTTTCTCTTTCACAATGAACAACAACAAATCGTTGCCTTTCTTTTTCACGATGAACAACAACAGGAGCTTGTCACAAACCAACATATAACTCTCTGGTAACTTCAATCACACATCAAATATTAGGTTTTCTTCATTGGAGATGTACTGATCTTCGATTATTGATTAGACTTCGATTCAATAAACGCAAAATCCCCAATTTTGGTCAGTTAGGGTGTTGTAACTTCAATCGGATGAAGATGGAAGGTGATGAAGAAATCGATGATGCTCAAAATCAGATGTTTCGAATTCGCTTTCATATTTTGAAGCAAAGAAATTAAAAATATCAGATTATCATCCTTTGATTTTGAAATTCGGGTTCGGTCTTCGTTCATCATCTTCACATCTGTTTTTCGTCACGCACACAACTGTGTGTGAGAGAGTAGATAAAGAAACTGGGGAGGTAGATTTGGAGTAGAGAGAAACAGGGGTCGTGGATTTAGATTTGATTTTTCGGCATACATATTTGCGATGGAGATAGAGATAATTGTAGGTTGTTGGATCTGCTTGTTGGTTGGTGGATTTAACCAGATGAAGGTGGTGGTGGATTTGGTTGTTCGATTTTTCTTGGCCAGATTTGGTGGTTGTGCCAGTGGTACGTACAGAGAGAGTCGGAGCAGAGGGGAGGGGAGGGGAGGGGGGTGTTAGTATATAATATTTTTGTTTAGGGTTTTTATAACAGGGCACATTAATTGGTAGGTAGAATGACATTAATGCCCTCATGTGCTTCTCACGTGACCTGACTTAACTGGGAAAACAAACTAGGTTTAGGGTAAAGGACATAACCTGAATGGTTTTTCAAACATTAAGTATGTTTTCTGAGCTTATTAAAGATAAAGGACATACTTTGTAATAAATGACATACATAAAGGACGAACTTTGTAATTTACTCTATTTTATATACTGAATTTGATTGGACTTAAAGCATTTATATTGGAGCATCTATCCTATACAACTAGTAGTTTACCCGTCCGCTGTCCGGGTATATATGATTAACATCATCCAAACTCACTGCTGTCCGGGTATATATGATTAACATCATCCAAACTCACTGTATATTTTAATATCACGATGACTACTTATTTAACTATTAAGAACATCAATAACTATGTCTATATTTAAAATAATGTTGACTTTTAATTTGATTTCGATTAATAACTACAACTCTTCTTGAATTGTCATACATACTAATTTATAATCTTACATCTAATTCGCACAATTTAAAATATTTAATTAATTATTTGTAATTGATTAACGTAGGAATTGCTAACACCATTAAATGAAGATAAAAGAGATCTATCAATGATACATGTTTACAAAAGTATTAAAAAAACTATCAACACAACCAAACGTAGATTATATTTATGTCATGAGAATATTATTTAAGAACATCAATAACAGTGTCTACATTTAAGATAATAATGACTTGTAATAAATGATAAACATGCAGGATACATATACAAAAAAAAGCAGATAATGTTATCAAGATTTCACAAGTATATTACAAAAGAACCAAAAAAACACAATATATACTATAATATACAATAAATCATAAACATGCAGAATACATATACAAAAAAAACTAATTGATGTTATCAGGATCTCCCAAGGATATTACACAAAAGCCAAAAAAACACAATATATACTATAATTTACAATTTCGTTGGCAAAACACAAACCATTGTAAAAAACACAATGACTTATTATCCGACTATTAAGAACATCAATAACCATGTCTATATTTAAGATAATAATGACTTTTTATTCGATTGTGATTAGTAACTACAACTGTTCTTATATTCTTATATATCGAATTGTCATACGTACTAACTTAAAATCTTACATCTAATTCACTCAATTTAAAATTTTTAAGTAACTATTTTTAAATTGATTAACATAGCAATTGCTAACACCATTAAATAAAGATAGATGAGATCTATCAAAGTTAGATCAACATAAACTAAATCAATTACAAATCTCTCTATGGTCGCTCGAAGAAAAGGGAGCATATAAAGAACTAAACAGAAAAGTCAGCATCATCAATGATAACAATTACAAGCGAACCTGGAGCAGCATCGGATAACTTGATGAAGTCCTCCACTCTCCCCCATCAGATTTCAAGAACAACGCAGAAGAGTTTATCACACAACTGTTGAAACAAGATCAGAAAATCTGCCACAATCCTAGCCGATCTGCAAAACAAAAGAAATAATGAAATCGCGTGGAAGAAGGCGAGAGTCGTTGAAATCTTAGTGTCACACCCCGACCGCGTAAAACAACAAATCGCGGCGGAAACATCGGGGCGTGTTGCAACAGAATTAATGTTTCATAACCATGGATACCAAAAAGTGTTTCGTTTTATTAAACATTGAATAATTACATCGTCTGGAAATCTAAATACACAAATTAAACGTAGTCTATCATTGTTATTGAGTCACTAAGGCCTTGTCCAGTCCTATGTGAGCATGCATCTTATCAATCGATATCATTCAACAATACCTGAAACATATGTGAAAACGAGGTCAGCAAAGAAATGCTGGCGAGTACATAGGTTTTGTGAAAATAAGATTCATGACTTCTGTTTAAGAAAATGTTTAGTCATGAACCTTGTAATTTGCTTTGCCTTTGTAAATCATTTGAAAAATAATAAGTTCAGGTGATATGTATAATAAGAGAATAATGCATGATTAAATGAATAACCATGTAAAATGAGTTTGTATAAGATAAGTTGTTTGTAAATAAATGTCTTGTGAAAAGTATGTTACTTGTATAAAATGTTCTATGTCTCAAACTGAAATGATTCAAATAACGCTACAATATGTAATACCATACAAACACTTATATATAGGAAGTACCAGCGGCGTATCCACCATGCTTGTATCATATTCCACACGCATTGTTACTTAATCACTTAATCAAACCAACCCACCAAAGTAATGTTCATGCCCAATGTAAATCATGTAATATGTAACCAAAACCCAATCGTATATCGCTTTGAAGCCAATCGTTTACCCAATCGTTAAAACATCGTGTGAAAACCAATCGTTTACCCAATCGTTAAATTCGTTTTAGGTCGTGAAACTACTTAAATGGTCGTCTCGCTAATAACATTCAAACCTTCTTGACTCGCATTAATAAACCCTTACCAAAGGATAGATTAATAATTCGCATTAATAAACCCTTACCAAAGGATAGATTAACATCTCGCATTAATAAACCCTTACCAAAGAGTAAATTAACAATTACAGATTCAGTCGCTACCCACAACACCCACACATAACTACGGGTGTAGTAACTAACGGGATTTGTCAGATCCTATGGTACCATAACCTAATACTGGTCGGCTTGATCATTGCTAATGAATGTCATTTGTTATGTAACTACAACCAACAAGTTTGTTCACTTTTTGAAATCGTTATTAGTTTTGTATAAATCGTCTTAATTGTTTTTGAAACCATTGTTATAACATCGAAAACATTTAGCACATATGAGTCACCCCAAAACAATTGAAAGCAGTAAAATAGGGGAATAATGTACTCGCCTGAGAATGCTTGGAGGTCTTGAACAACAACCAAACAAAGCTAGAGAGAGCACGGAATCAGTCGGCAATCTAAAACTATATAAATAAACCGGACTTAAATCGGGAGATCGGATAGGATGAGGCTTGGTAAACCAAATGAGTGTTGGAACTCATATGATATGGTTTAACAAGACCTACATACTACATTGAGACTAACCTAAGTGCTTTCGACCCATCGCGACCCATTAAGGTAACTTATGCTACTTTAACGCGTCGTGCGCGTGAAACGCGTTCAGACCGTCTAACTAGTCCTATGACAAGTGTTATATGCCTAAACATGTTACATAATCAGTTATGTGACAAAAGTTTAGGTTACATATGCTTAATTACCAATTATACATGAAAAGGGTATTCTGGTAATTTACCTAAGGCATATAAACTACCTATCATACAACTACTTAAACGAAGCGACCATAGGGTATAACCTCGGAAGGTTATTCCCTACCTACTATGGTCGCCTAATGTATTTGGTCGGATCCTAATGATCGACCAAATGGGTCGGGTTCGAGGTATAAGCGATTTATTAGATCGCTTACCCTACGACCCTAGACAACGTGGTAATCAGTAGGCATAGTCCCAAGGGACTATAACCAACGTGATTACACTCACGTTGCGAAGTTCAAACGAACTTCGCATTGACCATAATTGGTCAATGTAGAAAGTCAAACAAAGTTTGACTTTCAGACTCGAAAGACTCGAAAAGCAATAAAAGAACGAAAGAATACTTACGAAGGGTCCCCGAATGCTAACTTCGATTCAAAAATCTCAGGTATGAAACAATAGTTTCAACTTAGAGTTTCTCAAATCAAAGTTCTTGTAATTTTGAAGCATGGGGGGTGGGGTATTTATAGTAAAAGGTCCACCGTTAAGATCGTTTCATGGAAAACGTGCCTTAATCCCACCCGTACAAGTGTCGGGACCTTATGGTGACTAAAATGTGATCCTTATCAGATGACTAGACAAATGAGAATGTGTGGTGGTGGATCAAACAGCTGCAATCTGCTGTTAGAAACATTTAACCTGGTCAGAAGGTCTGACGCGGGCCGCCTAAGGATGTTAAGATCCTGAGGCGGGCCGCCTAGGAGTCACAAATCAGAACAAAGTTTCAGAAATGTCAGTTTCAGTCCCTGCACGTGTTTAAGGCCATTTCCGACACTTCTAAGGCCCGTAAAGCCAACTTTAAGGCCCTAAAATGTTGCCTAAACATTGAGGACATGAAACATGCTCAAAAATATGCCGGGTGTTGGTTCGTTTGGTCGTACGAACGCGATGTTCGCTTAATTACGACGGAATGCGCATAAGCGCGAAAAACGATCCAAATGACGCGACGAATGGATTTTTGACAAGCCAAACACTAAAGCATAATATAGTCATGCTTACATAAATTTTTGGATGTCCGGATGTATTTAGAACGTGAGTTATGCGTAAAAATGCAAACTTGTGTACTTTTTGACACTTTTAGTCCCTGAATGACCCAAAAGTTTATTTTAGCACACCAAACACCTCAAAGCCTATTTCTAAGTTATGTAAAGGTTATTTAAGGTATGTTAAGCCTATGTCACTATTCCGGAGTGTTTGTTGCATTAAACTGGTTATATTTACGCATCGGTGCGCGTATAACCTTCCAGAAAGCGATTTAGAGTTTGAAATTGAACAAGAATTGATATGTGCAAATGATACACATATTTTTACAAATCCCAAGTATGAAATATAATATTTCATTGGTTCGGTATTTGTTTGATGGCCGTGGAGGCACAGGTGTTACAGTCTCCCCTACTTTAGGAAATTTCGTCCCGAAATTTATTTAGAGGAAACTTGTGAGAGCTTGAAAACATGAAGTTGAAAAGATCGAACAATATTGATTAGGGTTCTGAACTTCTAGTAACCTTTAATAACATCATGATTGCAATGTAAGAGGGATACTTATATACAAGTATATGAAGCGTCATTGGTGCGTCCACCGTACCTCTATTACATCGTTCTCATTTCGTTATTGTCGTCACTATCGGTTCTTACACATAATAAATCTTACTGTGGTTACCGTGCACTGTATCTCATAACTATGTACGCATCCATAATTAGACAATTCCTTGCACAGTTCGCACAGTCTATTTTATAATATGTAGGGTAAAACCAAATGAACAATCCTGTGATGAGTGTGACTAGACCGCCATAGAGTCCTTTTAATTAAATCAATAAATGATCTAAATAGACTATCAAGAAGTCTGTTCAGCTACATCACTAGATGTCATTCTTTAACCAAATTGTGAATCAATCTTTTTGACTAGACCACTAAGAGGGTCTCTTATGAAACATGGAATGGTACTATATAACCCAAGGGTCTTAACTATTACATAGAAGCCCATTAAGGATTGAAGGTAGTACCTTTTGAATATCCTGCTACGAATCCCTCATATGAAGATATGAAAGATTCTGCGAGGATTTGGATAACGAATATCCAGAGTATTAAAAACACAAAAATGCATAAAATAAAACATAAGATGAATAAACACATAGTCACATAACCACAAAATTGTTTAACTAGAAGTTTGTTCTGCTAACAGAGTACATGTATTTAAAGCACACTAGGAATCCATCTCGTGGATTTCATTTGGCACTTTAAACATTATCAAGAATCTAACTATAAAGATAGAAAGATTCAAAAAGAAAATTCGATTTCGATTATAAAGAATCGAAATGTTCGAATTAAGGTACATAAGGAATCCAATTAAGGACTCTGATTTGAATGATGATTATCCACAAGGGTCTAATTGTGGAGATAAAAAGATCCCATATGGATTTTAGAAGTTGAAGATGTTTTGAAACCTTGCACTGGATGTGCTTAGGTCAAAACATGATGTAAAATGCTTATGAAGTTGAGATGCTTGATATGTCAAGGCGACATATGAAGCAGAATTTTGAAGGTTAAGTCAATGTATGAGGAAAATATTTTTGAAAACTATGCATGGGGTTCTTTTAAGAAAAATGTGTTTAACGTTTTTGAAACCTTATATATAATACTTTTTAAAATCATAAAGTAGGTGTATTAGGTAGATATATTTACAAAAATGTTTTAAAATCATGCGAGATGAAAGTTTGAAATTGTGTATAAGGTTTTTGAAAGACATGAATGATGCTTTTCGAAATCATGCACTCGATAAGAAAATGTATTGGGTTAATATTGTCTTCAGACTATATGAAATATTTTGAAATTAGGAAGGTTGGTTTTGATAACATGGCCAATGTTTTTGAAATAACATAGACAATGCATCTAGAAAAATTGTTTTCAAACTATATGAAATGTTTTGAGATCATGAAGATTGTTTTGAAATACTTGTACTGTATATGTTGAAAAATCAAAACGGAATGGGTATGAGATTTGAAAATACCCTTAGTTATCTAACCAAGGATTTAAAGGCACAGATGTGCGAAAAGCACGATTACTCATAATGTCACTTAATTTTCTGTACTTTGTTTCTTAGAGTGAAACGAGTACTTAAAATTTTCGAGGGAATCATGAGCAATCATTTGAAAGAGAGAAATCACAAGAGTAGTTTGTAAGGTACATAGTTCCTTGATGTAGGTATCATAGGAAAAGCCATACACTCCTAGCAGGGGGTTGAGCTGGTTGGTTGGGGAACTGCTTTACCATTGTGAGCGACCATGGCGAAGTTCTGAGAAGCCTTTCGCTTCTTTGACTTCTTAGGGGATCGTTCATCCATGGTCTTTGATTCCTCGATTGGTTTCTTGGCTGATGGTGTTGTCGCCTGACTAGGTCCTGCCTGTCTTGGTGACTCTTGAGTGGCTTCATCCTGGAGATGATACATGGCAGTAGCTAATTCAACAGTCTTCAGGACTACTTCGCCTATTCGCTGAGCGAATTTGGCTGCTTGCTCAGATATCTGGGCGTCATTGTGATGAAGAGACATTCTTGAAGAAAAAGAAAGGCATAGGGAGAAACAGGTGAAAGGTTATTGGACAATCAAAACAGAAAGATAACGCATGAAAATTGCGATCATTTGTTTGTTACCTAAGGCAAACAAATGAGACGGTGACTAATCAAAGTAAATGGGTAAAAAATAATGTATCGCGAAGACATGCTCGCCTATAAGTGAACACTCATCCCAAGAATTCCCAGGTAAGCACAACTGGTCTCGCGTCTGATGAGATGTATACGAAGTGCTTGCCTAGACAGAAAACCCAGAATACAGGCATTCACCCTTCCAGTTTGCACGTGTTCACATTATTTAAAACCCAAAACCTTGACGAAGTTTTGAAAACTCAAAGGGGTTCAAAACCATATAATAGAGAGTTCAAAACCTTACAATAGAGGGTTCAAAACCTAGTAATCAATCATCCTAGAACAGATGATTAGTTTTCAAAGCGGTTTTGAAATTTATGTTCTTGTTGTGGTCGTCGCCTAAGGATAGGTGACGGTATTGTTTTATGACTAAACGCAAGTAAACTCGCGTTAGGGTCCTAAGAAGGTTATAGACTAGGTCAAAGCATTACTAATAACCTAATTCCCTATAACCATTGGCTCTGATACCATCTTTTCTGTCACACCCCGACCGCGTAAAACAACAAATCGCGGCGGAAACATCGGGGCGTGTTGCAACAGAATTAATGTTTCATAACCATGGATACCAAAAAGTGTTTCGTTTTATTAAACATTGAATAATTACATCGTCTGGAAATCTAAATACACAAATTAAACGTAGTCTATCATTGTTATTGAGTCACTAAGGCCTTGTCCAGTCCTATGTGAGCATGCATCTTATCAATCGATATCATTCAACAATACCTGAAACATATGTGAAAACGAGGTCAGCAAAGAAATGCTGGCGAGTACATAGGTTTTGTGAAAATAAGATTCATGACTTCTGTTTAAGAAAATGTTTAGTCATGAACCTTGTAATTTGCTTTGCCTTTGTAAATCATTTGAAAAATAATAAGTTCAGGTGATATGTATAATAAGAGAATAATGCATGATTAAATGAATAACCATGTAAAATGAGTTTGTATAAGATAAGTTGTTTGTAAATAAATGTCTTGTGAAAAGTATGTTACTTGTATAAAATGTTCTATGTCTCAAACTGAAATGATTCAAATAACGCTACAATATGTAATACCATACAAACACTTATATATAGGAAGTACCAGCGGCGTATCCACCATGCTTGTATCATATTCCACACGCATTGTTACTTAATCACTTAATCAAACCAACCCACCAAAGTAATGTTCATTCCCAATGTAAATCATGTAATATGTAACCAAAACCCAATCGTATATCGCTTTGAAGCCAATCGTTTACCCAATCGTTAAAACATCGTGTGAAAACCAATCGTTTACCCAATCGTTAAATTCGTTTTAGGTCGTGAAACTACTTAAATGGTCGTCTCGCTAATAACATTCAAACCTTCTTGACTCGCATTAATAAACCCTTACCAAAGGATAGATTAATAATTCGCATTAATAAACCCTTACCAAAGGATAGATTAACATCTCGCATTAATAAACCCTTACCAAAGAGTAAATTAACAATTACAGATTCAGTCGCTACCCATAACACCCACACATAACTACGGGTGTAGTAACTAACGGGATTTGTCAGATCCTATGGTACCATAACCTAATACTGGTCGGCTTGATCATTGCTAATGAATGTCATTTGTTATGTAACTACAACCAACAAGTTTGTTCACTTTTTGAAATCGTTATTAGTTTTGTATAAATCGTCTTAATTGTTTTTGAAACCATTGTTATAACATCGAAAACATTTAGCACATATGAGTCACCCCAAAACAATTGAAAGCAGTAAAATAGGGGAATAATGTACTCGCCTGAGAATGCTTGGAGGTCTTGAACAACAACCAAACAAAGCTAGAGAGAGCACGGAATCAGTCGGCAATCTAAAACTATATAAATAAACCGGACTTAAATCGGGAGATCGGATAGGATGAGGCTTGGTAAACCAAATGAGTGTTGGAACTCATATGATATGGTTTAACAAGACCTACATACTACATTGAGACTAACCTAAGTGCTTTCGACCCATCGCGACCCATTAAGGTAACTTATGCTACTTTAACGCGTCGTGCGCGTGAAACGCGTTCAGACCGTCTAACTAGTCCTATGACAAGTGTTATATGCCTAAACATGTTACATAATCAGTTATGTGACAAAAGTTTAGGTTACATATGCTTAATTACCAATTATACATGAAAAGGGTATTCTGGTAATTTACCTAAGGCATATAAACTACCTATCATACAACTACTTAAACGAAGCGACCATAGGGTATAACCTCGGAAGGTTATTCCCTACCTACTATGGTCGCCTAATGTATTTGGTCGGATCCTAATGATCGACCAAATGGGTCGGGTTCGAGGTATAAGCGATTTATTAGATCGCTTACCCTACGACCCTAGACAACGTGGTAATCAGTAGGCATAGTCCCAAGGGACTATAACCAACGTGATTACACTCACGTTGCGAAGTTCAAACGAACTTCGCATTGACCATAATTGGTCAATGTAGAAAGTCAAACAAAGTTTGACTTTCAGACTCGAAAGACTCGAAAAGCAATAAAAGAACGAAAGAATACTTACGAAGGGTCCCCGAATGCTAACTTCGATTCAAAAATCTCAGGTATGAAACAATAGTTTCAACTTAGAGTTTCTCAAATCAAAGTTCTTGTAATTTTGAAGCATGGGGGGTGGGGTATTTATAGTAAAAGGTCCACCGTTAAGATCGTTTCATGGAAAACGTGCCTTAATCCCACCCGTACAAGTGTCGGGACCTTATGGTGACTAAAATGTGATCCTTATCAGATGACTAGACAAATGAGAATGTGTGGTGGTGGATCAAACAGCTGCAATCTGCTGTTAGAAACATTTAACCTGGTCAGAAGGTCTGACGCGGGCCGCCTAGGAGTCACAGATCAGAACAAAGTTTCAGAAATGTCAGTTTCAGTCCCTGCACGTGTTTAAGGCCATTTCCGACACTTCTAAGGCCCGTAAAGCCAACTTTAAGGCCCTAAAATGTTGCCTAAACATTGAGGACATGAAACATGCTAAAAAATATGCCGGGTGTTGGTTCGTTTGGTCGTACGAACGCGATGTTCGCTTAATTACGACGGAATGCGCATAAGCGCGAAAAACGATCCAAATGACGCGACGAATGGATTTTTGACAAGCCAAACACTAAAGCATAATATAGTCATGCTTACATAAATTTTTGGATGTCCGGATGTATTTAGAACGTGAGTTATGCGTAAAAATGCAAACTTGTGCACTTTTTGACACTTTTAGTCCCTGAATGACCCAAAAGTTTATTTTAGCACACCAAACACCTCAAAGCCTATTTATAAGCCATGTAAAGGATATTTATGGTATGTTTAACTTATGGTCATGTTCCGGAATGTCCGTTACAGTTCAAATTGGCATACTTTTGCAGTTTGTCAAATTTAGTCCCTGTAAGCGATTTAACTTGATTTTGCCATACCAAAGCCTTCAAAACTTATTTCTAAGTTATGTAAAGGTTATTTAAGGTATGTTAAGCCTATGTCACTATTCCGGAGTGTTTGTTGCATTAAACTGGTTATATTTACGCATCGGTGCGCGTATAACCTTCCAGAAAGCGATTTAGAGTTTGAAATTGAACAAGAATTGATATGTGCAAATGATACACATATTTTTACAAATCCCAAGTATGAAATATAATATTTCATTGGTTCGGTATTTTTTTGATGGCCGTGGAGGCACAGGTGTTACACTTAGGAAGTGTTAATTGTAGCGTATAATATTTTATACATATTTCACTCTTTAATCTTTCTTTATATTTAATTTAATAAAATTAACATCCATTGGATACAAAGTAAACACAATGACAAGAACACATAACATAATGTATAGAAAACCCACCTAAGTTGCAAAACACAACAATTAGACGCAAATAACACAATATATAGAAACAGTTGCAATACCATAGCTAATATTAACACTATCCATACCACCAATATTCAAGTATTTCTTTATTTAATTAAACAAACAATAAAATATAAAAGATAATAAAAGATACGCAATCAACATCATATCTATCACAATCAAAACAACTTCATCATCACCGGCGTTTCATATCTCCTTGAAGATCATCGCCGCCGAAGATTTGATCGACAAAAAGGTAACTTCCGATTGTAAATCTTAACGGTTTAATTTCTATTAGATTTCTAAACCTCTGTTAGATTCTTAATCAGCCACATATGATGGTTACTGCGGCGAATAACTTGTTTGTAGACGTCAAATCTGATTTTAGGTTTCAATCATCTTCAACCTCTCATATGTTATGTATAGTTGATATATATCTTATGTATTGCATGTTATGGACATTGTCGAACTAATGTTTACATTATAATGATAATAATATATGAAAAAGTTGCAATCAAACAATTGGGGGTGTTTGGGTTAGCTTATTTTGAAGCAACTTATGACCTATTGACTTATAAAAGTTAATAAGTTATTTTTTGAGTGTTTGGGTTAGCTTATTTTAAAGGGTTTTGTGTGTTGACAAGCCATTTTTGAGAAGTCACAATTTCTAACTTCTCACTTGTCACTTATATAAGTTAATATGTCATTTTTAAGAAGGAATCCCAAACACACACGGATGAAAACATATGATTCTGTTATAAATTTTTTTATTTTTGGGGTTCCTTCTCTAAAAGTACTTATTAACTTATATAAGTCATAAGTGAGGAGTTACAAATACTAACTTATCAAAAACAACTTCTCAACACACAAAAATAACTTGAATAAGCTAACCCAAACACTATAAACACAACTTATTAAATTTTATAAGTCAATAAGATATAAGTTGCTCCAAAATAACCTAACCCATGTACGATTACGCTAAAAGAGATATTTTACGAATATATATATTTACTGATATATTGAAACGGTATACAGAAGAGATCTATTGCACATTATGAATTAGGAATAGTATTCTCATGACATAAGATTACATATTAACACATTGTGTATTAATACTAACAGTTAATATTAAATGTTATATATCACAGGTATACAAAAATGATTACGTCCTGCCTGTGTCTATTACAAAACCCTAAATCATTGAAACTGGTATGCTGTAATGCCTTCAATAAGTAAGTGTAAACTTCATTACGTAAACTGAAATTAGTAAATGTAACTACAGGCATTACCAATTGAGTTTGTATAGCTTGTGGGAGGAGATTACTGGAACCGGACAAAGATAACGATAAATCATGAAAGCGGAATAAGCTGTACATCATGGCTGAGAAGTGTAAGAGGTGAAAGTGTTGTCACTGACGGATGGATAAGTATTGTAAAAGGTCTTAAATTGACAAAGAACACCTTATTGGTTTTGAGGATAATCAAAGAAAAATGTCTACAAATACATTGTTTCATAGAAAACGTTTGTGATGAATCGTTCTTGACAGTCAACCGTTACGGAGATTTAAAGATCATAGTAAGTATAGTTATATGTTAGTAGGAATTTGTTTTTTGTTATACTTGTCAGCAAATGGAAAAAAAAGAATATATGTTTATAAAATATTTCACAACTTTTCAGGTCATTCCAGAAGCTTATGTGAACAAATTTTACTGTTACTGGCCAGTAAAAGATTCTTATAACATATACGCAGCAGGTTAGTGTTGGAAAGTTGAGACCGAAAAAATAAATGCATGCTACGTTTTTGCTAAAGGGTGTCCGGAGATGTTTGAATACATTAACATAGAAGAAGGTGATATACTGATGTTGATGAAAACAGACAGCGAATCGTTTGACTTGACACTTTATCATAGCGGAGTTGAGGTTGTTTTTAGAAAGAAGGAGACAACTAAAGACAGTTCAGTTGTTGAAATACCTAAACACACATACTATGAACACTTCAACTCTGTAAGTAATTTAAAGTAAGTTAAAATAGTTTGCTAATCAATACGACTTATTTACGGATGTTATCGTATAACAGATCTTTACTGATCAAGAAGACTCAATCAACCAATTGATTACTGGGGTAATGAGTTTTCATATTTTTACAATACAATATATTGATCCTCAGATGTTAATGAATTTTAAAAATCTTGGATGCAGATGAATGATGAGAAACATGATGTGAATAAGAAAAGTGTTGAAAAAGAAAAGTTGAAGTCTGAAAGAAAGAGTTTTGTAAGTGAAGGAAATAACAACCAGACAAAAGAAGATGTAAGTCTTTGAAACATAATAACGGATAAGTTATTTGTTCATATTATTATACATTCTTAGTTGACGATTGTAGTTTAATTTGCTTTAGGGGTATTGGATTTTAATAATCCCAACTTTCACTAATTGGCCGGTAATAATCCCAACTTCAAAAATAGCCTACAACACTCCCAACTTGTAACATTTTGGCCAGCAATGATCCTTGTCTAACTGGGTTAGTTAATAGTGACGTGGCAAGTGACGTGGCAGCTGACGTGTTTAAAACTTGAAATATTTTGGCCACCAATAATCCCAAGTTTCACTAATTGGCCGGTATAATCCTCCAGTCACCACCATCATCTCTTCCGACCACCACCATCATCTCCGACCACCACAGCACCGCCACCACATCACCGCCACCACAGCACCACCACCACCACCACCACCACCACGACCACCACAGCACCGCCACCACCACCACCACCACCACCACAACACCGCCACCACCACCACCACAACACCGCCACCGCCACCACCACCACCACCACCACAGCACCGCCACCACCACCACCACCACCACACCACCACCACCACCACCACCAGTCACCACCATCATCTCCGACCTCCATCTCCATTGAGGTGGTGTGGTGGTGGTGGTGGTGGCGGTGCTGTGGTGGTGGTGGTGGCGGTGCTGTGGTGGCGGTGATGTGGTGGCGGTGCTGTGGTGGTCGGAGATGATGGTGGTGGTCGGAAGAGATGATGGTGGTGACTGGAGGATTATACCGGCCAATTAGTGAAACTTGGGATTATTGGTGGCCAAAATATTTCAAGTTTTAAACACGTCAGCTGCCACGTCACTTGCCACGTCACTTTTAACTAACCCAGTTAGACAAGGATCATTGCTGGCCAAAATGTTACAAGTTGGGAGTGTTGTAGGCTATTTTTGAAGTTGGGATTATTACCGGCCAATTAGTGAAAGTTGGGATTATTAAAATCCAATACCCCTTTGCTTTATTGTTACGGGCTGTAATAACAGGTTAAAAAGAAAGGTAAACAGATTGCATCCGATTCTACATCTGAAGAACCTAAACAACTGATATGCTGTACAACTTATGATCATTCTACTGTGTCAGCAACTAGACGACAAACACGTGATCGTTTGGTAAGTTAAGCATAAGTTAACAAAATATTCCAATAAATATTTCTTATACATTAACATATATACTATATATATATATATATATTGAAAGGAAATGCATGTTTGAAATGATAAGGTTAACAAAAACGGGAAAAGAAGTCGGATGGCGTTGAAGGTAAGCAATGAAGACGAAAAACGTGTTGCACATCAAAATTATGATCAAGAAAGTGGTGCGTATCAATTCAACAGGAAAGAAAATTATCGAATGGTATGTCATTTCTGTTATTTAATTAGAACAATTGACAACACCATTCATGAGGCTATTTATACGTACAGAATTACTAGTTAAACACATAACAATTGAACTTGGTTTGGAACAAAAAACCTTAAAACAGTTGTTTTTTTTCTAAGCAATAAAGTATAACTTTACTTATAACCTTCATAAAATAACTATAATAGATAATAGATACTAAATTATGTTTATTCAAAAATTAACAATTGATATTTGTTGCTGCTGACAATTATATCCAACACGGCTAATATACTTCTTAACTCTAACATCAATGCAACGATTACCTGTAGAAGTTGTAAACAGGGCAAGGCTAACAAAGAAGGTGCATCAGATGAATGTCAGAAACATGGATGGGAAAACAGTTGCGAAGATAGTTAAGCGACAAAAGGACAGAAATGGATTTAGGTATGCGATTGAAGGGTGGCCAAGTTTCATAAAGGAAAATGATATTAGCACGGGTGACAATATGCATTTAACCTATGTAGAATCAGCAAACATCTTCATGTTAACGCATGTGGATGCAGTCAGCCAAGCTTAACAGTTAACGTTATATGCTAATGATGCAGATGTCTGCGTATATAAACTAATGCCTTTTGTCGTCATCATTTGATGGTTTTTGGTTGGACATGTTGGTACAGTTTATTGGTTGGTTGGTAGTCTAACCTTGATGACAATTATTAGTATATTAGGGCATGGATGACATATTTTGTTTAGAATTATAATTTGCAAACGGTAGTCGAAGTTCATATTAGTTATAAATTTAGCTGTGTTTTCCTGTATACAACATTAGAAGTCTTATTGGTAATATTTCCATCATCCAAATACACTGCATATTTTAATATCATAATGACTTCTTATCCAACTATTAAGAACATCAATAAGTGTCTCCATAAATAAGTGTCTCCATATTTAAGATAATAATGACTTTTTTATGCGATTGCGATTAGAAGCTACAACTATTCTTGTATTGTCATACATCGAATTGTCAAACATAGTAAATTAAAATCTTACATCTAATTGGCACAATTTAAAATGAATTAGTTATTTGTAAATTGATAAACGTAGAAATTAATAACACCATTAGATGAACTTAGATAATATATATGAAAGTTAGATGTTTTCAAAGTGTTGAAAGAACTACCGATGACAAACAAACGTTGATTATATTTACTGGCATAAAATATTACACACCAAACATATTATAAGCATAATAGAACAATTAAAATAACACATTAATTTCGAATATTGATTCTCCATATACAACAAAATACCAACCACAAAAACAACCACAAACATAATACTATGTATATAACACAATGATAACAACAAACAACTAAATACAAAACCATAACTAAACATGTGGTGAAACTACAGTTTCAATATAGCTTGCACCTACAATGCCTTGTGTAAAGATGATAGGAAAATAACCATGCATCTTCTTTGCCCTTACGTTTATCTGAGCAACATCACCCCATTCGTGTACTATAATTAATTTGTTATTACCATCAATGTAGTGCACAGATGACCCTATCATCAACGGCATAAACACACGGGGTACAAAAGACACCACTTTCGACCAAGTATTATTTTGTAGACGCCACAATTGAACATCTACACTACACATTCCAATACTAACCAACATATGAAGTTCATCTCGTATAGTCACCAACTGACCTATAGATTCCACACTCAATGTATCTGGGTAACCTACATTTTCTATTACCTTCGACTCAACATCCAAACGAAGAATCGCTGTGTTACCCATACACCAGAATTTGGTCAGTACAAAATACAAACTTTTCCTACAAAACGTCCCAACGGACCAACTATAAACAGCAATATCATATGGACTATCAATTAAGAACCTTGGAGTTGACCATGAACCTTCACTAAACGAATAAATATTAACAGTCAACCTGAAATGAGTGCGTTTAATGTGCACAATTTTGTAATCACCAGCAGAGTCAACACAAAACCGAAGACTATCATCATCCATATTGTAAAATCCCTGATAATTAGAATTTCTCAGCATCTTGAACACACGAGTTAGTGGATTCCAAACAACCAAATCACCAGTATTACATAAGCAAACACATACCATGCCATCCAAACTTGCTAAAAAGATCACATTACATGGATGACAATCGAAGGGAATGTGAATATTATTGCCTAAAACACATCTAGGAGATGCAACATCAACATAACGAATCGCACACGATGATTTGTCAAGAGCAATTATTTTCTGGTCACCTAATACTCGCAAGAAACGACAATTATTCTTAGCAAACTCAGGAGTTGAAAGATAGGCTAACCACTCTTTAGACACAGCCTTGCACCGTATAACCTCCATTGCCGGAAGTCTTGGAATAATCTTCATCAATATTAACAGAGATGGAAGATCCTTCATATTCACTTACGATTATACTTTAATTAAAAATACTGACGTTGATAGAAAGAGGAAGAAAACACATACGAAAAGCGATTCCTTTGAAAAATGAATACCTACATAGAAACTACCCCAATTAACAGTTGACACAGGTGAGTAAAACCTCCTAAATCTCCGAGTAGTGGTGGTAAACGGTTTTCACACACTATGGGCGATAGGGGGTAAATAAAATTAAATAACAATATATATTAGAAACCATTTCTAATTTACAGGTAAACATATACACATACATGGAGATACTTTTTAATCAATCACATACACAAATATACTTTTTATTAATTAATCTTATTTTTATAAATTACTTTGTTAGTTGTCAAACATTGTGTTATTACAATTGTGAAAATAATTACATCGTAGATTTTTTTTTGGCATTGGGTTTTATATATTATTTTGTACTTTTTATAAAAATATTGTTTTTTATGATAATAGGATTATTGAAAAATAATGGACACCACAACTAAAAAATAGGAAGTTAGTTACACAATACAATATATAAAAATAGACACCTACAAAAAAAATCAAATATATGGAAAACAGAAAACCAATAACACTTTAATAAACAAAACATAAAATGACAATATTCCAGCAAAAAAATCCAGTAAGAACTATTCCTTAACTGGACATATTACAAAGTGGGAAGTTTCTAATTGTCCTTAACTGCACAATATGTAACCACTATTAAAAAAGAATGAGAAAGACAGCAAAAAGTAGGAATTAATTACACAATGTTATATTTAAATATAGTCAACTACAAAAGAAATCAAATATATAAAAAACAGAAAAACAATGACACAATGATACTCAAAAAACACAATGACTATACTAAAAGAAATCATTCAAATAAAAACTAATCATTAACTGCACCTATTACAACGTGGGAAGTTTCTAATTCTATGTAACTGCACAATGGTAAGGGCTTTCAAGCTGCTCTAAGGGCTTGGTCTCCAAGGGCCCATTGTGTTTTTTTTGTAGACCTTTTTGTTTTTAAACCACAATCACATGTAATCATAATTAAATACGCACAAAGCAAATATTAAAATCATACACTCTCAATGAATATTTAACATGATAATATAAGCACATTAATTCATAAAGATTCAATCTCATTGTGACAAACTATACCACACATAAAAATCAACCACAAACATCAATTACTAACTGATCAAAACAACGAAGAACAAAAAAAGAACTACATAAAATAGCATAACTAAACATTTGGTGAAATGGTAGTTTCAAAATAAACAGATCCATTCACACCTTGAGTAAAGATGATAGGCAAAAAAACATGCATTTCCTCTGCCTCTACAGTTACATCAGTAATATCACCCCATTCTTGAACTATAATGATACTCAAAAAACACAATGACTATACTAAAAGAAATCAATGATACTCAAAAAACACAATGACTATACTAAAAGAAATCATTCAAATAAAAACTAATCATTAACTGCACCTATTACAACGTGGGAAGTTTCTAATTCTATGTAACTGCACAATGGTAAGGGCTTCCAAGCTGCTCTAAGGGCTTGGTCTCCAAGGGCCCATTGTGTTTTTTTTTGTAGACCTTTTTGTTTTTAAACCACAATCACATGTAATCATAATTAAATACGCACAAAGCAAATATTAAAATCATACACTCTCAATGAATATTTAACATGATAATATAAGCACATTAATTCTTAAAGATTCAATCTCATTGTGACAAACTATACCACACATAAAAAACAACCACAAACATCAATTACTAACTGATCAAAACAACGAAGAACAAAAAAAGAACTACATAAAATAGCATAACTAAACATTTGGTGAAATGGTAGTTTCAAAATAAACAGATCCATTCACACCTTGAGTAAAGATGATAGGCAAAAAAACATGCATTTCCTCTGCCTCTACAGTTACATCAGTAATATCACCCCATTCTTGAACTATAATGATACTCAAAAAACACAATGACTATACTAAAAGAAATCAATGATACTCAAAAAACACAATGACTATACTAAAAGAAATCATTCAAATAAAAACTAATCATTAACTGCACCTATTACAACGTGGGAAGTTTCTAATTCTATGTAACTGCACAATGGTAAGGGCTTCCAAGCTGCTCTAAGGGCTTGGTCTCCAAGGGCCCATTGTGTTTTTTTTTGTAGACCTTTTTGTTTTTAAACCACAATCACATGTAATCATAATTAAATACGCACAAAGCAAATATTAAAATCATACACTCTCAATGAATATTTAACATGATAATATAAGCACATTAATTCTTAAAGATTCAATCTCATTGTGACAAACTATACCACACATAAAAAACAACCACAAACATCAATTACTAACTGATCAAAACAACGAAGAACAAAAAAAGAACTACATAAAATAGCATAACTAAACATTTGGTGAAATGGTAGTTTCAAAATAAACAGATCCATTCACACCTTGAGTAAAGATGATAGGCAAAAAAACATGCATTTCCTCTGCCTCTACAGTTACATCAGTAATATCACCCCATTCTTGAACTATAATGAACTTCTTATTTCTGTTGATATAGTGCACAGACGACCCAATCATCAATGGCATAGAAATAGCAGGTGGACAAAAAAAATACTTTTGACCACTTTTCATTTTCAAGTTTCCACAATTCCATATTCACACTATAGAATCCCATACTAACCAACATATGGAGTTGATCTCGAATACTAACCAACTGACCTGTAGCTTCCACATCCATTGTATCTGGGAATCCAACATCAGAAATTACCCTGCTATCAACATCTAAACGAAGTACACATGCGTTACCCACACACCACAACCTAGTCAATACGAAATACAAACAATTTGCACAAAACGTGCCTACAGACCAACTATAGACGTCAACATTAAACAGACTATAGTTTGAGAACATTGGAGTTGACCATGACCCTTCACTGAGAGAATAAATGTTAACAGCCAACATCATATGTGTCCGTTTAATATGCACAATATTGTAATCACCAGAAGACCTGACGCAAAACCCAAGACTATCCTGATTCGGATTAAACAAACCCTGTGAATTAGAATTTGATAGCATCTTGAACACACGAGTTAATGGATTCCAAACTACCAATTCACCAGTATTGATTAGGCAAACACATACCATCCCATCCAAACTTGCTAGAAATAAAATATTGCACGGATGAGCGGTGAAGGGAATGTGAACTTTATCACCTAAGAAACATTTAGGGGATTCATTATCCACATAACGAATATCACACAATAACCGGTTAACGGCAATTATCTTATGATCACCTAATCTGCGCATGAAACGACAATGATTCATAGCAAACTCAGGTGTTGAAAGATAGACTAACCAATCTTTACACACAACCTTGCACTGTGTAACAACTTTTGACGGAAGTCTTGGGATTATATTCATCAGTATCAGCAAAGACGGAAGAAACTTCACAATCATTGTCAATGTAGGTTAAATAACAAACACTTTGACAATCAATACAACAAATATTAAAAGAGATTCCTAAGAAGATGAAAGTCCAACAAATATTATCACAAGCAGTAGTTAACACACGTATATTAGAGCTCCTACAATTACGAGTAGTAGGTAGTTATTAAATAGATAACTATCCAGATTTTTTAAATCGGTTAAATTTTTAGTACACATTTACATTAATTTTATTTTTTGGCAAATATTCAGTTGAATAATAATTTACATAAATAGTAATAACAACTTTTGATTCAATCGTATTTTTAAGTATAATATGGCAACTTTCTCTTATAAATACATACTCGAAATATTTTGTTTCATTGTATGTGTTGCAAGTACTCTTTGATTGTTAGTCTTCTTTCTGATTTTTCGTGTTTGGGTTAACATGTATCGTCATGGTCCGAATTTTATCATAGCTATACTTGATCCGCTATCCCTTCAACAGGTACATACCTTTCCGAATTATTTGTTTAAAGTAACGATTCCTATTGTTTCATCCTTTATTCAAAAGTAATTTGCCTTTTGTTTTTTGGTTTTCAGGCTATACCTATATGTATGAGTAGATTTATATGGATGAATAAGTTAGAATCTTCAATTGTTACTCTTAAATTTGATGAAACGCATTCATGGTCTGTTGTTATCAAATTAATAAAAGATGTATTCTACTTTACGGACGGATGGTGTGAGGTTTTAAACTACTTCGGCCATGAATCTTTCTTCATGATTTTCAACTATCTTGGTGATCATACTTTCAAGTTCAACCTCTTCTCTCATGATCCAAATAAAGAGTTTGGAAAATCGTTTTGTAAAATTATTCAAAATCCTATACAAAGTCCAACGGTACGTAATTTTCTTATACATTTTATTTTTTATTTTTTGTTATTACGATTTATTAAAAAAACATAATACGCATAAAATTGTAATAATTATTTTTTTACAGGTTCTACCAGATACTTTTATTTCAAAACATTATGATTATCGTTTACCGGATAACATGGTTATACTTAATGTATCCGAGTATCATCAATGGGAAGTCCGTATTAGAAAGATTGGGCCAAATTATTGTATTGCTGATGGTTGGTTTAAATTTATTGAAGATCTAAGGTTAAATCCTGGGGATATTCTGTGTTTTCAAAAAAAGGACGTGAATCATATTAATATTATCATATTCAATAAAGATGGTCGTCAAGTTTTGTTAAACAACACTCCTTTGATTGAGCCAGAATATGAACATATTAGCAATGTGGAAGGTTATCGACAAGTTAGTGACGATCCTAGCTATCCTTTTTTTGCAATGACAGTAACTCATCAATTGGTATTATACTATCTTGTTTTATGTTAATTTTTTTTTTGTTTTTTAGTGTTTTTCATTTAATAACATTTACATATTTTTAACATTTTTACAAAATGTAGATCCTTCCCAAGTTAATTACTGACTTAACTGGTTTAAATGAGTTTTCTGAAGTAAAGATCAAAGTTGTTAAAGGAAATATTTGGGTTACGAATCTTCGTACACACAACATTGATGGTCAAATAAGGTTTGTCAATCAATTTATTATCTTAGTTATTATTTCTCATTTACCCAATGTGTATAGATCACTAAAATTTTTTTTCATATTTTTTCTACCATAGGTACGGTGTTGTTGGATGGAAACATATACTTCAAGCTGAACATATTTCCTTAGGTGACGATTGCTTTTTCAACTGGTCTAAAACGAATTCGAGGCTATTGGTTACGAAACTCCAGCAAGCAGAAGTGTTACAGCAATAGAGTTTCAGTTTATATTGAAAACCCGGAAAACATATATCGTACATTTACTTTTCGATCCCCCTTTTTTTATGTTTGTAGTACAATGCGTTGGTTTTTTTTTAATATTTAAATTCAGATTGCCATGATAATTTCATCCGTACAGTCCGTTTATGATAAGTAACACAAATCTACTTAAAAAGAATGGTATACATAACATACAAACTACTTAAAAAGTACCAAAATAAAAAACACAATGACAAAAAACACAATTGTATAACATATATGATTACACATAACACAGAGACTTCACGTTTACTTTTATTTTTGTTAGGATCTGAGTTTCTTATGATTGACTTTGTTTGGCATAATTGAACAAATAAACGAAAGTAAAATGAGATTAAATGCAGCGGAAGTGGAATCAAACTTTGTAAACACAATCTAAGGGAAAATAGTTTTCGTAAACACATGTTTCTCATTAAAAACCCTGTTTGGGGGGTTTTGATCAAGGTTTTATAAAGGGAAAAAGTGAATGCTGACGTGGCAACGATTACAAAAGTCCACGTGCCAACCCTTGGTGAAGGAATTAACAATGTAATATATGACACACACACATACACAAAAATAATGACATAAAAACACAATGACAAAAACACAATTGTATAACATATTTGTACACAACCAACACACGTTTGGTTTTTTTATTTATTTATTTATAAATTATGAAACAATTTAAAAGTTAGTAAAATTAGATAAACCTGGATCTGGGTACACTAAACGGTTAATGGCAGGAACGGTTACATAATGTAGAAACTGCTTGGGGAAACGATGCGAATAACTGAAGAGACACACGTTTACACACAGTTATTACTACACACACAAACCCATTCAGTTAACACGGGAAACATAAACTGATACACGCTTTATTACGCATGAATCAACGAAAAATAATAATAACCTTAGTAATTATAACATAATAATCCAATCGTTTTTTTTTTGTTTTTTTGTTTTTTTGAACGGAATAATCCAATCGCTTTACCGCCTATTCAATTCCCTACCCCTGACCACCTATAAAATAAACTAACCCATAAGTCCATAACACATCACCTATCTTTTAACACTAACTCGAAACATCTCTACATTCAACACAACTACAATCATGCCTGGATCACACTACCATTTCGGAGACACAACAGAGGCCAAGAAAATTATAACCACTGCACACTTTGTAGAGGATCAAAAGGATTCAGAAATCTTACGAACACTACAGAGAATGCATAACACCGCCACTGCAGATGTAGAGAGAAACAATACTGACATGAACTACAACGTTCTGCAGTATATTTCGAATGGGCTACAGAACGAAGATCAAATAAAGATTATACAATATCTGGATAAACAGTTACAGATAAAGAAAAACATAGCAGTTTCGTTAGAAGAACTCAAGGATACCTTGTGGGAGTACATGAAGATGAAGAACGAAAGGGTTACTATAATGAATAACTATTAGAAACGTTTAATGATTACTTTTATTTTTTTTGATCGCTCATGTATTTGACCTTCTACAAGTGTATCCTATCTACTTAATGTAATAACATATTTAAATATTGACAATGTCTTATAACAAATTTACCTAATGACTCTATTTTACCATTTTACCAAAAATTTTATTTGTTTTGCTTAGAATTTAGATGTATTACATAAAGTAACATATTACAAAACACATGATCAAGTAACATATAGAAGTATGTATACTAATTGATTGTAAAGTATTAACACAGCTATAGTTAATAAACGTTTATTTTCTTACATAACTTGTGTAAGATTGCTCTACAATATTTAGGTTGATTATTTTACGTGTAAAATATCAATAAATATAAGACAGTAGATGAAACGTATTTGTTAATTTACAAATGCCTGTTGATATTACAAAAGAATTGTATTTAACGTATACCATTATGTTATTGCCATTGTGTTAATAATAACAATGTGGTTTTGGGAAACATTACCATAAATACTGCATTTTTGTTATATGTTAACTTTGTTAAATATTAATCTAATATAAATTTATCTATTACAAAAGTAATTAACTATTATCTACACACAAATTGACATCTATGAACATTAATAATAGCCTAATACAAATAATAGTCACACAAAATACACCAGTCAAAAGCTTTGAAAGTAAATACAAAAAAAAAAAAAAAAACAAAGAAAACAAAACATTTCGCAATCACAAAAACGACATTACAAGGTACAAACATAAAGTTAACAAATTACTTGAACACACAAACATACTAACTGCATTAAAATAAAATAAGAAACATAAGCATAAACCGTTTATGGAATGTGAACAGACAACGACGGAAACGAACTACTTCTTAACGCGTTTCACCTTCTCCGAATTATTCCTAAGTCTCTTCTTGTAGTTCCCTCCAATTTGTTTAGCAACCATAGAACCACCAACCGTTGAATTAGACATATTGTTGACAGCATCTTGCACTCCTATATGACTTTTGTTAGAATCAGTCATTTGATCATTTTGAACAGCACCCTACATGAAACATAGACAACATGAAACACTTCTATAATTTCTAAATTATTAAAATGATATACAAAAAACCAATTACCTCTTTATTGATTTGTCTGGCAGAGCCCTCATATTGCTCAGTACCAACAATACCCTAAATGCAACAAACCAACATGTTACACTAAAAAAATAACCAACGTAATAAGATAAAAATAAAACAATTTATTCACCTTCATCACAGATTGACCAACACTGTCATCATGCTTCTTATCATTACCAATATCTTGCCATAACAAAACAACCAATATTACATTCAAAGTACATAAAAAAAATAACCAACAAAATAACATAAAAATAAATCGATTTATTCACCTCCATCGTAGATTGACCAAAACTGTCATCATGCTTCTTATCATTACCAATATCCTGCCATAACAAAACAACCAATATTACATTCAAAGTACATAAAAATACACATCCGAATAAAAGAATCATTTACCTGAAGTCTCGCTTTAGTAAGGCAATCATTTACCTCCGTATCAATAATAACCTATATATAACATCAAAATCAATTTCCAGCTAACTAATACTTTAAAGTTTAGAGAAAAATACACTTAACCTCTACTTCAGATTGCAAATGGTTGCCAGCTGTCTTGTTATCTCCAATAATCTAAACGTAACATACGAACCATTAATCAAATAACAGTAACAGTAACTTATATTACAAAGTTAATTAAGTCATGAAAATAATTAAAAGTTTGAAACTCACAAAAAAACCAAACCACAAACACATATTGAGAATAAAAAACAAAATACATAAAGAGTTACCGATGACTGCGTTAACGGTGTAAGATAATTATCAACTACTGAGCTAAACACTTCATCAGCCATCTCCCATTCAACATCTTTGATCTTTGCACACATTTCAGTTTCTTCATCAATTTGAAGAACACCAGCTGATGGAGGAGTGGCAGCGTCAACAGATGTAGATATAGACCTAGGCTGTATAAGCACATTGATATCATCTATGAAGTAATGTTACTATTATCAAACAAACCAACTTACTAAGGTAAAGTCACTTAAACCCAAATAAAACAAATCATTTACCTGTACAACACTTTGGCTAAGGCTAGCATCTCGCCCATTACCAACAATAACCTAAGAAAACAAACCAATAATTAAACTAACTCTAATTAACCATATTAAGTAATATTAAAATAATAGTAACAGTAACCTATATTACAAAGTTAATACAGTCATGAAAACAATTAAAAGTTTGAAACTCACAAAAAACCAAACCACAAATACATATTGAAAATAAAAAACAAAAAACATAAAGAGTCACCGATGATTGCTTTGACGGTGTAACAGCATTATCAACTAATGAGCTAAATACTTCATCAGCCATCTCCCATTCAACATCTTTGATCTTTGCACACATTTCGGTTTCCTCATCAATTTGAAGAACACCAGCTGATGGAGGATTGGCAGTGTCAGCAGTTGTAGATATAGACCTAGGCTGTATAAGCGCATTGATATCATCTCCGAGGTATTTAGAAACAGTAAAACGGTTGGAAAATTTAGGCGGTAAATTATAGGGATCGATCTTAATAACAAAAATAACCCTTCGAGAATATAAATTTTCATTCAAATACGATTCTATCCAATTTGGATCATCAACACCCTACAAAAAACATAATAAGCTATCAACACAACTGAACAAACTAATATATACTAATCATGCAAAAAATTCAACAACTAATAATTGTAAAAGGAAATGTAAAATAAACCTCTGACAAAGACTTATTAACTAACTCATCAGCAGATATTTTAAGTAGAGATACTGCAGCTTCATTAAAAACAACACATGTCATCTCATCATTGGTACCATTAGTAACACAAAGTTCCAATTTGTATCTGCAAAACAGAAACGATTAATAAAACGAAAAACAAACAACAAATAAAATATTAAAAAAACTTACACATAATGTGGATTGACAACATCTTCTTCACAGTTCCAACACAAACAGTAACCGTCAACCATTGACGCCTTCTTACGACATTTGTTACACTTAACATATTTCCAATCACTATGCATTTCCACACCACTTATGTTTGCATCAATGTTGAAAATTGTTCCCTGTACATGATTTAAAGTCAAAAACTAATGATTAAAAGTAAAAAAACTAACAAACAATAATTTATTTGGGTGTATTAGCAATACAATACCTCAGCCACATCTCCTGCTGTAAGAAGGCTGTATATGTTTGCAATACTCGTAATTTGAAAGGTGGCTGCATTGTCTTCAATGATAGTAATTTGAGGAGACTCACTGAAAACAAAAATACAACGTATATAAAACATAAAATAATAATGCATCTAATAAAACATGCCAAATCACATAATTACATAATCCTGTAGGCATCAATTTCAGGTATAGAAAGATTCAAGTAAATTTGAGTCGCCACAGTTGTCATTAAACTTGTAGAACCTAATTCAATACAAACATTTAAACATAAGTTATAAATAATCAAAATTAACAATGCAACATATCCTATACATAACACCATACCCTTGTAAGATCGAACTTTGCAAGATGACAAAATAATAACAACTGTATTTTTTGCAATTCTTCGAATATAACCATCGCTAAACTGATTCACCAAGTGTCCCCATAATGAAACATTCACCTTCATATCACTGAATTATATATATTTAAGAATGAGATAGTAAAAATAAACAATACAGACGAAAGAATTAATATAGACAACACTAACATACTTGGTGTCAGAGATAACAATGTTTCGTACACCAGGATTGCAAGATGAAACAGATTCCAATTGATACTGAACAGAGCCCCATTCCCTAAGAACGCCAATAACATCTACACACACACACACACACACACACATATATATATATATATAACATTAGAAAACTTGAAGAATAAAAAACTAACAGAATAAAATGCATACATACCTGTAAGATATTTGTCATCATTAACACGATCGGCTAACAGATTGAATGGAAGAAAATCAAACACATATCGTCTGAAGACAGACGGATGCGTCGGACAAGTAGTAATACTTGTTGAATACAAGAACTGAATGAAAATATCGCACCGCAATGGACGATACATGGTACTATACTTATGAACAACAAACTTACGAATCCTGTAAACACATCCCTCTTTAAACGCATTCTGAAATAACCTCAGCAAGTTAGATGGAATCTTTGCATGAATAGATGAACCCTGAAAAAACATATACATTTTAAGATTAGATAATTACCAATGTAAAATCAAAAACTAAACAATATTGCATTACAAAGAAATACTTACTTGTGCATCAGATAGAATCATGTCAAACGAAAGGATACGATTTGTTTTAGGGTTGAACGATGTCCAAGCACGCGAGACCAACACATCAACTTGCCAGTTGTTGGTAAAATAAGCACGTAAATCCGAAATACTTGCACGATTCATTTTATAAAGTAATAAGCTGCAAATATATATAAGACTGCAATCAACATCACACATATAATCCATAACACTATAAACAAAGACTACACATATAGACCCATATACATACACACAAGGCTAATAATACTCAACAAAGAAAACATGTTACCTTTGAACAACCTAGTTTGACAACACCAATTACACAATACTATCAGCTGGCGATAATGGCAAATTATAAAAAACTTCCTTGTACACAACATTTTTAGTCATATTGTTAGGACATTTTTCTTTATTATCCACATAGAACTTTAGTCCAGCACGAGATGTTACACGAGATGCAGCAACATATAACTGTCCATGGGAGAACACGGGCTTTACTAAGTAAACACAAACATTATTAAAAGTTTGGCCTTGACTTTTGTTAATAGTCATAGCAAAACAAACTTTTATAGGAAAATGTCGCCGCTTAAATTCAAAAGGCCAAGACGAATTACTTGGAGTCATATTAATTCTACCAATGAATACTTTCTCTCCAACATGTGGGCCTGTAATAATCGTACATTCAAGAACACGACGACTTATTTGACTTACAACCAACCGCGTCCCATTACACAAGCCACGTTGCATGTTTAGGTTACGCAACAAAATAACAGGTGCACCAACCTTGAGATGTAGTACATGATTCGGAACTCCGGAAAATTTCAAACTGTTAAGAAACTCAGGAGCATACATAGCACGCAATTCTTCAACATTTTGTGTACTCACACATATCTCATCAGCACTAAACAATGTATACATTTCACCTGGTATCTTCTCAAGAACATGTTGGTTAATCGTATCAACTTCATCATTAGTCGGACAAAGAATACAATGTTCCTTCAAGTAATCGACATCATTAAATATGTTCATAATATTAGGGAACGTATTTAACACAACGGACTCAAGATGTTTATCAGTTACAGAAATTAACATATCTCTTGGTATATGAATCCATGTATCATCATCTGATCCATCCACAGAAACTGAAGGAAGACAACCAGTCCCCATGTCTAAAAGCCATTTACTAAATTACTGCATTTGAATAAGATCCCTACCAAAAATACTTGGATCACGTAAACGCATGTTAGTTGTCAAAGAAAACACTTTACATGACCTCCATATATTCGGCGACTTGTTAATCGCTGAAGCAACAATTTCACTCCGTGAACCAAACTGAACAACAGGAAGTATCTGCCGAAAGTCACCACCAAATGCGACAAGCTTTCCACCAAATACTTTATGCTCAGCACCAGCCATGCTGTCTCGACACACATCCCTCAATGTTCGATCAACAGCTTCAAATACATGGCGATGTTGTAGAGGTGCTTCATCCCAAATAATAAGTGAAGCATAATTGATTAACTTAGCCAAATCTGAACCAACATCAATGGCACAACAAGAGTCCTTATCAACTTCAATAGGGATGCGAAACCGAGAATGTGCTGTACGCCCACCAGGTAGTAATAAGGAAGCAATACCAAATGACGCAACAGTCAAAACTATCTCATTATTTGATCGAATACGAGCTATAAGGGTCGTCCATAAGAACGTTTTCCCAGTTCCTCCACTACCTAACACAAAAAATACGCCTCCTTTTCTAGCCTGAACAGCAGAATATATACTATCAAACACTTCCTTTTGTTGACTATTCAACGCAGCGTATTGCTTAATAAAACGTGTCCTTTCCTCATTAGCATCATACATTCTCTCAAATTGAACCAACCTGTTGATAAATCTATCTTCCGAAGTATGGTCAATCTGCGGTAAGGTTGGAAAGGAAGTCAACGACCGGCCACTCTGAATCAACACTTGTTCAATCTCTTTCATAGTATAATTCAATATTTCAGCATCTGAGAAATTCAATGAATTTTTTTTTCAAAATTGTTCGATATTTATGAAGAATGTCCTCTGATAGGTATTCATAACAATCAAAAAATAATTGCCGAGGATCACTAACAGTACAAAATAACAAAATTGTAACAAACAATTCACGAAGGCGATCCCCAAATTGCCAATGATAAGCCTGGCGTACAGCATCAACCCATTCAACATTATCACCCAAAAGACTTAATGCTTTACAAGCGGACATATACGTTGGATGTTCCACCCCGTCAACAGTTCGAATCTCTTTAAAACTTCTCGGACCACGCACAACATTTAATAGCATTCTAAGATAATACTTTTCACCCATCGTAGGACTTACATAATATATACGTCCAATAGTTTGAAATGAACCTTTACGGGGCTCCCACACTCTTTCCTTCTCATGCCATGTAAACAAAGTTGGGTATTCGGCATACGTCAATGTCCGGCCAAACTCATACCTTTCATTTGCAGCCATCCATTCAGTAAACTTTGACATTGCAGCTGTTGTTCGTTGTAAAACATCAGAAATTTGCTCATGATCCTTAAAATATACTCTATTACACCCTTCTTCATGAAATGGGAGTCTTTCAACAGCCACTGAACGATAATGCATGTCAAACTCAAATATCTTCCAACACGCCTCTGATGCTGAAATATACCTACAATTCATGTACTGCTCAATCTCATTTTCATGATTTAAAAGTGATGTAAATGTTGTTCTCCCACCTTGACCTTCCAATACTGCGCTAGCACGATCTTGACCTTTGTTAATATAGCTGAAAAGATATTTAACCAACATTCCTTGGTTACACCATTCAACATTGATATGGCAACCATACTTTATAAGCAACGCACGATTATAAGGAACAACATATCCATTATCTAGCATAATATCTTGCCGACCAACACGAACTTTACGTGAGTTATTACGTCGTCGATACGACGGCCACCCATCATTTCTAATAAAAGTTTCGTCACAATAACTCTTCGGAAATCCTTTAGTACATTTGCCATCATTCATACAAGGACTCGAAGGTCTAAGGTTACCACATGGACCATGCATCATATGAGTACCAACATTTAAAAAACCGATTGGGTCACCCGATTCAGAAGGCAGCTCAGCAGATATAAATCTATCAATTTCATCCGGTGAAGAAATTTTATCAGCTTGACTAAGAAACACAAGAATGTGGCAATGTGGCAGACCACGTTTTTGAAACTCTATTGTGTAAAGAACTGCAAAGACAGAAAAAAAAAACACAATGTTTTAACACACATCATAATAACACATTAATCACATGTTAACATACAACCATTGAGAATAAAATTCATTTAACTTACCCGCTTTAGGAACACCAAAATGATGCTTTTTCCTTATGTCTTTCATGAGCTCATCAAGTTTGATCTTAAATACCCGTGCAACAATATCAGGTCTTTCAGATACTAAGTGACCCACTGTGTTTTCCTGCAAATGTTGTTGAATTTCACGCCATTTTGGGTTACACGTCATGGTAATAAAAAGATCCGGAATACCAGCCCAACGACAAATTGGCATCGCATCTTGATATTGTTGTATCATATGCCTAGGCCCCCCGGTGAAGGACGCTGGCAACACAACACGTCGACCTATAGAATCACAGTTTGTCTCACCTTCTAATATACGATCATGCAACCCATTATACAACTCCGAACGAATTGTTGTCTGATGAGTCTTGTACCATTGTAAGTCATGTTCAAGCACTTGCGTATATGCATCAACAACAAATGTAAGAAATAACCGGCCAGAACTATGCAATGTTTTACCTTCTCCCATTCTAACCATCAACCGAAAACAATAGTATTCTCTCAATGAAACATTTTTTCTTTTACTTTCAGCACTAATATTACTTAGAGGAATGCCCACATTAAAACCATCTTCTCCATACGGGAAAAGTAATGGATATTGCAACGACATGTAACTGGGATGAAGTTCAGAAATATGTTTCGCATTTGTACTACCACGGTCTTCAACAATAATATCACGGCAATCTGTAGGATTACCATCACCCGGAATCAATGCAGCAACTTCATTGACCGTAGGCAAATTAAACTGTCTCGCATCCCTTCTTCGTGTACCAAGCAGTCTAAGTCTAACAGGTTGCTGCGAAAAGTGAGTAAATCTTTCTTTGGCCATCCTAAAGCTCTGAACTAATGGATTGTGTCAATTAAGCATTTTAATTAAATCATTAACTAAACTTCGAATACATGCATCATCATTCCCAGACTGAATACACTTCTCAACTGCTTTTAATCGATTGTCAACCTCATTTTCTGTGTCATAAATATATAGTTGTGCAAATCTTGGCCGTCCATCAATATGCTGAGGTAACAAAGTACCAATCCTATGATGATTATGTCCATTCAACACATATGTATAGGGACCACTTCCATCATTAACATCCGAACAGACTTTACCACCAGTAGAAGTAAACGAAAACATTGAATTTAGAAGCTTGATATTCTCTTTAAACACCTTAGATCGCGGTTCACCATTCAGCTGTAAAAGCCGCCGCAATGGTTCCGGAGCATGCCGAAGTAAAGGTAAAACAACCTTGCCTTTACCACAACAAATAGAGAAAGTTGGATTAGACGGAGCAAGATATTTAGTACTTCTCTCACCATACCACAAGATCGCTTTGCAATAAGGACATACATATTCTGTAATTCCACAATCCCAATATGATACATCTCCTATACAAAATAAAACAATCATATAAGAGAAAGTTATATTTATCATTTTAATGAGGCATTCAAACAACTAACAGTCATCAATGAACAATCCATACTTGATGAGTTTTCATCTTGGTAAACACCAGCACAAGATGACCTCCGGTTGTGCATAGATGGCGATGATGCTGAAACAAACTCCGAAGTTAAAGAATGTGATACAAAACGTGCATCACTATTCATTGAATTAGTTCCGTGGAATTGATTTGAATTTGGGCCAACTGCAATACACGTAGATACAATCAGATGTGTCCTAAAAACATGAACACGTTTACATTACTTGGCATAAAAAAAAAATTAACAATACGTACCATAACAACGTCGTTGAACTGGCATATTTTCAATGTTTGAACCAGCAGGGCGATCTCGTAATCGAGGACGACCACGACGTCTAATATTATGGGATGTTTCATCAGATCGAAATGTCGACATAGATGAAGAAGACAGTGTTGATAATATTTCAGAATCACTTGCAATACCATGGTTAATATTAACACTATCCATACCACCAAGATCTGTATACAAACAACATTCATTTGATACCACTTGATGAATAATGTCAATGTTTTATTCTCCATCTTCTTCCTCTTCATATCTAGTCCTTAAATACCTCAACTACTCATACTGATGGCTATTACATACTGGAAGCTCTACACAATACTTACCAATCCATACGTACATAATATCATGGATTATACCAAACAACCAATGCGCACCAGCCTTACACACTATATGCAAGCTCTGACATTTGTTAGAAGAATCAGCAGATAAACCAACAACATGTGAAAATATTTTGTAGTAAACTTCCTGTTATCACTGTATAAACTTGTTTTGCGTATAATGCACTCCAAAATACCATCTCACAACCCATCATTACATAAGCACAAAACACCGTATCCATACTTGATATCACTCCAAGAAAATAGACGACTATTATATAGAAACACCATCGGATCTATATACATACTTAGAACATAACACTGTTTCATGCAGGTAAAGCAAACATCTCGATCATAAATACGCTATTAATTGTCAAGCTATACCCTAATCTATTATTTATACTACATAATTTAAATTAACAAAACACAATAGCAACAAACATAGCTATAAGAAGACATGCAACCAACCATTAAATACATGTAACAACAAAAGAAAGCAATGAAATTAAATATGAATATGAAACACCTATACACACTATGAAAAACAAAATCACACATACATTGCTAAATAGATAGTAGCTCCTTTGATACTTCGTTTCCAACTACAACTTTTCAAAACCTATTGATAAGGGAAACTAAAGAACTGTAGTAAAAAATATTAAGACAACTGTTGGGTTATTAAAAACGGTTATCAAAGTTCAAATAATAATGGGGCAACATAATGGGTAGTTTTTGAACATGCACCATAATTGTAGGAATTATAATTGTCTTTAATTAGATAATATTATATATTTTATACAAAAACAAAGTAAACACGAAACTACCACAAATGAATGCATAACTTAAAATGCTAATTATAATCACAAACATTAGGTGTGTTAACCTAACTTAAGTTTTTTTAAACAAAACGTGTTTTTATAGAAATGTAATAATATATACTAATATTGTCCTATACCATTTATGATGTTGATTACATTGTATTTTATTATGGAAAAGATTGTGCTTATACGAAATCACTATGTTTAGAATAGTACGTTACCCTATTGCAATAGTCCTTATATACTATTTGTAGTTGTATGTATATTTTATACAATATTAAGCTCTAATAAAGGCATTGTGTTTTTTATTAAAGCTTACTTTTTTTACTGAATTCTGATTATCAATGTAAACTTGTTTAAGTGGAAAAAAAAGCACACACACAACCCAAACTATATAAATCAAACACTCTTTTCTGTAAAGATGGCCTAACTTTAATTGTAAGAAATACAATAACTGAAACAAAAGCCGCTTTTATACAAACTAAAATACTATCCTACAAAAAAAAAGAAAAAAAAAAAAACCAGAAATAAGAGACATAGAAAAATAAAAAACAAACATGAGTACTAAAATCGCTCTAGATAATTAATCTTAACTTCCATGCAACACTTCACACTTTCGTTTGAAACCGAATTTCAAAACAGTCATATACAAGACATCCCTCTGTAACTGCCAAACTACCTCATCGACCAACTTTTATTTAAAAGTTAAAACGACGGAAACCAGATATAATTATACAAACGAATGATATAATCAGAGGTTAAAGAATTCAAATATTCCTTTACGATTATATTTATACATACATACGTATAATCATATATATATGCACCGCTAACAAACTTGAGCATAAAACATGGATACCCTGCTAACTGAAAATACGTGGAAGATTCATAAATTATGTCACCACACCATTTATTTCGTCAAAAAAAGATGACAACTAACCAACCACGTTTTGTTTTTTTTTTTTTTTTTTTTTTTTTTAATAAATTGAATACATGAGACACTACATGAGCTATAATCAATAGTTTAAAATAACACATCAAAATTTTAAGCTATGTTCAAACGACGTATAGTGATAAAAATATTTATATCTGCATACATTTTAATGTAATAGTTAAGTTAATCTCATCTTGACTCAAGTCACTGGATGCCTGTTGCAAAAAAACACAATTAACATTATCCATAACACAATTCAAGATATTATTTTGTCTTTTATTAATCAACTAAATAACCGAAATATTATTTTTAGAATATTTTAAATGTAGTATCTTTTTTATGTATTATATGTGTTTTCAAAAACAATGACATGAATTCTAAATTCAGATTGACTTTTTTTCAATAACATGGAACCAAAAATAAAAAACATTGCAAGACTTCCGGTGACAAACACAAAAATGGACCCATGCTGTTTGAAATGTTTCAATGAATTTAATAAAATATGATAAATTTTAAGCTTGGGTTACAATTGTATAATTAATCATAACTTTGAGTTTATGTTTCTAATTTGAACTTATAATAAAATATGATAAACTTTAAGTTTAGGTTACAATTGGATAATTAATCATAACTTTGAGTTTATGTTTATAATTTGAACTTAAAAAAACTTTTGGTTATTTAAAAATTGAATATGAAATCACTATAACTTTTAGGATTTTCAATTAATTTTGTTAGTGATACGATCATTTTGGATGTAGCTTTCTTAATGGTTTAACTTGCAAACCACAATAGAGTTGACTTGATCATTTAACAATCTGTATATATAATGCCAAATCAAAAACACAAAACCTGTATACAATTTGTTACACTACCCGAACCATAAACTACATTACACATCATTAATATATTAAATAATACTACATTAAATATCATCCATATATTAAATAATAAAACATAATATCGAACATTAGAAGATCCTTACACAATAAACCACTATATTAACATTAAATTACTAAAATACTAAAGACATTAACATAAACTATAACCAAACATGATACATCAAAACACAAAGAACAACAGAAGCTTGATACCTTTAGTAATTTGGAGACACAAGGCTCTCAAAATAGACAGACCCTTGTAAGGCAGTCATGTACTTCCAAGGAAAGTAGTACCCAACTTGCATAGTTTTCATATCTAACATATAAATATCCCCACAAGTAGTCATCAACAGCATTTCATCAGTAGACTCTACATACTCTACAAACCCGAGGAAACTCGATGGAACAACACCAATACAAGGCAGAACCCATAAGTTAATCCATTCTTCATATCCCAACTTACACAAACCAACCAACTAAATACATATCATATTTATAACGCATAAAAATGTGAAGTTGCCCAGCAATACTGACCAAAGATCCATCAAAACCTCCTCCATAAAAATCACATGGTAATGGAACACTTGAAAATTGCTCTAGGTTAACATCAAAACGTACAATTGACTGCACACAATCACCAGAACATGAATCAACAATGAAATATACACCATCTCCACACAATGTACCTAATGACCATTTTCCACCATGCTTAACAGACAGAATGTCCGTAATTTTCCTCCAGGAATGTAGTCGAGTAGAATAAATATAAACTGCCTCTGTGCCACGTCTTCTTATAACATGTAAAACCTTGTACTCATTTGCAGAATCCACATAGAAAGCAGCAGAATCAGAATCTTTTTTGAAGAAACCATGTGATTCACATGATGGAAAAGTTGTACTTGCCTGTGTAAGAGGATTCCAAATTAAAATTTGAGAAGTCTCTTCCAGGCACACACATAACATTCCATCCAAACTCCCTAATATCATCAATTCATCTGGTCGGGTTTTGAATGGTTTAACAGACATCATTTTAGGACCACAAAAGCCCGTGCATGCATAAAACAATTTTTCAAGAGAACCACAACGATCTAATTTCGCAAGCACCCACTTGGTAGCTGACGGTGACGTACTATGACAATGAATTAATGGAAACTCTGGTGTGGACAGGATAGACAACCATTTTTTGCACACCAACTTGCAACGACCTATATCTCTTGCAGAAAGTTTTGTAAAAATACCATACATTAATATCTCTACAAGCAACTCCGACATAACAAATATTGATTAACTGCTCACATTAGATCAACACATGTTAGTTAGTCCAATTCACTTTAACATCAAAGTGTAAATCATAGTTATGAAGAATAGAAGGCAAAATAACAAATTGAAGAAAAGATACTTACAAACAACAACTTTTATTTGCTCAAAGATCTGGAAAATTCTGACTGAAATGTTACCCTATAATCATATAAATAGGAAGATGTGAGAGAGAAACGTCAACACATAAAAGACTGGAGATAATGGGAGAGAAATGCTTAATAACTAATCACGTAATAAAAGGATTAGTAACCACTAACATAGCAGTTGATTTTTTTTTAAACGGCAAAACTTCTATATAAATATATAAAAAGGCAACATAGCAGATGATATCTCCAACTTTCTAATACACTTTATCCGGTAAAATAACACAAAACAAAATTTATATCATGTCATATAAAAACGCAATAATATATGTAACCACACAAACAACTCAAAATATCAGGTATTAGTCATACTGCCTTTACATACAACACTATCAAACTTACAAAAACCCATACATTCCACTAAGTTAACTGCAAATACATACCATAAACAATACATAACACTTTTGAATAATGGTGAGAGTACGAACAAAGATGTTCAGTTAATGGCACAGATGTTAGAGATATTTAGACAAGTTAATGAATCAATGGAGTTGAAGCGTTGGTTTTTTACTTTCCTTATAAGTAGTTTTGTTAAGTTTACTGATAGTTGCTGTTATGGTAAAGTGGTTTGTATTCAATTATTAAGAGTTATTGGTGGTATTTTTATTTGAGTAAAATTCAATTTGCGTCCCTGTGGTATGTCCCAAACATCAGGTTGAGCCCCTAAAAACAATTTTTTGCATTCTGAGCCCCTGTGGTATTCATTTCATAACAGTATGAGTCCCTGCCGTCAGTTTGACTGTTTTCCAGTTGTGAAAAGTCTATAATACCCCCCACCCTTTAATATCTACACTTATTAAAGGAGACCAGTTTCATTATCATCATCAACAGTCGCTCCCAACTCCCAATATCATCATCATCAACAGCTCTCCTCTCCCAACTCCCAAGATCATCATCATCATCTTCATCAAAGAAATCAACAGATCATCCTCATCATCTTCATCGAACATCGAACAGATCATCTTCATCTTCATCGAACAGATCAGGTTCATCTTCATCCTCATATTGGTCATTCGATGTGTTTATGTGTTTATATTGTGAAAAAACAGAGCGATGATTCTGGGTTTGATTTTGGGTTCCATTCGATGATTTTTGGTTGATTTTGGGTTACATTCGATGATTTGGGTTGATTTTGAAAAAAACAGAGGGTTGATTTCATTCGATGTGTTTATGTGTTTATATTGTGAAAAAATAGAGCGTTGATTTTGGGTTCCATTCTATGTTTTTGGGTTTGATTTTGGGTTCCGTTCGACGATTTTGGGTTGATTTTGAAAAACAGAGGGTTGATTTTGGGTTCCTCATTTTGAATGTGTTTGAATATGTTATTTTGATTGAATGTGTTCCTCATTTTGATTCGATGATAACAGTTATTTGGGTATTTTGGATTTGATTTGATGATTTGAATGTGTTATTTGGGGTTAGGGTTTAGGGTTGAATGGATTTTTGGTTTGATTCTTGTGGGTTTAGGGTTGAATGGATTTTTTGGTTTGATTCTTGTTCAAAATGCATCAAAACAGAGTGGTATTTGGGATTAGGGTTTAGGGTAGCAATGTGTTTTGGTTTGAATGTGTTTTGTTTTGTTGTACAGAATGTATTTTGGTTTGAATGTGTTTAGGGTTTAGGGTATCAACTGAGTATTAAGAACTGATCGGATGTACAGAATGTGTTTTGGTTTGAATGTGTTTAGGGTTTAGGGTATCAACAGAATGTGTTTTGGTTTGGTTTGTACAGATTCTTGTGGGTTTAGGGTTGAATGGATTTTTGGTTTGATTTTTGTTGTACAGAATGTGTTTTGTTTTGAATGTGTTTTGTTTTGAATGTGTTATTTGCAATGTGTTTTGGTTTTGATTCTTGTGTGTTCATCATATTGATTTTCGGTTTGATTCGAATGTGTTCCTCATTTGAATGTGTTTTGTTGTACAGAATGGCTGCGGATGTAAAGATATGCAAAACACCAACTACGAAGGCAAGAACACTTGACAACCTCCTAGAAGATGCGGTGCACATAAGGAAGTGATTGATATGAATGATTATAACCCCAGTGGAGCTCTTCGATTTTCCTTGAAATTCCAAAGCTCGCTAATTACATATCTACCACTTGGGTTATATTCATTCATATGAATGAATATAACCCAAGTGGCAGATATGTAATTAGATACACTGGGGTTATATTCATTCATATCTGGATCAGCTTCCCGAAGTGCACCCGTCAGTAAAAATCCACAATTGCTTGTGGTCGTATGACGTTTTGTCTCTGTATTGTATGTTACGGTCTTTTGTTATCGAGTCTGTAAGTTCCGTCAACTCTACGAAGTTGGTATGACGTTTTGTCTCTGTATTGTATGTATAAAAAGTTTACATTTAATATACAATTTAGGCTTTAATAATTTGTTATATATAGTATAAATTTAATTATTAGATTTCTTAAAAAAAAACCAAGAAAAGAATTTAGGGGCTCAGGTTGATATTTCACTCATACCATAGGGACGCAAAGTGTTATTAATATATGCAAAAAGACGGTCTTACCCCTGCCTCTAACAGTCAACCTGACGGCAGGGACTCAAAGTGTTATGAAATGAATACCACAGGGGCTCAGAATGCAAAAAATTGTTTTTAGGGGCTCAAGTTGATGTTTGGGACATACCACAGGGACGCAAATTGCATTTTACTCTTTTTATTTTAATGGAATGTTTTGGTTTGTTTCTTGAAAGTTAGTCTGGATGAATTGTGTTTTTTATTATGGTCGTTTTTTTATTGTGGTTATTTAATCATATATTATTTCAAACATTTAATATCTTCAGTTTAATTTCTTCGAGCGACCATCCGGAGAATTGTAATTGATTTGGTTTATTTTGATGTTAAATTGTGCCTGAATATAGACTTGCACTTGCACACATGAAAAAAACACAATCTTAAACAGCTGCTCTGTGAAAAGCTGTCCACTGCCATAACCACTGTTTTGTTCAAACATCTGCTCTGTGAAAAGCTGTCCACTGCTGAAAGTCAACCCCTGTTCTCTCATTTCCTTGGATATCACTGTTGTTCAAAATCAGTGTTTTCATCCACTGATATGCTATCCACTGATAGATAAAATCACCCACTGTTTTCATTATAACCGTTGCAACCACTGATATTGTTGAATCATGTTTGTTCATTTGAACAATTATGCTTTGTTTTTCAGTTTGCTGGGTTGGACAGTGTTGCTCTAATGAGAATGTACATTTAGAAGCAAGTTTATGATGAAGTTTCTGTTATTATTTATGATAATGTGTGTTACTTAGCCGCTCAAGTTGATGTTTCACACATACCACAGGGACGGAAATTGCATTTTTCTCTTAATATAAAGTATTGAAAACATATATAAGTTAAAAACTGGAAAAGGCCCCACATTTAGAGTTCATTTTAGCCCTCCAATAATAAAAAAACACAAAAAAACAAAAACACAATAAATAAAAACCAATAAATAAATAAAACACAATAATAACCACTCCTTAACATTAGGGGTTATACCTGCTAAAATTTATTCAAATAATTAACTGCCAAGTTACACATCACATATTATCATACTACTTATGTAATTACAAGAAATCAACAATTTATAATACACAACATACAACTTACTCTAAGAAGTTGATAACCATATATATAACAAAGAACATAAGCAACTAAAATACCATACAAAAATAAAATATCTTCTAACATTACCAAAGTATATTACAATACAAATGAAAAGAGCACCATTCTTTACACACCAACTTATAATGGCCTACGTCTCTTGCAGTAAGATTTGGCAATATCTCAAACATAAGTCAATCGGAATCTCCAGCATGGTAACACTTTCCTACAATGTACATCCCAGGCTAACCACACCATGATACTATCCGCTTTAGCCAAGACGTTCCAACATCTCCTCACTGATTTAAAACGCGTCATGATGTTGAATGTATGAAGACCCTTACAACGAAGCCTTCATTCCCCTTCACAACCAATGTGGGATGTTACAAATCACACTCCTTACAGGTCCCAACATCCTCGATGGCACACCAGACCAATCCCTAGCACTAATACCATCTGTAACAGCCCAACATAACCACACCATCATAATGTCCACTTTGGCTAGGTCAAAACAAATCAATACCAAATCAAGGTTCTTTAAAGAAACAAAACATTTATATATTATAATTTAAAACAATGTTATGCATCATTGTTTGTACTTTATGCTTATAGGGTGACTTTTTGCGATGGTTGGTTGCACCTATAGTTTAGGATTGCATATATGTATTGTACCTTATGTTTTATGAGTTTAAAAAATGCTTGGTTGTATGATCATACGACATTATATTTTATTATTATCTTTATTTTTATTATTATTTATTTCATCTTTTATGCGTTTAAAAAATTTTTGGTTGTAGATTCATAGGACATATATGTATTGTACCCTATGTTTTATGAGTTTAAGAAATGTTTGGTTGTAGGTTCATATGATATTATATTTAATTATGATGCTTCGTAGCTTGATTTAAAAAACATGTAATATATATGATTTTGGGTAATCCCAACATTGTTGTGCAAACTTTTACTACACAGATTATGTGGTACTTTATATATTAAATATGGACAATAAATAGATTGTGCTGGTTTTTTTAAGGCACCAAAGCAATCGATTGAAACATGACGAAACAAATAAGAACAAACATTACGAAAGTTGAAATATAACAAAACGACAAAACAATACATCATTTAAACTAATCACCGCCTCAACGTGTTTAGTTATATATATTTATAACATTCAACACAAAACGGCACCTTAATTGGCGAAGAACAATATATGTCACACGCATAACACACATGACCGGGACAAACAGAAAAACCGCCATCAACACCACAGCCATCAGTGACCTCTACATCACAAACATTATCTACATCTCCAGTTTCGATATCACTACTGACTACACTGACTTGATTATCATCTGCAGACATCAGTTGTTGATCACCCTCGTCACAATCTCCTTCGTAACCCGAAACATTATTACCACCAGAAGCATCAAACGCAGAATGAGATTCAACTTGCATATCCCCTACAGTAAGCCGGAACATCTTTGCATGTTTCTTTCCTTTACAACGAGCATAAAGCTGATTTGCACTTGTACAATATATGTCACATAGAGCACAATGAAAATCCACACAACAATACGATAAATCTTGTAACTGTTGGATTAACACTCGAATGAGTAAACAACAAAATTACAAAGTAAAAACACAAAATGATTAATATTTCAAACACTTATACCTTTGTGGTATGCTTCCTTGACATTACATGATGCCTATATGGTTGTTCATTAAGGCATATGACATTGCAAACAGGGCAGCCAATGATTTCTTCCGGTTTGGCACCATTTGCCACTAACTTATAAACATCTATGTTCATGTTCTTCAAACAACTACAACGGAAATGTAATAGAACACACCTCTATATAGGTAAATATTTAAACGGTTTTAAACTCAATTGGACAGGTAACTTACTAAGTTATATAAAAACTGTAAATTGGCTAAGGTCACAAAATTTTCGGAAATCATGAAATTAGTGGATCGAGGTTATACATGACTAAATACAACTCTCATAAACCGATGTTTTAATCAAACAAACTGAAATATTCAAAAAATTCAACCTCAAAGAGTGACTTTTCTCTTCTAATGTGTGAATTTGAAACAACTTTGAATATGTATTTATAATAAAGTTTTAATTTAAACTCAATTGGACAGGTAAGATATATTTACTTGAATAAAAAACTGTAAACTGGCTGAGGTCACAAAATTTTCGGAAATCATAAAATTAGTGCATGGAGGTTATAGACGAGTAAATACATCTCTCATAAACCGATGTTTTATACACAATGAATATGTAAAATCACATCGTTGTTTATCAAATATTTAATTACTCTAACTAAAGCTGTTTAAGTTGAATAACACTATAGCGATGTTTAAACATATACCTGAATTACATTAACGCTGTTTAAATTGAATTATCCTACTACTGACATTATCTAATGACTACAACATACAATACATCACTGACTTTTTAATATATCATAGTCTTTCTAATTAAACATTGAGTTATATTTATTAACCTGTTCTTTATTATTATTATTATTCTCTATTCATCAGAATCAGAAACCACAACTACACTTGAATCCATTATATAAAAAAAAACAATTCATATAAAAAACATACTGCATATAACTAAATTTTAATAAAACAAACTGAAATATCCTAAATACCCATTGGAAAAAACCTAAAAATCATAACAACTGATTTAAATTAATAGAGATATGAGATAAGTTTATTTCTTGCTAACTTTCTCCAAATCCTTGAAATTACTTGGAGTTGAAGACTTATAGACGTCAACCAATTTACGTTTGTTGATTTCATTGGTATCACAACTGGTTTTAGCATCATCAATCTTAACACTTGAAATGTGACTTTTTTTTTTGATAAATTCTTTATCGTTTCCCTGAAACAAATGTGAAAATTAAGAAAATAATAATAAAATTAAATATGATGTAAATATAAATGTATAAATACGAATCATGTATTGAAATAAAAAATACCTCAGTAATCTTCATCTTTTCTTTTCTTTGAGCTCATTAATAATTGACTCATCATCAGTCATGTTTGTGACAAGATACATTTCATCAAAATTAGTCAGATTATAAGTTGTTATCTCAATTTTAAAAGCAAACATCTTTCCAATCAACTTGTCTAAATCAACAGGAAACATTACTTCTTCAACATCCTGTGAATCAGAATATTTTATGATACAATTAATATAAAAAAATATTTAAATACAATGAGAAAAAAAAATATAGGAGAAGTTAAGATTATTTATACATACAGATGATGAGTTTTCTTTAAGCAATTGAACAGCCGACTTGAGAACAACTTTTTCAATGATTTCATCAACCAGAGGATGAAATAATATTAGTTGAACATCATCAGTATTATCTTCCACTTGAACTTTTATTTTGAATCTAGTTAAGTTAAATATAAAAACACATATATACAAAATCCATTATTTTATAAAACATATAAATATTAAAATAGATAGAAAAAGGTAATATTACCTTGGAACTGGATATATAACACTTTCATCACAATCACGGTTGAAACACACATGAAAATATTGTGACTCCAAACCCACGCAGTCTACAAGATCTGTACCCGCCTCCATTAAACATTTAGGACACTCCACATAGTGCCAACCAAAATCCTTGTCTATAGCCTTAATAGTACCAATTATGATAACAAATTGAGGCTGTATAAATTGAAAAATACAAAAATAATTTAGTTCAACAAAAAAAAATTGTACTTTTTGAATTATAAAAATTTAAACAAACCTTCATGATTTGCCAAAGGTCATACATGTTTTTCAACGGAGACTTTATGATAAATTCATCACTTGACATCTACAAAATGAATACAAAACTTTTTAATATACGAATAGCACAAAATAAAAATTGAAAGTAATAAAATAATAGAGAACATGAAGATTAGAGAAAAAAAAATATAAAATCATACCTTCTCAGATTCAACCTCAAAGACAGACTTCTCTCTTCTAATGTGTGAATTTGAAACAACTTTGAACATGTATTTATAATACATATTTGATTTAAACTCAATTGGACAGGTAAGTTATATTTACTTGAATAAAAAACTGAAAACTGCCTAAGGTCACAAAATTTTCGGAAAACATGAAATTAGTGGATAGAGGTTATACATGACTAAATACATCTCTCATAAACCGATGTTTTATACACTATGAATATGTAAAATCACAACGATGTTTATCAAATATTTAATAATTGTAACTATTGCTGTTTAAATTGAATTACACTATAACGATGTTTAAACATATACCTGAATTACAACAAACATGCTTAAATTGAATTACACATCAAAAAAATTGATTGTATGACGTTATTTAATCCAACTATTGACATTATTTAATGACTACAACATACAATACCTCACTGACTTTATAATATATCATAGCCTTTCTATTTAAACATTGTGTTATATATATCAACCTGTTCTTTATTATTATCTATTCATCAGAATTAGAAACCACAACTACACTTGATTCCATTACATAAAAAAAACACAATTAATACAAAACACATACTGGATATAACTAAATTTTAATCAACAAAAATGGATATAACACAAATTTATACAACAAAAACAGATGTCTGCATACACATCATATTTATACGAAAACTAACCGGCTTGTAGAAACATTATTCGAAACAAAATCACAAATCTAAAAACACAATATACTTGCACAACTTCTTTTTAACACTAAAAATGATAAATAAATCATACCAAAAATATATGAAACACAATTACCTCCTCTTCCTACAAATCTTTTAAGTTTGCTTGTACAAAATGATTTCTTTCTATTTCCTCTAATATGTTCCTTTGCAGATTCCACGTCAACCTCTTGTCTTTTACTTGCTCTAACGGTATCACCTAGTTCATCTTCAGTGTAATTTCTTGAGTTTTTCTTGAGTTGCTCTAACGGTATCACCTACCACCACCATGAGAACAACTTACTTGTAAATCGCAAGTCAATGTTTGGAGTGGACGCCATTGCAAAAGTATTTCCAAATGATTAAGATTGGTACATAAAACAACAAAAACAATCGCAAATTCTATAACTTCGAGCCCTAACTTTCAGGTAAAACTGAATGTCACCCTTTTCCCTATTTTTAGTTATTATACAGATAATTTAAAAACACTAATATCAAATACCTTTTCACCCCCATACTGAATACCACTCAAACGAATGTTTAGTTTTATTACAAAAAAACCACCTAATAAACCGAACCCATATATAAGAAGCATAAAAAAAAACATAATCATTTATATATAAAGTTATATTTCTTTAAATATAGAAAATACAATTTCCTGAAACTTCATACTTATTCTCATTCATCACTCTATATATAACATACTAAGAACTCCCAAAAAAAAAAGCAACAACTAACAATATCACAAAAACATGATAAAACAATTAGAACAAAAACCAACACATAAATTGTCATTCATCATACTATATATTACTAACTACATACAAAAAGAAAAAAACATACAAAAAACACCAAAACATAGTTCAATACTTGCAACAAAAAACAACACAGAGAAAATTATACACCAACATTTTATACATAAAATAAAACGATAAATTCAAAGTTTCACAACATGAGAACGACGGTGAATTGAAACTTTTGGAACTTTAAGTTTCCGATAGTAACTTTCTAGTGAATCAGCGGTATCATCAACTTCATCTTCAGAATCAGAAAATTGGTCAAAACCAGACTGACCGATAACCTCATCTACATCAGCATCAACAGTCATATCAATAAACTCAATTTCTTCGTGAGTGCTGCTGATCGAAACAACATCATCCCAATTCCAATATAGCAAGTCTCTAGATCGTTTGCGCTGCCTCTCAATCCTTCGTATCTGGGTAAGAGAAATAACTTGTTTCATTATGAGCTAGAAACTATCACATAACAAATTTTACTAAGATTTAAAAAATTACAACTTCAATATATATCACCTCCTCACTGAACTCACGGGAAAGATGGGATTTATAAGGACTAAATGGCCCAACAGAAATTATCTCTACACTACCACTGTCGGCCTGTAATCAAAACAAAATAAAAATACCAAAACAACAAAACAATAATATTAAAATATTACAAATAAACTTTATTTATTGATGATATTACTAAATTACATGTTCTTGACGATTTAAAGGATTGATAAACGACTGCTGCCGGCCATCACCTAAATGAACATGATTATTACTTCTTGTAGATGCATTTTTCTCCATCACTTGCTCAATATTTGAAGGATAAATCTAAAAATTCTGCTACAAATTCACAAACCTAAATAGTTTTATACTAACATGTTCTTATTATATAAGCTATTCTACAACGGTTTTTAACACACGTTCAAGTATTGTAGCAACTACTATATACACACGTCACATACCAAGATAATGGAACAGTTGATATTTCCAGTTTTATAGGAGAACATGATTTCGAAGGAAATAAAAAATAGTTTAATATATTTTATATAACAAACCGCCAATTGATATCCTAATCAAAATTATAAGGCTACATCCTAAATTGTTACAAATAATATGGGAGAATGGGAAGTGGGTAGTTACTTCCCATAAAGAATTGCTCTTCTCAACAACTGATCCTGTAAACAACTGTTAAGTCAAAACACTGCTGATCCTGTACACAACTGTTAAGTCAAAGCACTGATGAAGCATAAAGAATTTATCTAAAAATTATAGATAAATTATCATTTGTTTTAGCTTGTGGACCACAAGTTAGCTTCATAGAAAAAAAAATCACACCTACTCGTGTGCCTAGTTCAATTAGCTTTACTCGGCACTCTATGCAATACTTGTGTTACAATCCCAAAGCATGTTACAGGAATAATAGGAGTTAAATAGATCAGGGGTATACCTTTTGACAACATATAATACTTCTCTTCATTTACAAAAGTTTTCTCAGCAAAGACTCATTTACCCAAAACTACTACACTCCCATGTCACATATAAAAAAATACAATAGTTGATATAATTAGTTTGAGTAAACTTCCGTTTTGCTCCCTGTGGTTTGGCCACTTTAACGATTTTTCCCAAAACCTTCAAAAATAGCCATTTTCAACCAATAGTTTGCTATGGTTTTTCCATTTTGCTCCCTGCAGGAAGGAAAATGAAAAAACAAACAATTTGGATGGAGTTAGAGGCGGGACCAAAACGAAAGTTTACTCAATAAGTTTGATTCGTTTGAATATAAAAATACAAGTATATTAACAAAAAAAACACAAAAGAAAAAATAACACAAAAGAAAAAACACAATGTTATACCATAAAACAAATAACTTTCGTTAAAACACAATCCATTATATCTAAAACAAAATACTTTAGTTGATTTACAACTATAGATTAATTTATTAATTGAGATGCAACCATGTTATATAACTGTTATATAACAAACCGCCAATTGATATCCTAATCAAAATTATAAGGCTACATCCCAAATTGGTACAAATAATATGGGAGAATGGGAAGTGGGTAGATACTTCCTATAAAGAATTGCTCTTTTCAACAACTGCTGATCCTGTAAACAACTGTTAAGTCAAAGCACTGATGAAGCATAAAGAATTTATCTAAAAATTATAATAAATTAGAGAAAAATGCAATTTGCATCCCTGTGGTATGTCCCAAACACTTTGAATTATTCAAAGTGTTTGGGACATACCACACTGACGGAACACTGACGACAGGGACTCAAAGTGTTTATGAATTCATAAGGTTAGGGGCTCAAAAAACCAAAAAATGAATTTAGGGGCTCAGGCTGATGTTTGGGACATACCACAGGGACGCAAATTGCATTTTTCTCAATAAATTATCATTTGTTTTAAGTTGTGAACCACAAGTTAGCTTCATAGGAAAAAAAAATCACACCTACTCGTGTGCCTAGTTCAATTAGCTTTAGTCGGCACTCTATGCAATACTTGTGTTACAACCCCAAAGCATGTTACAGGAATCATAAGAGTTAAATATATCAGGGGTATACCTCTTGTCAACATATAATACTTCTCTTCATTAACAAAAGTTTTCCCAGCAAAGGCTCATTTACCCGTAACTACTACACTCCCGTGTAATATACTTGTGAAATCTTGATAACATTATCTGCTTTTTTTTGTATATGTATCATGCATGTTTATCATTTATTACAAGTCATTATTATCTTAAATGTAGACACTGTTATTAATGTTCTTAAATAATATTCTCATGACATAAATATAATCTACGTTTGGTTGTGTTGATAGTTTTTTTTAATACTTTTGTAAACATGTATCATTGATAGATCTCTTTTATCTTCATTTAATGGTGTTAGCAATTCCTACGTTAATCAATTACAAATAATTAATTAAATATTTTAAATTGTGTGAATTAGATGTAAGATTATAAATTAGTATGTATGACAATTCAAGAAGAGTTGTAGTTATTAATCGAAATCAAATTAAAAGTCAACATTATTTTAAATATAGACATAGTTATTGATGTTCTTAATAGTTAGATAAGTAGTCATCGTGATATTAAAATATACAGTGAGTTTGGATGATGTTAATCATATATACCCGGACAGCAGTGAGTTTGGATGATGTTAATCATATATACCCGGACAGCGGACGGGTAAACCACTAGTTTGTTTTAAGTTGTGGACCACAAGTTAGCTTCATAGGAAAAAAAAATCACACCTACTCGTGTGCCTAGTTCAATTAGCTTTAGTCCTATGCAATACTTGTGTTACAATCCCAAAGCATGTTACAAGAATCATAGGAGTTAAATATATCAGGGGTATACCTCTTGTCAACATATAATACTTCTCTTCATTAACAAAAGTTTTACCGGCAAAGGCTCATTTACCCATAACTACTACACTCCCGTGTCACATATAAAAAAATACAACAGTTGATACAATAAGTTTGAGTAAACTTCCGTTTTGCTCCCTGTGGTTTGGTCACTTTAACGATTTTGCCCGAAACCTTCAAAAATAGCCATTTTCAACCAATAGTTTGCTATGGTTTTTCCATTTTGCTCCCTGCAGGAAGGAAAATGGAAAAACAAACAATTTGGATGGAGTTAGAGGCAGAGAGCAAAACGAAAGTTTACTCAATAAGTTTTGATTCATTTGAATATAAAAACACAAGTATATTAACAAAAAAAAACACAAAAGAAAAAAAAAAGACAAAAGAAAAAACACAATGTTATACCATAAAATAAACAGCTTTCGTTAAAACACAATCCATTATATCTAAAACAAAATACTTTAGTTGATTTACAACTAAAGATTAATTTATTAATTGAAATGCAACCATATTATGACATTGTAATTTGTATGAATGAAAATTCAAATCTTATAAGATGTTGTGCTTTGTATAAAAAAATGTTTTTATTGTTTTTATAAAAATACTGTTTTTGTTTATAGACATTACACTTTTCACAACAACATAGAGCTTATAACATTCATACATAAGCATTAAACCTAAACATTCATTTGACCAGACCACATTCAAACAACAACAGCTACATATAAACAATCAACCTAATATCCAAATGTTTTAAGCAACACGAATACATCACACAGGACAATACAGTTTCATTCGCTCCACACGACTTCCTCGTGCTTGCTCTTTCAACCTATTCCTTTCAATTGCGTCCAGCACAACGTAAGCTTCACTATCATTATACACAAACTCCCTTCGAGCATTAAGATAATGCAACAATATTTTGGTTGCATATTTGCATCTTAATTCATCTAATTGTTCTTTCTGCCCACAATCTACTTCTTTCACAAACCCACATCGCCAACGTCGTAAAGAACTCCCTTCGAATGACTCCATATGCCTCATTAAAAATATACCACAATCAACTTTGTTGTCTACGGTTCTCCACGGCATTTCTAGTCGACTTATCTGAGCTTTGTGCATCTTACGTCCACCCACAACACCTTAACTTAACATAAAATCTGCTACTAAATGCCTCTGCAATATAACGATAATAAATATAAAATTTTATCTTTTACATATGATTGTGTTTTTTAAATGTCAAGGAATGTACCAAATTTTCTGGCCAGCCTCGGTATTTTAAGTCAGATCTATCATCATATAGACTGCTGTTATCAATCACAGCTATTTGGCACTTTTTCAAATGAAAGCATACCAAGTAGAAGTGATCAGATTGCAAAACAGGTATGAATAAAAGATCAACTTCTTTCAACGATGCTACTTGTTCTTCTTTTAAAACTTTAATCATATTTCCAAAAAAATCAGCTTGCATCATCTCATAGCTTGAACCATATGTGCCACCATCCTGTGTATCAGTTATAATAACGTTACTAAAATAAATAAATAAACAATTCACTTATGTTATTTACTTACCAGCATCTGATATGTACAAAACAATCGCTTAATTTTGTCATCAGCCTTAAACTTCTCCTCGTGATTTAAGATTCTGGCCCACACATTAACAACAGCAAAATGGACATACTCGTCATGACTCAATGTTTCTAGCACTATCCTTGTTAGACCTGAATCTGGCTGACCTTCAATTTGAAAAACAACGTCCCTACAATGAATACGAGTTAAAACATCAATCAACTTATAATCATAGTACATTATAATAAAAGAAGTTAAAACACATACATTTCAAATCCTCTGGCAGAGAAAATCCAATCAGAATAAATTTTCTCTACAAATGTCAACTTTTCACTCAATTCCACCACCCGGTTAATGTAAGGTGATCCTGGCACCAAAGTCTCATCCGTAGAATCAACTACATTTTCTTCATCCTTTTCATCTGAATGCACACTTTCCATGTTTTCAACTGAATTTACATTTACACCCGTATTACAATCAGTTTTCGTCTCTTGACTTTGAGTCTTCTTTTCTCCCTTACTCTGTATTTCATTATCATCTTTTGGAGATGAATCTGGATCTCTGCTCATAAAACCTGCATTTTTTGCAAATGAAATCAACGGATCCAATTGAGCTTTAACTTCTTTAATCACCTGATTATCTGCATAGCACGTAAACCCCTCATTCAGCAATGTCTCTACATTCTTCAAATACTCTTTTGCCTTTTCAATTTCTACAGTCAAATTTCTGACAAAAACCTGTTTCAATATGAACAATAAAAGATGATAAAAACTATATATATATATACATATATACATATATCATATATTCAGAGTGAAATACTATATGTTTTTGTGTCTTACCGATTCTGCTTCCTCCGTTCGTTCTTCTGCCACGGGAATGTTTGATTCCCTGCCAACATCTGCATTCTCATCCCGCCTATTCGAATGTATATTTCGAGTATAACGATCATTGTCTCTACACTCATCATCATCCACTTGCCTTTCATCCTCTCCATGTATATCTTCATGAATCAAATCCTCCTCAACACCAGCACCATCATTGTCTTTGCCCTCGTCAGCATCGACTTGCTGTTCCACATTTTCATGCATGGGTTCACCAGTTGAAGAACATTGACGCACCTCACTTTCATTTGATTTTTTGGTCTTTAATCCTGTTGTAGACTTTGAAGTACCTTTCTTTCTTCTTTTCTCAGACTTCAGTCCTTTGTTCTTTATGTCCTCCAGTTTGCATAATGTACACTCTTCAATATATTCTATAACAAACAAACCTTTACGCTTAACACGTACATCATGCAACTTGCTTGTATGATCTGCATAGATAAGCTGTAAACAAAAAAATATTTGTCACTCGGTTTTGTTTGGATAAATGCCACAAATGACAAATTAATATTTTACTTATGATCTTACCGCAAGCAAAAACAGAGGCCCATTAAAAACTTGAGCAGGGTGCCAGCCTTTTCTCGCTCTGTCTAACAAAGTTAACATGTAATCACACCAACCCAGTTCTTTTATGTCAACATCCTTTGTTATTAATGGCAAAAATCTTTGGTTGACAGTGCCACTTTTCGTTCCTTCGCCTAGATGTGTAAACATCAACACCAAAAAGTTAAGAACAAACAACATTCCACAATCATTGCGTTCTCTCTTGCATCGCCTATCCAAATAAGTTTGTGTTTCATGTATAAGAAACCTGGTGAAGCCTGTTGGGAATTGACTTCTCCACAATTTAACAACAGGACTTTTTATGTTTGGCCTATTGTTCTCTGTTATCATTCTTGATCCGTTCGGAATTCCCAATACCTTGTGAACCAATTCTGGACTTAACTTTAATGACTGAGATCCAAGATTTAATATTCTTGTTGAATCATCATAGTTCTTAGCCAACCAAAGTCCCAAGCTGGTAGGAACATGCTGAATCTTCAGATTTAGAATAGGACCAAAACCAATATCTCTTACAACGTTCTTTTGCTTGTCATTAAACTCTAACATCCAATCATATAGAGTGCTTGGTGAACATCTTGGTAAAATCTTCTCACCAGTATATGGGAAAAACATTTGACATTCATGGTGATTTGATTCCTCAGGTTGGTCCTTTCGACGTCTCTTCTTTGGTAAGGTATCATCAACTATTATATAACTTAACGAATTTTAGAAACAAACTACAACTAAGATTTTCATGTTTAAATAAATACCTGGTTTTTTTACTTTTGATACAGCAGGATTAACAAAATCAACATCATCATTATCATCAGCATCACCACAGCCTGCCTGTAAAACTGCAACAGCATATCAAATAAAATAATAAACTATGAAGGGAAAAAAATGTATATTATATTTAATCATTTTAAATTGATCTATAACATACCTTCACTCTTTCGTTTCACAGCAGCACGAAACAAAGATCCTTCATGTCTCTCCACATTTTATTAGAAACAAAACACATAAAAAATATTAATTGTAAAACGTTATTTAATCCTACTATTGACATTATCTAATGACTACAACATACAATACAACATTGACTTGTTAATATATCACAGTGTTACAATTTAAACATTGTGTTATATTTATCAACCTGTTTTTTATTATTATCTAGTCATCACAATCAGAAAGCATAACTATACTTGATTTGATGATTTTAAACTTGATACACCCGAGTTTGATTACATTTCTCCAACTTATTCTGCCAATTTTAACAAAATACTATCAGGAAGTATAACATTACAATGTTGTAAAACAACACATAATATTCAACATACAATATAAATACAAAAACACAATCCTATAGCTTACCACATACGTAAAAAAACACAACATGCACCAAGATACTGCAAATAATCAAGAAACATACGCAAACACAATAATTTCCAAAACCATAATATTAAAAAAAAAGCATAATTAATATAAAAAACATAGTGGATATAACTCGATTTTAACAACAAAAAATGGATATAACACAACTTTATACAACAAAAACAAACATCTACATACACATTATAGTTATACAAAAACTAACCGACTTGTAGAAACAATATTCCAAACAAAATCACAAATCTAAAAACACAATATACTTGTACAACTTCTGTTTAAACATTAAAAATAAAAAATAAGATATAAACCATAACAAAAATAAATGAAACGCATTTACCTCTGCTTACGAATCTCTTAGATTTGCTTGTACAGAATGACTTCTTTCTATTTCCACTTATATGTTTCTTTGCAATTTCCACTTCAACCTCTTGACGTTTACTTCCTCTAACAGTATCACCTACTCCATCTTCACTGAAATTTCTTGACGATTTCTTACCTATTTAACCAACAGACTTATAAAATCAAAACACAATGAAAATAGCAATCAACAACACCATCACAACAACTTACTTGTAAATCACAAGTCAATGTTTGCAGTAGACGCCATTGCAAATGTAGTTCCAAATTATTAAGATTAGTACACAAAGCAACAAACACAATCGCAAATTGTATAACTTCGAGCCCTAAGTTTCCGTTAAAACCGAATGTTCATCGTTTTCCCTTTTCTTGACTATTATACAGATAATCTCAAAACAATAATAAGAAATTACCTTTTTGCCCCCCCACATTGAATACCAGTTAAATGAATATTTAATCTTATTACAAATCTTATTAGAAAAAATAGTACCACTTAATAAACCGAACCCAAATATAACATGCATAAAAAAAACATAATTATTTAAATATATATTCATTTTTTTTAAATATAGAAAAAAAAATTATTGAAACTTCATTCTTATTCTCATTCATCATCCTATATACAACACACTAAGTACTCACGAAAAATAAGCAATAACTAACAATATCACCAAAACATAATTCACTAATTAGAACAAAAAACCAAAGAATTTATAGACATCATACCTGTTATTCAAAAGAATGAGATATTGACGTAGGACACCACGTCATCGGGAGTGAGGATGGACCTAAGCAGGATGGACCAAGGGGGTGGATGATGGGCTCCCACACTATTTATAAAAACACTTAAGAAAAAATAAACTGATTTGATTTTACAGAGAGAGAGAGAGAGATAGAGAGGAGAGAGAATAAAGAGAGAGGAGAGAAAAAGAGGCCCGTCAATGACGTCTTTAAGCGACTGAGAAACCAGGACAATCATCAGGGGACAGTGTGGGTGACCGGCGCCGGGGCTCGCCAAGGCAAGGCCGGCCCCCATACCCTCCAGTCTAAGTAACCATATTGATAGAAATCATACATACTGGAGAGGATATAAAGACTACTTTTAATAAGGTATACCTTGTTTTATTTAATCTTCTAATAAATAAAATAACACTTCATCTATTAGTTACACAAAGATTCTTACATATAGGGATTTGGACTGTCGTTTGGCATCAGCTGCCAGCCCATTTTTCCCTCTTATGTTAAACCAGATGAACCCAATGCTCACTCAATGATTGGTGTGAGATGGACCTATTCTTTTATCTCCTTTGAAACCTATATTGCACCTAATAAGGTTGACACTTTCAAGGCCCATGTTATCCGATTTTTGAAAGCCAATGGGATTTAGATAGTTCTAGACTATACCTCTTGTTAACATGTAATATTTCTATTCATTATCAAAAATTTTACGCACAAAAGCTCATTTACCCGTAACTACTATATATACTCCCGTGTTGCATATAAAAAAATATACAGCTGTTGATGTAATAACTTTTAATGCGTCTGAATATAAAAAACACAATTATATTAACAAAAACAAAAGACACAAAAAAAAAAAAACACACACAATGTTATACCATCAAAATCAAAAGCTTTCATTAAAACACAATCCATTCTATCTAAAATAAAATACTTACTATAGTAGATCGTAGTCTCACTATCAGAACATTGTGTTATATGAATCTAGCTATATTTAACATGATATCATGTTCAGAATAAATACAAATAACTGTTGTTAAATTACCACTTTATTACCATTTAATTTATATAATTTTAACTAACGTATATCTCTTACTTTATATATTATATATTAGTTGTAAGTATATACCAACAACCATTAACAAAAACATCGTAAGAATATATTATCAACAATTTATAAAAGCACAACAACGTACAAAATTACCATAATTTAATATTAAATGGATAAAACAATCTAATGTAACATCATTTTTATCTAAAAAATAGTGATAAAGTCTGGCACGACAAAGTCAAACTCACCACGTCGAAGACACAAATTTCAAAATGATTATCTCAAATTTTCAAACCATAATGCCATCCATTTAATAATTTTTAAATAATAAAGAAAAGAAAAAAAATTAACCTAATTTAAATTTGTTAAAAAAATAACCAACACTATTTAAGATCCCTACAACATATTCATAAGATCAAGACTTTCCCCCATTTACATCGTCTCTCTCTCACATCATCATTTATTTACTTCTCTTTTTAGTAGTCCCATTCAGAAAACTCTACTTGTACCGCTTATTTCCTTCATTTTAACAGTTACATTTACAAACCCCCTTTTATTCATCGTCATTACAGTTTGACCAATTATTACAGTTCAGGTCAAACTTGAAAATTGTATCATTTGATTCAACCTTAAATTGTTTGGACAAAGTTGGCATCTTTCAAGAATGACAGGGACAAAAATGATAAAAACTTGAAGTTTGGTCTAAATTGGCATAAATGAACAAACTAAAAGGCCGGAAATAAAAATTAACTAAAAACAAATATAACTTTAAAAATTTATACAGGAAATTCCCAAAATATTTCATTAAGAATTATATTATCTTATATCTTATATTATATATATATATATAATATATCTACCATATTTGAAAATAAGTTGGGCTGATGTGGCATCAAATATGGTTTTTGGCTCCAAAACTCCCTTCTCAATCTTTTAATATGGAATGGATCATCCGGACTAAAAACCCGACCCATTATTTCGGATCCTATAAAAGTCTTTTAAATATTTGTTCATCTCTCACACTCCCCACATCTTCTTCACGTTTCCCCACAAAACCTTTGATCATCACCAAATCTACACTGCATATCTCATATCTTCAATCGATCAAATCTTCATTTCCGACACAAGAGAAACATTTCTTCTCTTAAACCTGGTTATCTCCACAATCTTCATCACTTGATTTTTCTCCGAGAAGGTATGGTTACCTTATATGTTTGTCTTTCAAGATTTTTATGATTTGGATGATGATCATGGTTTACTTCTAATTATCTTCATCGATTAAGTGAGGATTATCTTCACAATCTGCATCAGTTGATTTTTCCCCGAGAAGCTATGGTTACCGTATATGTTTTTTTTTTTGTAAGATTTGTAAGATTTTGTATCAATTGTATGAAGTTCATGTATTTTATGTCATTATCTTTGTCGTATATGTGAAGATTCTACTCCAATTATAGTTTTTTTGATATTTTGTTCCGTATTTAGGTTTGGTTTTCGTTTATTTTTATTTTTTTTTGGATATAGGGATCTGATATTTTTTTTTGTATATTGCACTCTGATTCTCATATTTTGGATGTGTGGTTGAGTGTTTTATGATAGATTAGGTTTTCGATATTTGTTGATTTTATTGCTAGAATGATTTATGATATGGTTTTCTTTGTTTATGACAACCTTGTGTTTACTGGTTTTTTGACCTATACATGCAATGTTTAATGTCAAAAACTATAGCCACTTTTATCCGTCATTAAAGAACATATATCTCTAATACATCATTAACACTCTTGTATTTTTTTAAACATGTCATGCCCTTACCATTGAATCAAGTATGCCCTTACGAACCCTTAACAATACAAGCCTTAAACATGGATGTATCTTTGTACTACTATTAGTGATAGCTAATAAGATATGTCTTAACCATGGATGTATGGATGAATTACTTTTACTGATAACTGATAACATAGCCACAAACTAAAAGGAATAAACTTTAGATAACTATTGCATACAATTAGAATTTGCTGAGCTGAACATTTCGAATAATAAGGATATTCATAGACTTGAAAATGATATAAACTTTAAACATTTGATAAAATACGATGTGATATATGACATATCAAGTAACAATGCATAAGGACATCCGTAGCACTTAACATAGTAGTGCAAAACACATTGACAGTAGTAACACTTGTTTAATTGTCACAACATAATATATCAAAAAAATTAGTTTATAGCATTACATTTTATTAGCTGACTATAACAACTACAACATATATCTTATAAAACGACATGACTTTGCGTGCATTTGGGATTGCAGTCTGCAAATGGCATCATCTTTCTGCGTAGTGTTAAAACAATCATCACGTTCTCGACTGGTGTCTGGTACACATCCTATGAGAATACAATTAAATATAAATAATTGCTTACTGGTTTTCTTTATCTTTCACACACTTATATCGTAAATCTTTCAGCCACTACCTCCATCAATTGGGTTCTTTCATGACAAAGAACTACAAAACAAAAGCAAAATTTGTATACAGGCAGATAACGGGCATCATTGGAACGTCAACATCAGGAAAATAAACAGAGTATACTACTTTACAGATGGCTGGAAAAATATTGTTGATGATTTAGGGCTTGATGATGTTTGTTTGATAGTATTTGAAGCTCACAGTGAATGAAAATACAAAATCAAAGCCTTTAAAGATTCACGCCGACTGGGACCATCATTCTGCGATGCAATATCCAAACAAACGGAGAAACACATTGTACACTCTCAACCATGAACTCCCAAAATAACTTAAAACCACAAATGTATTATAATTTACATAACAAATAACTGCATCTCATCTGTCTAATATAATTATTGCAGAGGCTCCCTAAAAACTTTCTCAAAGACAATATGAAAAATAAGCCCCCAAACATGTCAATACCACTATCTGCAGGTGAAGGACATACATGGGAAATAAAGATAGAGAAAAGAGGAAGACGATACTATTTGACAGATGGATGGATGAATGTTATAAAAGACATGCATCTAAAATTCGGCTACATTCTCGTATTTGACATAATTCAAAAACCAAAGCTGACGATGACTGTTTTCCATCCTGATGGAAGTGAATTTATAATCCCAAAAAAAGAACCTGTTGAAGAAAAAGAAGCGCACACGCATAACCAAGGACGCCACAACAAAGCACCATCATCTACAGCAGACAACAGCACATTTGAAAAGACTGCCACAGAGAAATTCGTAAGATATCCGATACAATTTTTAACTATAATCACAGTTGACTTATATGCATTGAATTCTAACCAACTATTCCATATACTAACAATGTTTATTATACTACTTGAAAAACAGTTCATCCCAGATGAAGTTGTTAAAAAGAAGAAAATTGCTCAGACACGCACTTTGATAATAAAAAATCAAGAAGGAAGTTGTTATAACCTGGGAGTCAAAAATCATTCACGTAGAGCGCGAAAGGAATACCTGGTGAATGAATGGCTGGAATTTATGGCAGAGAATGATATATCTTATGGAGATAAGTGCACTTTCAAGATCTTAGAAGATGAAGGTATGATATTACTTTCAAACGTTTGCAGGTTAAATTAATTCACCCAGCCAGAAGCAGATTCAGAACCAACTTGACTTCTTTTTGCAACAACTAATATGCAGTATGGTTGGTGGTAGTTTTTTTTGTTTAAATTAACCGTCGTTAATCATGAAGGCTTATAACACTTTCCCTAAACTTCAAAAAACAATGTATTTTGTAATGGTAATACCCGTACACAATGATAATCATCGTTGCTCTACTTGCATTGTTGTTTATCATATTGTTTCAAACCGAATATGTCCTTGCAAACAAATAAATAATTTTGTATGAACTAACATGTTAACGTAACATATACCATCTGCTATAGACCACTGTAATAATCACCACAAAATATAGACCACTCAAACATATATCAACTACTATATCCCAATAGCAGTAAAAAACTGCATTTGATGCCAATGGTAGTTTAATATGTAGACATGTCTATAAGTGTGATGGTTTAAAAAATATATATTGGTTTACAAATGTGTCTACTTTTGCATAAAGCATCAAACAAATGATAAGTAATACATATTCAAAACAAATAAAAATAGCCAACCACAATTAATACTACAATGGAGTCCCAAAAATGATCCCAATAACAATAGAAAAATAAAACTAAATAAAAATGAAACACTTTTTTAAAATAATAAACACAATAAACAGAATTGCTAACAATATAACAGCAAATAAAAATACAAGATAATAGTACTACCCAATAGCTGAATCAACAGTCTCTAAAAATAATGCTCCTTTACGACCAAATAATGCTCCTTTAAGCCAACAAAACGAATCAACATGTTGAAGGTATTCAAAATCTTGTACACTCATGTATACTTCAGCAATATTCCCAAATTTGGGGAGCAAAATCAATTTGCCGTTTGCCACATCCGATGCTCCACACCATTCCACAAATGAGAATGTTTCAACATTTGGAAAAGACGATACCATAGACCATAAATTATCTTGATATTTGAAAAGAATCGCATTAACATTAGGCCAGATTTCAACAACAAACATATGAAGCTTATTGTTAACAGTGAGAAAATGTCCATCATAAACATACAGGTCATTAACTGGGGGAAAAGGGAACCTCTTAAACGATTCAGTAATTACATCAAAACCAATTATATGAATGTCACCCCGTACCCTCACTTGTTTAACAGTGAAATATAAGGCATTGTTCACAAAAGAGCCAACAGACCAAATATAACACCCCGCTGCATATTTTTTCCCAATAAAAAAATCTACATTTCTCCAAGTGCCGAGTCGTCGTGAATAAACACGAGCAAGATCATAATTATGGCGACGTTTAATGTGTAATATTTTAAGATCGGAGGATGTATCAAAATACATACCAGCTGCATCCGATTGCCAATCATATATACGATCAGAGTGCTCATCGAACAAAATTTTGAAACTCATAGTAGTTGGATTCCAAAGCATCATCTGATATGAAGGCCTTTCGTTGCAAACTAATAAAAGCCCACCAACAGTAGAAATAATATGTAACAACAATGGCCGACTTTTACCAGGGAAACAAATAGTTTTCCTTGCACCAATGTCTACCCGTCCATCCACTATGCTATCAATAAATATTGATAGAGGTTGAATGGTGATTCGTTTCCGACATTTTAAACTACCAATCCAGCTAGAATGCAAAGCAGCAAACTGACAACTTGATAACTCATCACGCCATTGTTTACAAACACATTTGAAACGACTGATTGCCTTAACTGGGAGTCTGGATAGTATTTCAGAAACAACAACTTCGATTCCAATGTCTGACATGCTATAACCTACATTAAAAAGATAAAATTATACATAAAGTAAATACACAAATAAGCGTAAGAAACTGCCTTAACTGGGACTCTACCTAGTAAAAGACTTCAATTATTGTAGTAACTCCTAAACTACCACGTCACAAATAAAAAACACAGCACTTGACTTAATAAGTTTTGAATATAAAAACCAACAATATATTAACAAAAAAAAACCCGCCTTACATAGAGTATTATCAAACAACTAAACTGTTAATGAAAAAGACCATTTCATACTCGATAATTGCATATAACCCTTAGTCCAACGTAAATTCAATAGTAATCATTTCACCCAGTATTAAATCCTATTATATATAATACTTCTCCTAACTACATCTTTTTTATCATCTTTTCAACCTTTGTTTATCTTCACTCAACTCACACAATAAAACACACAATGAAGTAGAACAAAAAAAAAATTATAAGAAAAAACACAACATCATACCATAACAAACAATTGGCTTGCGTATAACACAATGCATATGAAAAAAAGAAAAAGAAAAAAAAACAACTATAATTTAGAATATATACACAACTAAAATATATCATGTAAGTTCTCTAGACTATAAAAATAACGGACTTTGGAAAAACACAATTTATATATTTATATCTTATTATATTCTTCTAAACCACTTTACATTAATTACTTGAAAAGACTCAACTGCAAATGAAAAGACCATTTCAATAAATCATCATTGCATCTTAGCTCGGATGCTAATAACAAATCATTACTCTTCTTTAACACAAGTTGTTAATCCTATTATATATAATACCTCCTAACTACATCCTTTTCTAACCTCTTCAACGACTCTCTAACTTCACTCAACTCTTCTCTGTTCTAACTACAATGGATACATCAAACTCCAAAGGTTGGTCTGAACTGTCCCAAGTTAAAAGGGATATCTATGAAGGATTCAAAGGTCAACATGAAGACACAGAAAGAGAGATCAGAGACAGCTTGATTGACATAACACGACTACTTCAACAGCAACTACGGGAGAATAAGAAGATGAAAATGAAGATCATGAGCAACCCACCTTCACATGAATAGTACATTGCTGGATTGCTTCTGTCTGATGAAGAAAGGGAGACAGAGGATCTTCTTGATAAAGCAAACAACTTAGCTGACCAATACATAGCAAAAACCAACCAAGGAAAGCAAGCTCTTACTAAATTTCTGGCTTATTAGACTGAATGCAAATTAGTTTGATTGATGTGCATGTAGCTGTTGGTATGGGGTTTCTTTCCATGATAGTAGGACATCTTCCTTATGTTTTTGCTTTTTGATCTCATACTTAACGACCAACATGATTCCACATCTAATGTATTGACAAATTTTGTTATTATGTGTAGTTTTGTCAATGAATGATAGTTATATTTATGTTCCTCTTATAAGTTTTTCTATATACAACTTAACTAATGTAGCATGTTATTATTAACAACCAATACGTAAACTGAACTTCAGATACTCACACATAAGAAAGCTGAACAGCATCAAAACATACGTGAATAAAAAAAAACAAAAGAGAAAGTTTATGTCCAGAAAAAAAAAACATTGAACAAACACAAAACATAAAAACCATCGCTCTAAAATGCAACAAACAAAAGAAACTACATCTCACTCATTAAAATGGGTAAACTTAATCTCTTTCTTACCAACATCTTTCACGGTCTCCACAATATTATTACTTGTACTTTCACAGATGCTCGAGTTCGAAATGACATCCAAATTGTAAAGATCAAGCAGTTTACGCTTAGACGTCGTATCTTTACAAACCATTGAACATGTTTTTTTATCAATTGAATCACCATCACAACTCATCACAAGCGAAATTGGAGTACCATTCTTCTTATCATCAGCCATACAGCTCTAAACCAAGATTGAAAAAGTTTATTAACTAAACTACTAAAGATAACTATAATACTTCAGTTAAAAGTTCATAGTACCTGACTTATCCCAGACATTTGTTTAACCAGATCAACAACTGATTCATCGTCAGTTATTCTTTGAATCTCGTATTCTTCATCACAATATGTCAAGTTAGTCTTGCTGACTTCAATCTTGAATGCAAACAATTTATCCACCAAAGTTTTTAATTCGTTTGGAAATCGCACAGTACCATCATCCTGAAAACATAAAAGACAGGATATATAACCAAAAAGTTAGCTTACAAAAAATATATAAATTGAGATATAGAAACTAAATATATACTACCATTATGTTATCCTGAATCAACTGTTTTGCAGACTTCTCGATAACATAGTTAGCCGTATTATGAAACAAAATAAGAGATACATCACCACTGCTATCCTCAACACGAACCTTCAATCTAATTGATAACATAACAACTTAATTTGAATTAAAACGAATTACATAAACCAAAATAAGGTAAGTGATGAAAAAAGTTACAATGACAAAATGACAACGTAAATAACAACAGAATAATAACAATACCTTAAAACCGGTTCATCAATAACATTTTTTCGACAAAATTCATTAGTGCACACATACAACGTATGTTGGTCTTCATCACAACCTCCGTCAGATTTAGTTAAACCCATGTTTTTTGTACAAGCCTCATTTAAACAATTAGGACACTTCAAAGAAAACCAACCAACCTCCTTGGATATTTCCTTTACGGTACCCAGTATGATAACAGATCGTGGCTGTAAAAAATATAAATATATCCACTTACATCTAATGTAAATATTGAAATACGAAACTTGAAATGGTCTATGATTACCTCACTAATTTCCCACACATCATCGATGTTACTAAAAACAACATTCTTTAGAAAATCATCCATAACCGCCTGCAACCCGATAGAATTAGAAAGCAGTAATGCATCAACTTTGCTGTCAGTAACTCAGAATGTAATACAAAAACAATGCAGACAATTATCACATAATGCAATGCACTTGTTTTCAAAACAGAAAGAATATGAACTAAACAAACCTTGCGAATAAAACTGGACATAATCGAATATGATATGTTTATTAAATAATCAAGTAATACGATATTTATACACCATAAAAAGCAGTTGATGACACCAGATTTGTAGGAACATGGGCGACAGCACATAAGTAAGTAGTAAACCGCTAATACATACCATGATGTAAAACAAATAATACATAAAGTATAGCATGTAAAATAAAAAAACAATAATATAGAAAAAACACAATCATAATACCATATAAAATAAAAAACACAATACTATATAAACACACAATCATAAACACTCCGGATACTTAGCTTATAATCCAATAAAGGGAATTTATTCATTTCTCTGCCACAAAAGATTATTACACATCAAACACAACATTTAATGTTATACAATAAGATAAAATAAGACACACAACTACAAAAGAATAGTTAAACCTGAATACAAAAGTTCTAATACATACATTGTCATATAATAAGAGAAAAAATCACTCTTCATAAAATAACACAATTTCTTAAAAAATTACACAATAATAACCATTCCAGATAACTACCTCTACATTAAATTTGAGTTAGGATCGGTTAAGAGAGGTTTATTAACAAATGAACATAGCAGTTTACCTTACCATCTTTGTAGGACAACATGCAAGAAAGACTACAACAACTTATTAACCTAAAATCCTGGATTATAAACCGCTAGTACATACCATATATTAAAATCACACATATTAAAGATTTCATTTAATATAATAACACAATATTATACAAAAGAAGGATAGAACCAAATGATAAACATACCATCTATTTTTACAACTGCCTTTTAGCACACATTCATGAGTTGTACTAAATGATAAACATACATGACACATATACAAAAAAAAGGAATTGATGATATCAGGTTTGTAGCATTCTTCACCTGAATATATAGTAAAACAAATTAAACTGAAAATATTAAAAGTTCGAAATAATATATGATTAAATAACACCAATCGGAAATAAATATCCATGCAGACAACTGTTAATACACTTATACATACGGAACTACTTGAAACAATAAACAAAATTCAAAAAAACGACCACCATTCCCTATAATATAGCATAATAATTTCTAATCAACCGGCGAAACAACGGTCTCGATAAATAATGCTTGTCCCACACCAATGTAGGAATCAAGATGTTGAAGGTAATTAAAAACTTCATTGCTCATCTTAGCTTCAACAGGACGAATCCAAACGTTTCTAAGCAACCACTTGTTGTTTTGAAATATAGTAGACCAACGGAAACTTTGTTCATAACTAATAATATGAATATTATTGATAGAAAACATCTTGATGAAGGCTTCATCTTCAACTTTATACAAACCAACAGATAACTCGGGAGACCCTTCAACAACAATAAAATGGAGCTTCTTTGCAATGCTCAGAAATTTTCCTGACCAAGGAGTAACTTCCAAACTTTCAGGAAAACGAATGCTTCTAAAAGTTTCGGAAATAACATTGAAAGCAACTATATACCTCTCGAAAGGGCCAGGATACCAACTTCTTGAACACACGAAATATATGGATTTGCCAGAATAAATTCCGGAAGACATAGAATAACCCCGACCACCGAAATTACCTCCCCTCAAGAAATCTATTTCTCTCCACGTCTCACGACGTCGTGAATAAACACGAGCAGTAACAACATTATTCAACAAATGATATTTGATGTGAAGCACTTTAAGATCATTGGTTTCATCAAAATACATTCCACCTGTATCACAGTTTTGAACATTCCGCTGAGAAAAGTCTGAGACAGACAACAACTTATGGCACCTGGTTGTTGGATTCCAAAGGATCAGCTCACAGCTTCTCGCTTTAAAAGACACTAACAACAGCCCATTAAGCGACGCTAGAATACTTAAGAATATAGGGTCAACATTGCCAGGAAAAGTGATCTGTTTGCTTGTAAACACATCCAAATTCCCACCTATTACGTTGTCAACAACAATTGACATACCTCGCAAGGAGACATATTTCTTATGTGAATTTCCAATTCGACAAGAATGCATCATCTCAAAAAAATGAGTTGACAGTTCCTTACGGAAATCTTTGCAAACACATTTCAAACAACCAAGAGCTTTGGCAGGGAGCCTTGTGAATATTTCATCGACGATCAATGCAAACCCAAGCTTTTCCATTTTATAATCTATGGGGCTACAATATAAAATATAATAAATGAAATACAATTGAGACAATTTGATCTGTAAATGTTTATATATAAACACAATGTATACAACCCTTTTCATACACAACCGGGTGATAAAATAAGACTAACCAACCACGTAACTTATAAAAAAAACTGTTAATGAAAGCAGTTTAACATTGTATTAGCACAATCTTAAACAACTGCTGATGTTAGCAAATATTGACCTTTCTACAAACATTTTGAAATCAACACAGCAGTTTACCTTACCATCTTTGTAGGAGAACATGCAAGAAAGACTACAACAACTTATTAACCTAAAATCTTTCATAAAGACAGCATTTAATGATATACAATAAGATAAAATAAGACACACAACTACAAAGGAATAGTTAAACCTGAATACAAAAGTTCTAACACATACATTGTCATATAATAAGAGAAAATATCACTCTTCATAAAACAACACAATTTCTTAAAAAAAGTACACAATAATAACCATTCCAGTTAACTACCTCTACATCAAAAATGAGTTAGAATCGGTTAAAAAAGGTTTATTAAGAAATGAACACAGCAGTTTACCTTTCCATCTTTGTAGGAGAACATGCAAGAAAGAGTACAACAACTTATTAACCTAAAATCCTGGATTATAAACCGCTAGAACATACCATATATTAAAATTACACATATTAAAGATTTCATTTAATATAATAACACAATCTTATACAAAAGAAGGATAGTACCAAATGATAAACATACCATATATTTCTACAACTGCCTTTTAGCACCCATGAATGAGTTGTACTAAATGATAAACATACATGATACATATACAAAAAAAAAAGTAATTGATGTTATCAGAATCTACACAAAAGCCAAAAAAATACACGATGTATGCTCCCAAAATACAATTTCGTTGGTAAAACACAAACCATTGGAAAAAAAAATTCATGATATCAGGTTTGTAGGACTTCTTTACCTACATATATAGTAAAACAAATTAAAATGAAAATATTAAAAGTTCGAAATAATATATGATTAAATAACACCAATTGGAATTAAATATCCATGCAGACAATTGTTAATACACTTATACATACGGAATAACAGAACTACTTGAAACAATAAACAAAATTCAAAAAAACAATCACCATTCCCTATAATATAGCATAATAATTTCTAATCGATCAGCGAAACAGTGGTCTCGATAAATAATGCTCGTTTCGCACCAATGTAGGAATCAACATGTTGGAGGTAATTAAAAACTTCATTGCTCAGGTCAGCTTCAACAGCACCACTCCAAATGTTTTTTATCAACCACTTGTTGTTTTGAAATATATTGGACCAATGGAAACTTTCTACATAACCAATAATTTGAAGATTATTTATAGAAAACATCTTGATGAAGGCTTCATCTTCAACTTTGTACAAAGCAACAGATAACTCGGGAGACCTTTCAACAACAATAAAATGGAGCTTCTTTGCAATGCTCAGAAATTCTCCTCGCCAAGGAGTAACTTCCAAACTTTCAGGAAAACGAAGGCTTCTAAAAGTTTCGGAAATAACATCGAAAGCAACTATATACCTCTCCAAAGCGGGATACCAATTTTTTGAACACACGAAATATATGGTTTTGCCAGAATAAATTCCGGAAGACCATGAATAACCCCGACCACCGAAATTAGCTCCCCTCAAGAAATCTATTTCTCTCCACGTCTCACGACGTCGTGAATAAACACGAGCAGTAACGACATTCAAAAAAAAATATTTTATGTGAAGCACTTTAAGATCATTGGTTTCATCAAAATACATTCCACCTGTATCACTGTTTCGAACATACCACTGACAAAAGTCTGACACGGACAACAACTTATGACATCTGGTTGTTGGATTCCAAAGGATCAGCTCACAGCAACTCGGTTCAGAGGACACTAACAACAACCCATTAAGCGACGCTAGAATACGTAAGAATCTAGGGTCAACATTGCCAGGAAAAGTGATCTGTTTGCTTGTAACCACATCCAAATTCCCACCTATTACGTCGTCAACAACAATTGACATATTTGACAAGGAGATATATTTCTTATGTAGAGACTTTCCAATTCGACAAGAATGCATCATCTCAAGAAAATGAGTTGACAGTTCCGTCCGGAAATCTTTGCAAACACATTTCAAACAACCAATTGCTTTGGCAGGAAGCCTTGTGAATATTTCATCGACGATCATTGCAAACCCAAGCTTTTCCATTTTATGATCTATGGGGCTACAATATAAAATATAATAAATGAAACACAATTGAGACAATTTGATATGTAAATGTTTAAAAATAAACACAATGAATACAACCGCTTTTCATATACAACCGGGTGATAAAATATAACTAACCAACCACGTAACTTATATAAAAAAAACTGATAATGAAAGCAGTTTAACATTGTATTAACACAATCTTAAACAACTGCTATGTTAGCAAATATTGACCTTTCTACAAACATTTTGAAATGAACACAGCAGTTTACCTTATCATCTATATATATATATATATATATAATGGCGTTAATGTCACGAAGGTACCGTGTGTAACAAAGTAAAAAAGTGTAATGTCACGTGCGTGCATCAAACGTTATTGTCATCATTGTACATTATAACCACAAATGATTATATAGGTTACACTCAGTTTGATCGGATACATCAAACATATGTTTTATATGGTCAGCACATCACATAATGTGTCGGATACATCAAACATATGTTTTATATGGTCAGCATACATGTTTAGTCCCTCTACTTTAACTTTGCTGTCCTTCTACTCTAGCTTTCCTAATATACATATTTAGTCCCTTAACTTAATAAACTTGATTCCCCATTAGTTTACTTTGCTTATATACATGTTTACGTCATCTACTTTAACTTTGTTGATATACATATTTAATTACTCTACTTTACTTTTATTTATTAAGTATTTCGCCTTTTACAGTTTTTTTTCTCCCTAACATAATGAACCAAAGCCAATCCAACTGAATGGTATTGTTTCCGCTATTGGTATTATCAGAACCAATATTTTTTCTTTTAGTATTTCGTTTGTTAGTGTTTTTCTTTCAAACTTGTTTTCCCTAAACTGTTGAAGCTCCTCTTATATGACACTACCCAACTTTCTGTCTTATAGTGGATTTGAAGTTTAATTTGATCAGCAACTGTTGGTATATCAGTGGATGAGCTTTAACATCTGTTTTGTACATCTGCTGCTCAGATGTCGTCATCATTGTGTTTTTTGTAATAGATGAATTGATTGTTAAATTGATTGTGTTTTTTTGTAATAGATGAACAATGAATGAATATGATTCAATGATTTATGCAGCAGAAATGAACACAAACTTTGTAAACACAATCAAGGAGGAAAATAGTTTTGATAAACACATGCTTTTCATCAATCGAAAGATTACATTGCATGCTTACAAACTAAAACTTCCCCTCAGCCTGATGCTACTTGGTCGATCACACAAGTTGGAAGAGCAGTACTTAGTCTTTGGCATTCTTTTGGTCTTCACATCAGCTGTTGTGCTAAGCAGTGGATAAAACAAATCAGAATTATAGATCAGCAGTTGTTTGAACCACTGTCAAGGGGAAAGTCTGAAGCCTAACAACTGCTTATTCTGGTTCCACTGCCCTGAACCGGTTTTCGCCTTAATCAATTGTTCCTCTGTTAAGGTTCAATTCCAACAATGTAAATTGTAAACCGGAATTATGACATCATCATTGACATGTGGTATACCTTAGAAGTTGACACATAGGCAAATTTACATCAGCTCATAATCTCTTATTATAGATAGTATAGATAGTACCTGACTAATCTATCAAAGATGTTTATGATATAGATAGTGTTTTTTTTTTATGTGTGCAACTCTATATTCAGGCACAATTTAACATCAAAATAAACCAAAACAAATACAATTCTCCAGATGGTCGCTCGAAGAAATTAAACTGAAGATATTAAATTAAATGTTTGAAATAATATATGATTAAATAAACACAATAAAAAAACGACATAATAAAAAACACAATTCACCTAGACTAACTTTCAAGAAACAAATCAAAACATTCCATTAAAATAAAAATACCACCAATTAACTCTTAATAATTGAATACAAACCACATCACTATAACAACTATGACTAAACTTAACAAAACTACTTATAAGGAAAGTAAAAACCTACGCTTCAACTCCATTGACTCATTAACTTGTCTAAATATTTCTAACATCTGTGCCATTAACTGAACATCTTTGTTCCCACTCTCACCATTATTCAAAAGTGCCAGGTCACGAACAGCAGTTGGAGGCAATAAACGCAACGTCTCAGTTACATCATCACGAGAGCCAACTCCAGTCTTCAAAGAATGAAAGCATTTCCTCAGATCTTTAGAAAACTCTAACTCAGCTTCCAATTCTTCCATCGCTGCTTTATAAAACAGTTCCTTCAAATCTTCTCCTTGATTACTTGATGAAGCCATTGAAAAACTTAAATAACTTGAGATACGATATACATGAAATGTCTGCATATATATATAAAAGGCTTATGGTCATAAACGCGGAACTATTAATGGCAGCAACGGTTACATGATGTAAAAATTGCTCCGGGAAACGATACAATCATACAAAAAACTGAAGAGACACACGTTTACATACAGTTATTACTATAAACACACAAACCATTAATTAAACACGGGAAACTTAAACTGGTACACGGCTTACTATGCATGAATCAACAAAAATATTAATTACCCTTTAAATTATAACGAAAATATTACAAACAAAGAAAAACATGCATGTTTAAGGGAAAGGAAAATACACAAAAAAAAAAAAAAAACTCCAACTCAACACAGTATCATTACCAAAATACAATAACCATCATCATACATAAAAAACAACATAACTAATCTTCGCCAAAACTGTCGATTTCAATCACCTCATCCCACTTCCAATTCTTCAGCGCCTTTACCCTTTGATTAATTCTTCTGAAATTACGAGGCTAGAGAATAATATGTCAGTCACTCATCTAGAATATTAACTAAACATATAGATATGGAACCAACCTTGTTCATCTCATGCTTTATAGAATTGTCGGGACATCCAACCAAAGCACCAAACTCCAAGTCAAAGCCTTTAGATTTGTTCTGAAATTTACAAAACAAAATATAAGCAAACATAATAAGATTCAGCATAAACATCACCAACTATCACTAACAATATGTAATTTACATACTTTAACATAAACGATTTACCTTTGCAGCTCCGATTGAAGACATAGTCAAGTCAGGAAGTACTCCAAATAATTCTTCAAACTGAAAAACAATATACTCATTAATAAAATAAACTACCATGTTGAACTAAAACAATGTTATCTTTACAGTTATAATAGAATTATTACATACATCTCCAGTTTCATCAGATATCTTACTCAACTTTTGAAAATGATCATCCACTAAAATGTTGTCAGCCACAAGCTGGAAAAAAAAAAAAAAAAAAAAAAACAACTGTTAACCACTGTTGTCATGGTATATTACAAAAAAAAAAAAAAAAAACAAAAAAACCATCACAAAAAACACAATAGCTGTAAATAACACAATAATTCTAAGTAACACACAATATCATAAATAATAACAGAAACTTCATCATAAACTTGCTACAAAATGTACATTCTCATTAGAGCAATAAGAAAATTCATGCAAATGACCATCCACACACTCGTCAGCTACAACCTGACAAAAAAAAGCATGTCAATGATTTTTTACTATAATAACACAAAGGATTCCTACAAACACAAAAATAATATTAAAAAACACAATGCTATGTAAATCCCAATACTTGACAAAACAAAATGATATTACATTTCCAACTATATTAGAAGACATCATATCTGCTGGCTGCTTCATTTCCACAACACTGTCCAACCCAGCAAACTGAAAAACAAAGCATCATTATTCAAATGAACAAACATGGTTAAATAAACACAATACCATATAAATTAACATCTTACATTTTCCCCCGAAATTGAATCCTCATCATACACAGCATTATCCATCGATCATAACTGAAGCAAAACAAACAAACTAAATAAGAAACTATTATCGAAGCATAACAAACATCATTAACACATAAAATATGTAACCACCTTACAGTGATATGCTTTATTGAAAAGGATGTAATGCAAAGCATTCACGGACATATATATACATCTTGTATGCTAACTACCACGTAGAAGTTATCCAAGATGAACCGACAAGGTTGAGAGAGCGTACCCACGTAGCGAGAAACATGCAGAAAACACAGCAAAACTTAACTTGCGTTGAAAAATCAAACTGCCAATTTTTGGGTTTGAACGGATGAGATTAAATCTTGAAGGTAACCACCTGAATTATTACGGTCAGGATCTACTTGAACGTGGGTTTGACCGACGGTTGTTTCGCGGCGAACAATTTATTAATAATATAGAGAAAATAATAAAGTAAACAACAAAAACACCACCATATTGGAATCTCAATAATAGAGAAAAATGTATAGAAAGTAAAGTACACCTATATATTATTAGAGGTTTATATTCAACCATCTATATTTATATAAAAAATAATAAAATAATTGTTTGTGAGTAAGATATAGATAGAGAAAGAGAGTTGGTTGTTAATGGTTTTAAAAAAAATTAAGAAAATTTATAGAAATGTCTGTTTTTATATAGGAGATGAAGGCTCCAATGTAAATGCTTTTCTAAGAGTAAACGTGACTATTATCTATATGGTATACAATATTTCTTATATAATAAGTGTCCTAAAAACGGACCAAGCTCAAGCTTGAAAGTTACCTACAAGCCGAATTTGCTCGGCTTTATACGAACATGGTATTTTGCTTCACAAACTGAATTGATTATCATTCGTGATAAATAGGAATACATGCACAATTACAGAAGGAAAAAGAAGGAAGAATATATTTGCCATATACAACGACCTTGACTAAGTTAAAGTATTTTAAATTTGAATTATTTTATAATTTGTAACTTAGGTTTTATAGACTCTCTATCATAATCATATATTTTCAATTTAAGTTTTTTTTTTCGTTACGTAAGAACTCTTGGCAACCGTATATCATAAGTAATCAATGATTTAAATTGATTGATGACATTTAGATGTTGATCAGTTCTGTTTAAACATAATGGAAAACATGTAATAACATACCTTTGATTGCATCAGTAGAGAATCCAGTCAGAGACGCAGCCACGGAGTTCGACATAGTTGTCAGTGTGATCTGGTTCCTCCTTAGGGTGTAAAGTGATGATGGTGATGAAACCGAAAGTAGGGTTAGTTTCGGTTGAGGGAGAGAGAGACGAATTTGATGTTGGTGAGGGTTGTGATTATGTGACTGTCTAACCTTTTACCTCTCTAATAATCTCCTTATATATACACCCAAGAGGAAACCCAATTAGTTAATAAGGGTAATATGGTCCATCAACAATTACCAACTAATTATTAATAGGTTATTTATATATTTTGATCTATATTATATAAATGATAATGATGGCTACTAGATTAAATATAAATAAATCGATATTTAATCTTACATTCTCCCACTTAGCCGAATAATCATTTATCATGAGTATTAGATTAGTCTGATCAGAAGTTAATACTCATTTTAGCCTTAAACAAGTACTATAGCAGAGAAATACAGCCGTTGAATCATTATGCGACTCAGGACCCCCATTAGTCATACTATAGCCTTAATTTAAAACCTAACAGTTATGATCAAAATACTAACAAGCCCTTTAGCGTTTGATTTGTATTTATATTTGTCTATATGTCATTACACCGGCAGAACATATGTTAGAGACATACAAAATCAAACTAATGAGGAATATTAAAAGTTAATCATTCATAGTACGATATGCAGTTGTACATGGTCATCAATTAAAACCCGTCTCTTTTATGAGCACTCTTAATAAGACTTATGGGTAATAGACCTTTAGTTATAGGATCCTTAAGCATATCACGAATGCATTCGATACAAAGATTTAGTTTCCTCAATTCGTTCATAAACGAATTATTAATTGTGTATCGAAATTTAATGCAACACCTCTCGAACTGTTACTGTTCAAGGAGACATGGTAGCTGACTTTATCACAACAAGTCTTCAATATATTAATTATATGGAGTTAATAAAGTCATGAGTCCACTGATAAATTTCCAACAACATTTAGTGACTATATTATGTCGTTATAACTTAGGTTGTTGATATCAGTCCATTATGACTCCTCCATGAGATAGGTTTTGTCTGCTGACATAAAGATATACCCAAAATTACATTTTGTCATCTTTGAATATTACAAAGTTAGAGTAATAAACCGGTTTTAATTCTCACTTCTTCTTTAAAATATAGTCTCTCATTTCTTTTAAAGATATTGTAATACTCTATTAGATGCTTCACGTTTATCTAGACATATCTAGTGTGTTGCAATGTGAGTAATATCTAAACGAGTATAGACTTGAACTTACATAAGGCTTCTAATTAATGAAGCGTAAGAAATAATCTCATTTATCCTATTATCCTCTAAAGGAGAGCAGTTTTGTTTGTTACATATGTAAGGACCAATTTAATGTTAAATTTATGGAACGGAAGTAATGTCCCATTTGGTCTATCTCAACATGTTATGATATCTATTATGTAAGAGATATCTCTGAGATCTATTATATCAAAGTTTGTGTTAACAATGCTTTGACTTATGTAACATATACTTGTCAAAAGAATATCATCTATATAGACAAGTTTATCTTAGTTGCTCCCACTCATCTTGAGGTAGGTACATTAATCCACTAGGTTCTTGATGAAAATAATTGCGTTAAGATTTCATCACATTATGATGTTTGCATTAACCCATACATGGATTTTATTTGCTTATAGACAAACTGTTCTTTAACCTTAAGTTTAGAACTTTCAGGTTGTTTTATGAACATGTAAATATGTCAGCCAGTTGTTAGGAAAAATTGTTTTAATGTTCATCTAATGTAGCTCAAAACTATTATAAGCTACTAGAACAGTGATGATCCTAAAAGAAATCTTTTGTTAGATATGTAATAAAGATTCTTTAATAATTTATCTCTTCCTGAGTACAACCTTTGATAATCAATCATGCTTCTTTGTGTCTTAACGTTTATATCATGATTTGGTTTAGTTATGAACACTCTTAGGTTATTCAATCAAATCCCAAACGTTATACGAACACACAAAATCAGTTTTACTAGAAAACTGTTTTATTCCTTTTAGAAGAATGATTAACGCTAATGGCTTAATTTGAAGAGATAGGATCAGTAAACTTTTCCAAAATCCATTTCAACTTTAATTAGGGAGGTTATGTAATCATCAAAGTTAAGAGGTTTTTTAAACCTAGATGACCTCCTGAGTTGATTATTGGGTTTGTTAGAAGTTTCAGTTTTATGGATTAGCTCTTGATTAGGTTGCTATCATTTTCAGGATTCTAAGTTTGTAAGAGTTGGTGCAGTATGGTGTACAAGAGGTGTAATCGGAGTTAAATTCGGAGTGAAATTTAATGACACTCTTCCCCCCGCCTCTTGTATTCCTTGCAAGTCATGATAAGGACTTTGACTACTCCCACTGACCTTAGAAATCTTTAGGAACTCAGCATGCTTAGGGTCAATATGTAACGACCAACAAATTCTAATAGAGAAACAAGTTAATGACGTTAGTCGTTGTAGTTTCTCTTGTTGAGGATTATGTTAGTTTAGGTAAGAAATCTAAGTGTACCCACAATTAAGCAACAATGAAACTTTTGTAAGAGTAGCATTAAATTTTAAGGAGACAAGTGATGATAGAACGGTGTCAAGATGGAGCAGTGTCTTGTACAAGAGGTGTAAACTGAAGTAATATAAAGTTTTCACTCCCCCACCTCTTGCAACTTTTTACAAGTTATAATTAAGACACTTAATGCTCCCACTGATCTATGATATCTCTATAAATGCTACAAGATAAGTTTCAATTAGGTATGTAACGTGGGAACCTATCATATATATGTTAGACTTTACTTGATTTCCTTAATGTCCAGATGTCATAAGAAACTTAGGGACATATTTAATAGAAATCATGTTAAACACATATATGAATAGATTTCTTTAAGACCATGGGCCATATGAGACTAATTTAGATACAAGCAGATAGTCTTTAATTGATAAATGAATTATGTCTGAATATTCCATTAGGAATAAGTTCCACGAATGTTAATGAAATATAACTTATGATGGACCCATACTTATTCCTTAAGCCAAGTAATATTTAGGCTTTAACGTCATGATTTAAAATCACTTAGAATGAGATTAGATGAAAAAATCATCCTCATTAACCATGTCATGATTTCTCATGAATTTTGGTTGTAATTGATGAAATTTATAAGTCTCATTTTTCTTTTGTCAAAAACTTATTTGCATAATGACAAAAGTTGTGAAAGTGTAAGGTATCATCTAGTTCCATCTTAGTAATGTTTCAATCCAGATATTTAGAACAAATAAAATGAGAGTTTAAGATAAGTGTGACTTTATGTTGGTTATGCAAACCTCACAACCTTCATGACATAGCCTAAGTAATGATACTGCATTCCGATTAATTTTCAGAATATGTAAGGTATCGAAAAGCTTTGTTAGAAGACTGCTTATTATGGTTCTTATAGCCTTAACAATTAATTTTGTCACTAACTCTCATGTTAGTTATTTGTCGAGTTCTGGTAAGGAAACGTTTAAAACTAGAGTCAACTAATCATGTGTTCATTGGAATATTAAAAATTAACAGACTTAAACATCTTTAGTAAGTGACTACCTAATTAACTTATCCAACTGTTCTTCTGAATAATGGATAGTCTCGTTGCTTATGCCTAGTCTAATGGCATAATTATGCTGTGAGATTCTTCCTTGAAGAAACTTAGAGTTAGAATTTTGTACTTGTATTTTGGATTATGGACCTTAGAACAATCCTATTTTAAAGTTTAAGTGGTTGTAAGGTGAGTAACAATTTATTTTTTTTTTCCAGCTTCAAACATTTATTTCTTTGTACATATGTTGCTTATCAACACACTCATTATACTTTGGTATGTTTGAGTGTTATAGTTGATTTATAAGGCATCAAATTGTACAAGTGAAAATCTTAATATGTAATGTACTGGAAAATTGTACTTATTTCCATGCGTAAGCCCTTAACTTAATGGGTCATGGTATTGTACATTATTATGTATTCACATATACCACTTAACTTTATAGTTTAGAATTTTAAAAGAAGGCATGCATCTTAGGAGTTCTAGTGATTATTCCATATATAAGAGATTAGCCTTAGGAAAGACTTAATCTGAAATAACTTTAGTGATAGCATTATGTTAGAGAGTTCTTGATTATCATAAGAGACATCATGTTCGATTTGTCCTAATCATCATGCTCTAATTTTCTTCTTTATAATCTTTATCAGAAGAGAGCAATAGGATTATCGTGTCTTAAGAAATAATCAAGGATTTAATTTAAGAGCTAATTCTAATGGAAACTTTAAATAAAACAAACATTTTAGGTTTAGGAATTAAAGTGGATGAGATATATGTAGAAGTAAATTATAGTGAGTAAAATTATGGGTACTAAGAATAAGACAGACGAAATGATCATAGAATTAATTAAGGATCATTAATATAAGGATCATTATGTGAAGAAATTGTGATATGTCTATTACTAACATCAAAATAATAGACTTAGTAAAATTCTACTTAAACAAAGACAAATCAGCTTTGGCCAGAAGTGTAATCATTTAAGTATGTGTGCAAAGTAATCGTGACAAATCAGCTTTGGCCAGAAATGAGACAATCACTTTAGTTATGCACTTGTCAAGCATGCTAAACATAAATGAATTAAATCAGCTTTGGCCAGAATTAAGACATTTCACGTGTGTAATGCATACTCAACATAGCTTTTTATAATACTTGAACAATAAATAGATGTATTAAATCAGCTTTGGCCAGAAATGATACATCAGAAGCTCATTCAAGTTAAGCTAGTTTGGTTTGGTTTTGTAAAACATTATTTGATCCTTATTAATTAATTAAGTATAAACAAAACCAAGTATTTAATAGCAAACCACCTGTTAGCGCGGATCGAACTAAGTTATGAGATCTCGAGTTGCAACCTTGGTCTCGAGTCGTAATTATGGTTTTGACTTGTGTGTTTTATGAGATCTCGAGTCCATACTGAGATCTCGAGTCGCAACCATGGTCTCGAGTGGCGAAGAATGAAGCCTTTAGTTGAAAACTCAGTGATCTCGAGTCGAGACTGTTGTCTCGAGTTGTGAAGTCTTGATCCCTTATGATCTCGAGTCGAGATCTTGTAGTCTCGAGCCGAGACCTGATGGTCTCGAGTTGTAAGCTTCTGTTCTCGAGTTGTAAAGATTTGATGACCTTTATGATTTCGAGTCGAGACCTTGTGGTCTCGAGTCGTAGTCTGATGGTCTCGAATCCTCTGTTAACAGCTGTTTATTGTGATAATAACTGAAACTCGAAATTTAAGGGATTTTGGGATAGTATTTCCTATTTTATTTCTGATCTAATCTTATCAAAAGATTTCGAAAATAATAACTGAAAATCTATTAACAGTTTTCGAAAATTTAATAGATAAAATTAAGATCAAAATCATGAAAAACCACCCATTAATCCAAATTATATTCCAAATCTTAGGGAATTTTCGAGTTTTATTAAGAACAAGCGATGAACCCTAATAAATTTAAAACATAATCTGGGATCTGAAACCTTAAAATTTTAGACTTTTAATAACAGATTTCAGATATTAGCTTGTCCTTTATGATTTCGAGTCAATTTATCATATTACCTTTTCCGAAAACAGTGATTCGGCACAAGAAACTTGAAAATAGTTTTGATTTTTATAAACTTTCAAAAATTCTGTTTTCCAGATTATGATCCCAGAATGATGGATACGAAAAACAGAACTGATTTATCAACATATGCTCTGATACCACATGTTGATCAGTTCTGTTTAAACATAATGGAAAACATGTAATAACATACCTTTGATTGCATCAGTAGAGAATCCAGTCAGAGACGCAGCCACGGAGTTCGACATAGTTGTCAGTGTGATCTGGTTCCTCCTTAGGGTGTAAAGTGATGATGGTGATGAAACCGAAAGTAGGGTTAGTTTCGGTTGAGGGAGAAAGAGACGAATTTGATGTTGGTGAGGGTTGTGATTGTGTGACTGTCTAACCTTTTACCTCTCTAATAATCTCCTTATATATACACCCAAGAGGAAACCCAATTAGTTAATAAGGGTAATATGGTCCATCAACAATTACCAACTAATTATTAATAGGTTATTTATATATTTTGATCTATATTATATAAATGATAATGATGGCTACTAGATTAAATATAAATAAATAGATATTTAATCTTACATTAGATATATAATTGAAAACTTTGTTATTTAATTAAGGAATATTGAATTTTAATAATCTCAACTATTCGTTGTTAGCCGCCAACAGTCCTAACTTTAAAAGTAACCACTGGCAGTCCCAGCTATTAACACATTGGTCGTTAGTCTACGGTCGCCGGAAAAACGTTTTTGGTCGGAAAACTCATTTTAGGCTGGAAAACTCAACATTTTCGTCCCAAATATCTCTTTAACCTTGTTACGCACCTTTAGGAACCTTTTTTCTAGTAAAATTCCTAATTATTGAAGTCGCCGGAAAACTCTTTTTTTGCCGTAAAACTTTTTTTTCGCCGGAAAACTCAATTTTTTGGCCGGAAAACACAACATTTTCGTCCCAAACCTCTTTGTAACCTTAGATCGGACATTTAGAAACCTTTTTCTTGACAAAAACGGTTTTCCAATGACCGGAGACTAATGGCGTTAGGGTTCTGTAAGTCAGGGTCCGTTGCTGACCAATATATCAATAGTTGGGACTGACAATGGTTATTTTTGAAGCTGGGACTGTTGACAGCCAACGACAAATAGTTAGATTATTAAACCTTATATTCCTTTAATTAATAGCACAGAAGTGGAGAGGAGTCATTTTCTTATGGTTTTTTAGTAAGCGTCAATCCCTCTTTGGATGAGAGAATATTTTGTGATTCTCTTTGTATTTCTCTCAAAAGCTCTAAATCATTACATTCCGACCCTATAAAAGAAAAAAGAAAAAAACGAATACTTTCTAACATTCCCCAAGTGTAGAAAAAAAATGCAAAAATTCTATGGTTCCTTAGGGGTGAGCAAAAGAAAAACCTGGCTCTACTTGACCTGACTTGAGAACCGATCAAACATAAAATACAAAACTGATTCACTACCCTAAATATAGGGTCGGTTCTGATCCATAGGTCCAAGTCGGGTTTCACCATGAAAAGAACCGAGAACCGACCCGGCCCAACCCTATTTTATATGAAAAATTGGAACCGATCTAAATACCTAGGTACTTGGGTTCAGGTCGGGTTGGGTATATTTTCGGTTCAGCTCTCGGTTATTTTCGGTCCGGACCTAAACTTGCTCACCCCTATGCTTCCTAGTTTCTTTTTTTTTTCATGTTCCAAGATATTTGCGATCTTCCATCTCTTTACTTCTCTATTCAAATCATTGTCGACGATCTAATATAGTCATTGTGATCATTTCCTTATCACTTACTATCGTAGTTTTGATAGAAGACAAAAAAAAAACTATATTGCAGGAATTGGTATAGTTAGTAATTTTTTTGAGTCTGTTGGCCCAGTCAGTTCAAACAATCGTATCAACAAACAAGAACACGAGATATTGGGGGGACAAACTCGTGACTCTTTCTATTCAATCAAACAAAGATACGAACTTACAAAGAAATGACAAATAAAAACATTAACCTAGACCCCTATTTATAGTTAAACTAAACTTGCTCTCCAAGTAATTAAACCTTTCCTAAACCAATTACTAAACTTTCTCTCCAAGACTTACCTAAAATAAACCAAACTTTAATAAAACATATTAAATAAACCTTCAACTTTAATAATTATTCAAGATTAACCTTCATTCACCCCCTTAATCTTGAATTGTTTTTCTCCTTGCCTTTATTCCTCCTTTTCAATTGTCTATAGCATACTTGCTTCACTGGTTCTTCAAACTTTGCATTCGTTCCTTCAGTACTTTCTTTCTTGACTTGCTTCTTCTCTTCAACTCGTTCTTGACCAATACTTTCACGAACTCCAAACAAATCCTTTGGAATTGTTTCAAACCGAATTTCCCTCACTTTCTTAATCGGTTTCACATCAGGACTTTCTTTCTTTTCATCTTCACAGTTGTTAGAATTACAACATACCTGAAGCTTGATGTTGTACATTCTATTCAGATTTCTCTGAACCTTCATCAACAATCTTCCTTTCTGATCATGTAGCCTTAACATCCCATTGGCTATTTCAATCTTGCAACATTCTTCATCCAATTGTCCCAAACTAAGAAGATTGGTTTTTAACTTAGGCATGTAGAAAACATTACAAAACGTTTTCTTTTCGCCATTCTTACTTACCACGGTTACATTCCCTTTACCTTTAATTTCAATCTCGGATCCATCACCAAACTTTACTTGACCCGAAACTTGTTCATCCAAGGTAGTGAAAAACTCTTTCTTTCCTGACATGTGATGACTTGCACCATTGTCTAAATACCACATTCCTTCTTCATTCTTTTCAAAAACAACAGGGATAACCCTTTCTTCATTCAAGCTTACTTTCTTTGTCGAACAAACTGCCATGAACAGAGATGGATCGATATCATGTACATATTCTGTCTTTGTCAGATTCGCTTATTCTTTCGCTTTGCTCGGTGCTTTACATTCGCTCGAGTAGTGCCCAATCTTATCACAGTTGTAGCACCCCAAGTTCTTTCTTCTGTCTTGCCATTCTTCAGGTTTATTGTTTCGATCTTCACCTTGTTCATCATTCGTATTCTCACGTTCATTATTCCATCTTGGATACCCTCTTCCACGTTCGTTGTATCTTCCACGACCTCTACCACGTCCTCGGTAGTTTTCAACTTTCTTTTCATTCTGGGTGAACATAAGCTGACTTTGGGATGAACTTTCATTCACATTCTTGAACTTGTTTCTTTCTTCATATGCCTTCAAACGTCCAACCACATCTTCAAACGTCATTTTTTCGATATCTGCGAATTGCTCGATCGAAGAAACAATAGGTAAATATTTATCCGGCATAGAGTTCAAGAATTTTCTCACCACGACCTCTTCTTCGAGGGTTGCTCCCAAGCTCTTGTACTTTGATTGTACTCCACCCAGCTTCGCTGCATATTCATCAATACTTTCTGTCTCACTCATCTTCAATCCATCTAACTCGCTTCTTAGCATTTGAATACGAGCTTTCTGCGTTCTTTCTGCAGCAAGATAACGAACTCTTAGCGCTTCCCAGACATCTTTCGGTTCTGAATACTTAGCCATCTGAAGCATCACGTCTTCAGGTAGGGTCTGGAAGATGACACCTAAGGCCATAAACTTCTTTCTTTCTTCAATTCCCGGTCCCTTTTCTTTGTCAATCACATCTTGCAAACCGTTCGCTCCCAAAAAAACTTTCACCATAACCGACCATGCTGCGTAGTTGGTCGAAGTTAACTTCGGTGCTTGCAAAACAAAACCACCCATTGATTCTTTCATTGTTCCTGCATTCCCTTCTTTATCACCGGCCATAATTTGTTTTCGGGTTTCTTTTTGCGTACAAACAAAACTTGAACCAGTTTACTTCAAAGTAATTAATTTGAATCACGGCTCCCAAGGAATCACTTGCTTCTTTTATTTACTTAGCAGATGACGACAACAAAGAAAAATAAAAGGAGTTTAATATCTTTCACCCTTTTTTGTTAACTAGCAACAAATAAAGGAATTAATTTTCTCCAAAGCCAATTGAAAGTCACGACAACCAAGGAATTAATTCCTTGATATATGTTCCAAACTCTTCCAAGGCTTCACGTAATTAACGGCAAGACATCGACCAAAAGAAAACTTTCGAACCTAGTTGCGAATGAAAAGCAAAATCATAGTCGCAAAAAACAGATCTGCTTGTGTGCTTATATGTCTTCGAAGAAAACCGTGTGTTCAACGAGCCTTAGCTCTGATACCAATTGTTGGCCCAGGCGGTTCAAACAATCGTATCAACAAACAAGAACACGAGATATTGGGGGGACAAACCCGCGACTCTTTCTATTCAATCAAACAAATATACGAACTTACAAAGAAAGGACAAATAAAAACATTAACCTAGACCCCTATTTATAGTTAAACTAAACTTGCTCTCCAAGTAATTAAACCTTTCCTAAACCAATTACTAAACTTTCTCTCCAAGACTTACCTAAAATAAACCAAACTTTAATAAAACATATTAAATAAACCTTCAACTTTAATAATTATTCAAGATTAACCTTCAGAGTCATAGGTAATATACATTTGTGAATGTTCAGTAAGGTGAAACAAACTCTATTAAAATTGGGACTTTGATACTTGACAGACCGTGTCGTCCCGATCAGTCAAAAACCCAATTAACCTAGGTAGCTAAGGTAAGTAGAGTATCGTATCCACGAAGAGCATGTGGTCAGTATTGCACGACCTGTTCGATTAGTTAGACTATTTACAAAAATGTACAAAGTAATTATGAAGCTTGCTCATTTTCTTTATTTGTTTGATTTAAAACGAAATCGGAGTGAACGGACAATTTGCTATTATCTAAAACAATGGTTTATTAACTAAGATTGCAAAACTTATTAAGTGGTTGAAAACAATAATTTAGAAACAAGTTCCACACCCGGTTCAATAATTGTAAGAGCTAGGGTTCCTACATGTTTTTACTTGTTTCAGTTGCATATAGTGATTAACGGATTTCTATCACGAAGCTTATGTACCAATTGCTATCAACGCGTATGACGGACCTCAATGCACTTTGTTACCTCGTACATGTAAATCCTAACCTAAGATAAGGCATGACTACACATAATCGTTTCGAAAAGTCAGATTTTATCATCACTCGACAATTTGCGAATTTGAAACAAATGCATGACAATTATCAAAGGTTTCAAATACTAAACAACTTGTCACAAAATCAAATTACACACAAATGTATAAACCCTTGAATTCTTACAGAAATTTACACCGGGGTGAAACCGAGGAGACTAGCCGCTTATGGTTGAAGGGACGCGATCACCGGATGACGAACACGAACACCAAGCCATGATCTTGAGTCTTGGAGGAAGGATGAAGGTTAGGGTTTGGATGGTGAGTGTGAATTGATGAATCTCATGGTGGAATGACGATGATGGAATAAGTGAGGGTTAGAGATGGCGGAGATTCGGTTAGGGTTAGAGGTTAGAGGAAGGTTAGAAGTAGGTTAGGGGTGAAGAAGATGATGGGGAATGGTTCCAAGATGTGTTTTTATCTTTCAAAACTCGCAACTCCCGAAAATGTCCCTTGAATGTGTTTCAATTCATCCAAACTCGAAACAAGACAAAAATTCGCGATGCAGGAATCGGGAGGCCGTCGCCGACGGCCTGAGGAGGCGTCGGCGATGCCTCGTTTGGCGGGTGGTTTTGGCCGATGGCTTAAATCGTTGTTTACGCGCATTTTTCTCCGACAGAATATCTACCATGCGTCGCCGACTGCCCATATGGGCGTTGCTGACGGTGCCTCTAGCTCCTCTTTTCTATTTTCGCCATTACTTGATCCCGGTTGATCCGTTTTGCGTCCCGGTGCTCCGTTTAGCTCTCGAATAGCTCCTTAAACTCCATTAGACCTGCAAAACACAACGACAATCAAAAGTAGGCTATTCGAAACTAAAAGTCACGTAAAAACATCAACTTAAACATAATAAAGCACCATTTTTTATAACAACCCTCCTAAAATATTTTCGACACCCCTAATATATTTAGAATGTCGCTATACGTCTTAAAATACACCCCGTATACGAAAAACGAGCCAAAAATACCCTATACAATTAAAAAATTTAAATAAAAATCAATTTCTATGATCTGTCGCGGGCCGCGAAGACTTACCCTCCATCTTAGGGGCTTCGAGCACCTGGATATGCGGCATAACACGGAAGCCGCCACGTGTCAACACGTGGCGAAGCTAGATCGGTGACAAATCCAAGCTAGGCCCTACGAACCATATGTCGCGGGGTGCGTAAGCCTCCTGTCTGGTCTACGCGGGGCGCGAGGGATGGCCGAATCAGCCCTATAAAAAGAGGGCATGGGCAGTTCAAATTCGTTGCTCATTCCCTCGATCTCTCTCTCAATTTCTGCGTAGTATACACTATATTCGGGTATTATACCCCCTAAATAACGTAGTTCTGCCTCGTTGTAAGTATTTTAATCCCCGGTTACGTATTAGATACGCTGCCCGATTGATCTAAGGTACCGTATCGGCTGTCGAGGTTCTGCTCGACGTAGTCGTTGGAATTCTGTCTCAGGGAGGGTATTACTAATGTAAATATTGGGTTATTATACTAACACACGTGCATTGTTTAATTAATAGATTATAACCAGGAATCCACCAAGAAAAGTCTAAAGTAGCAATGTAAGTAATCTCCTTTTTGTAAACTGTTTTCACAAAACCTTAAATAATTTACAATGTGATTAGCAGTGATTGAGTCTTTGTAATTCTTCAATTACTGCCGGTATGTTGGGGTTTTGTATACAAAATGTGGAACACGTTACCATTGGACAACGAGATATCCAATGTGTAATATGACCCACCAGTTAGGATTGACAATACTGAATGAGTAATTGTGTAGATATAAACATTGTGATTGCTCTCAATACTGTTAAAGGATAAAATGCTTCTTGATTAAACTGGGATTCACTCACCAGTATTTCCCACTGACAAATGTTTTTAAAACACGTTTCAGGTAACAAAATGTGAAAGCCAATTAGAAGCCAGCTGGAGAGCACTGAAGGCTTGAAAAATGTGGCTATAAAAGTTACCTAATAAAGACGATGTTTTAAATTCAATAAATAGGGTTTACCCCTATAAACATGTTTGTAATAGAAACTTGGGCTTTACCCATGTGTTTATTAAGATGAAAATGTGGTATTTTACTCTGATAAAATATTTCCTAACTGCGGTCCTGATGAAATTTCCGCTGCCAAATAATGATAAACCATGATACCACCAAATCTGAGTTCGCGTCCGCCCGATCCCAGGAGATAGGGGCTGGGGGTTGCGACAGTTTTCAACCACGTATCAATACTCTAAAACATTTTTTTGAAGTTTTTGGAATTCTACTATATGGTATTTGTTATTATGATGAAATTCAGGGTCGGTCCTGAGGGGGTGCAGGGTGGGCGACGGCCCAAGGCCCAAACTCCTCGAGGGACTGAACTTTTAAAAATTTATATATTATATATTGATTGTGTGTATATATGTTTTGTTTGGAAACTTTTAATCAAATTGAAGTTTGGCATTCTAGTCTATGTTCTACATTTAAAGATTTAGAAAATATATTTAGGTATCGAGTTCGATTCTTTCAAAAGTTCTTTTAGGCTGATATGTTTTTCACAACATTTCTTTCTTTTTATTTTTCTCCACATCATATTTTCGTTTTTCTTATTGTCCCTTTTATTTTTCTCCACATTATATTTATTTTTATCTATTTTTTCCTAGTTCAATTTTAGTTCTTTTATTTAGTTTAAAAGTGTTATCTATTATTAATTACTTTTTTTATCATTTAAATTAAATTTAACTAAACAGTTATTAATAAATTTTGAAATGGTTTTCCCTTTTATTATACAAAAACTAACGAAGAGAATACAATTTAGGAGTAATACGACTAGTTTTTTTGGGTTTTTTCTTTCGTCGTTTATAGCGAGTGCATTTTCACCCGGCATAACCCATATGTTTGATTTCACCAGTTTATATATGTATTTAATTTCTTTTATATAAAAGATATGTATATTTTTAGCCGCCCATTTTTTCATGGGAAATTGGCCTGTAATAATCTCACCTAAACCTTATTGGCCATTAATAATCTCACCTCAGAATATTCCCCCCACCAGTCTCACCTTTCACCTATTTTTCCTACAATGGTCCCCCGTTAAAAAAACTTAACGGAGTTAAGCTTTTTCCAAATTGCAAACAAAATTTTTAGGGCTTTTGATTAGAACAATGATACGAGTCCATTGATGTAAAACTTGGCTCGATACAACGCTCCAAACGATGAAAACGACGCTTCAATTTGGGTGTTTAAATTTCCAATTAACAAAAATCAAGTCACTTGGAGCACCATTTCGAAGTAAATTTTACATCAATGGACTCGTATTATCGTTCTGATCAAAAGCCCTAAAAAATCTGTTTGTAATTTGGAAAAAGGTTTAACTCCGTTAAGTTTTTTTAACGCGGGACCATTGTAGAAAATATAGGTGAAATGTGGGACTGGTGGGGGGAATATTCTAAAGTGGGATTATTAATGACCAATAAGATCTAGGTGAGATTATTCTAATGTTTTCTACTATATAATGTATTAATCCAAATATATTTATCTTTTTTTTTTCAAATTTAGGGTTTGAAATTTGAATGTTTATTCAAAAAATATTGTTGAAACTTTGATGTTTAATACTTTAAATGTGTGTTTAGACTTTGATTATTTGAATGATTTTGTTTAATGATCGAGAGTTTTGCTTCAAAAACGTTGGGAGAACCATATTGTACGCTTAGTAAGTAGGCTCGATCATTTTTGCTACACTATTTTTGTTAATTTGTTTTATCTATTTTTATAACAATTATCGTTGTATTATGGGTTTTTACTTTTTAGTTTTTATATATGTAATTGAATGACTGATAAGTTTATATTATATGGAGATTGGGAATATAACCCAAAATTTTTATTTTTAATTTTCGGAGACAACCCTGATAAAATTGTATACTATTTGCAATGATCTAATCTAATCACCTACGTATTTGTATAATTATGTGTAATAAAAATATGTTTCAATAGAAAAAATTTCTGTTGCGTAACATCTTTGAAGTTTTTGGATTTCCCTATATTTGTTTGTTTTTTAATATAGGAATAAAGGATTTTAATAATCTCTACTATTGCCCGTTGGTCGGCAACGGTCTCAACTTAAAATTTTTTTGGATTTATGAATCACGTGTGTCAAACAATGTTTCGTATAATATATTAATGAATCACGTGTGTCGAACAATGTTTCGTATAATATATTGCCGGCCAACGGACAATAATTGGAATTATTAAAATATTTTTTTCCTATAATATATTAATGAATACTTATATAACAAATTTTCTGTTGGTCGATAGATTCTAATTCCCGACTCACCGAGTCAATGGTGAGCTGGCATAATTAGGGAGAGTTATAACCTAGTTATGTTTCTTATATTTATCTATTATGTTTAATAGCTTAGAGATAATTATTAAGAGATTATTTAGTAATTATCTGTAGGAAAGAATTAGAATTATATTTAGATTAGAATTGCCGAGCACATGGCTATATATGTAATCAATCATCGCAGAGCATGTTGCGTGATTGTGAGAAACAAAGTTTTGAGTAATTTTCTTTGTTAATAAGATTGAAGAGCAGATTTCAGTTTTAAATCTTGTTTCTTATTCTGTGATTGGGACTTGAATTGGTATCAGAGCCGGTTCAAGTATTCCCTAAAATCCATCACGTTCAGACCTGATCGAGCAGCAGAGGTGATCAGCAGGCAGCGCTGATTACTGGCTAGTTTCAGAAGACGCTGAAGCAATAGGGAAAGGTCTGTTCAGACTCTGTGTTCAAGTTGGAACTAGGGTTTGATTTATTGGATCAGAACGGAAGCTCCGAAGGATTGGAGTATTACCTACAGCAGGAAGAAAAGGTCCAGAATGGTAGAAACACAGGTTGGGTCTGGTGTGACTTCCTCAAAGGAGCCGAATACTACGAATCTTCAGTGTCCTATGTTAACAGCTACCAACTATAACATATGGGCAATTCGTATTAAGGCAGTTTTTAAAGTTCATGGAATTTTACAAGCACTGGAACCAGCAGCAGATCAACAAGTCGAAGCTAAGAAGGATGACATGGCTGTCGCACTTTTACTTCAGGCTATTCCAGAAGAGCTCGTGTTTCAAGTGGCGCATTACAAAACAGCGAAGGAAATCTGGGAAGCTTTGAAAACACGGTATGTGGGTGTTGATAGGGTACGAGAGGCACGAATAGAACAATTAGAGGCGGAGTTTGATTCATTAAGAATGAAGGACACAGAGGTGATCGATGATTTTGCATCAAGAATTAGTCAGTTGGTCACAAAAGCTGCAAGTCTTGGAACCGTGTTTGAAGATAAGAAGCTGACTCGTAAACTGTTGGGTTCTGCACCAGCAAAGTTTGTTCCCATTGTGGCTTCAATCGAGCAGTTCGCTGACTTGAAGACCATGTCGTTTCAGGAAGCGATTGGAAGACTCAAAACCTTTGAGGATAGACTTAAAGGAGTAGAGTACTTGAGTGAAAGCCAAAGCAAGTTGTTGTTTACTCAAGCTGAAGGGTCTTCGAAGGTTGAAAGGACTCGTGGTCGTGGCAAGGATTCCACTCCAAGTCGAAACCATAATAGGGGACGGGGAAGGGGTCGGAGATCAGGGCATGCACGAGGTGGGAAAGAGAGCTCGCAGAACAAGTCTGATGATCGTCATAAAGGAAAGAAGGATAAGTCTCAGATTCAATGCTTCAGGTGCGATCAAATGGGGCATTACGCCTCCTCTTGTCCAGAACGAAAACATCAAACTCAAGAATCAAATTTACACGAGACTGAAGGTGTAGATCCATCACTTTTTATGCTGAGGTGCACGAAGGAAACGATTTTCTTAAATGAAGAAAATGTGATACCAAGAAAGTTCGAATCCGAAAAAATGGAGAAAAACACGTGGTACCTCGACAACGGGGCGTCGAACCACATGACTGGTAACAAATCTTATTTTTCTGAACTTAATGGGCGGGTAACCGGAAAGGTTAGATTTGGGGACGATTCACGGGTAAACATAGAAGGGAAGGGTTCTATTCTATTTAAAAGTAAGAGTGGTGAACATCGGCTTTTGACTGATGTCTATTATATACCAAGCCTTAGAAGCAATATTATCAGTCTTGGGCAAATTACTGAGACAGGGTGCAGGGTAATTATGGAAGACAATGTCTTACTAGTTTATGATCGCACTAGAAGACTGATGATGAGAGTTCTTCGTTCGCCGAATCGTCTTTACAAAATAAACCTTACCGTCGATTCACCAGTGTGTTTGATGTCAAAATTGGATGATGATGCATGGCTCTGGCATGCCCGTTTAGCCCATTTGAACTTCGAGACAATGAAAAATCTAAGTACAAAGTCTATGGTGCGAGGTATGCCCAAGATTAATCATATTACAAATATTTGTGATTCATGCCTTGCAGGGAAGCAAACACAAAAACCATTTCCAGACCAAACAAGTTTCCGAGCTTCTAGACCTTTGGAGCTTCTTCACGGAGACTTATGTGGTCCGATAGCGCCTTCTACACTAGCTGGAAACAGGTACATGTTCCTAATTGTAGATGACATGTCATGTTATATGTGGTGTATTTTATTGAAGACAAAAGACCAAGCTTTCGGTCACTTCAAAAGGTTCAAAGGATTGGTGGAAGCTGATACTGGTTATAAGGTGGGGACTTTCAGAACAGACCGAGGTGGTGAGTTTACATCGAAGGAGTTTAACGATTGGTGCGAGGTTAATGCAATCAAGAGACATCTGACAGCTCCCTATTCCCCTCAACAAAACGGGGTCGTTGAAAGGCGAAATCGTACCGTAATAGGAGATGTCCGATGTATGCTTAAGACGATGAGAGTGCCACATGAATTCTGGGGCGAAGCAGCAAAACATAGCGTTTATGTGCTCAACAGGGTTCCCACTAAGCCGGTTCATCTAAAGACACCTTATGAGGTGTTATTGGGACGGACTCCAAATATCCACCACCTAAGAGTCTTCGGTTGTATTGGATATGCTACTGAGCCAAAAGTGAAATTGGAAAAACTTGATGACAGGGGCAGACCACTTGTGTACTTCGGTTCTGAACCCGGTTCAAAAGCCTACCGAATGTATGACCCGATTCAGAAAAAGATCTTTGTAAGGCGTAGTGTTGGGTTCATTGAAAAACGAGGTTGGAACTGGAGTTATGGGCAACGCCAACCTTATTTAAGTGAACTTACAATTGAAATAGGGGCTGATCAGGCCCATGACAGCAGAGATGCAACTGAAGACGAGGTTAGCGGGTCCGAGCATTTGTCTGATGCTACTGGATCTTCACCCGCTGCCTCTGTTGAAGTTTACGATTCTGGTCAGAGTGAAGACAACATGGAACAACAGAGTTCCAGTGAATCCAGTGCTGAAGTAGTTCCACAGTCTCCGCAAGTTCGTCGGACAGCACGAGCACATGTGTTTCCGGTTCGACTAAAAGACTTTGTTGTCATAGATGGTGTCAACAGAGAATGGAATGAAGAGCTACTTCAAGTGTGTGAAGATGAACCAACAACTTATTCACAAGCAAAGGGTAATACGTTTTGGGTCAAAGCAATGCAAACAGAACTTGAATCAATCGAAAAGAATCGTACGTGGATGTTAACAGATCTCCCTAAGGGTCATAAACCCATAGGTTTGAAGTGGGTTTATAAAATCAAGAGGGATGCAACCGGAAAGGTAGTAAAATATAAAGCAAGACTTGTTGCCAAAGGTTACGTTCAGGAATACGGAGTAGATTTCGAGGAGGTGTTTGCTCCGATAGCTCGTATGGAAACAGTAAGATTAATTATTGCTATAGCTGCATACGAAGGTTGGAAAATACATCACTTGGATGTTAAATCCGCATTTTTACATGGAGACTTGAAGGAAGAAGTCTATGTGCATCAACCGGAAGGGTACGTGAAGAAAGGAAACGAGAATAAAGTGTATAGACTTTCAAAAGCACTTTATGGTTTACGTCAGGTTCCACGAGCGTGGAACCTTAAACTTGATGCTATACTGAAGAGTTTAGGGTTTGTTCGGTGCAAACAAGAACAAGCGGTTTATGTTATGCATGGTAAAGAAAAACTTTTAATAGTGGGTATATATGTTGATGATCTCGTTATTACAGGCTCAGATCTGACTCAGATTGCGTGGTTCAAGAAAGAGATGGAAAAGCAGTTTGAGATGAGTGATTTGGGGTTACTTTCTTACTACCTTGGGATCGAGATTACACAGTCTGAAAGTGGTGTTACGGTGAAGCAGGAAGGATATGCTAAAAGAATTCTTAAAGAAAGTGGTATGCTTGATTGCAATTCAGCTAAATGTCCTATGGATCCGGGTGTTAAACTCACTAAGGATGAAGAAGGTGAATCTGTGGATCCAACATTATATAGGCGTTTAGTTGGGTGCCTTCGTTACTTGTTGCATACGAGACCTGATTTGGCTTTCTCCGTGGGAATTGCGAGTCGTTACATGCAAAACCCAAAAGTGTCACATTTGGCAGCGATTAAACAGGTGCTTCATTACATTGCTGGAACAACGAGTTATGGGTTACTATATAAACGAGGAACGGGCAAAGAAATTTCTGGATTTAGTGACAGCATTCACAATCCGGATAAAAATGACGGGAAAAGTACTACTGGTCATGTGTTTTATTTTGGCGAAACACCAATCACATGGTGCTCTCAAAAGCAAAACACTGTAGCTTTATCTTCTTGTGAAGCCGAGTTTATGGCTGCTACATCAGCTGCATGCCAGGCGATTTGGTTACGAAGCTTATACGGAGAAATCAGTGGTGAATCACTTCGAAGAGTCATTCTTTATGTAGATAACAAATCAGCAATGGCTTTGATGAAGAATCCAGTGTTTCACGGTCGAAGCAAGCATATAGACACACGATACCATTTTATTCGTGAATGTGTGGAGAAGGAGCAGGTTGCAATAGAGTATATCAGCGGAGAAGAGCAACGAGCGGATATTCTGACCAAGTCTCTCGCGAGAGTCAAGTTTGCTGAAATGCGAGAATTACTTGGAGTTAAAGACCTCACTATTTCAAGTCGGAAATTAGGGGGGTGATTGTTGGTCGATAGATTCTAATTCCCGACTCACCGAGTCAATGGTGAGCTGGCATAATTAGGGAGAGTTATAACCTAGTTATGTTTCTTATATTTATCTATTATGTTTAATAGCTTAGAGATAATTATTAAGAGATTATTTAGTAATTATCTGTAGGAAAGAATTAGAATTATATTTAGATTAGAATTGCCGAGCACATGGCTATATATGTAATCAATCATCGCAGAGCATGTTGCGTGATTGTGAGAAACAAAGTTTTGAGTAATTTTCTTTGTTAATAAGATTGAAGAGCAGATTTCAGTTTTAAATCTTGTTTCTTATTCTGTGATTGGGACTTGATTTTCTACACATGCGCATAAGATATTTGATGTTTATTGCAATGCCATTTGGCTTGTCAAACGCTTACACTTCTTGGATTTATGAATCACGTGTGTCAGAACAATGTTTGATCAATCGGTCATTGGCTTAGGGTGAGAGGGGTGCTCCCTATAGCCTATAGGTAAGTGGTAAACTTCTAACCGCGTGGAGGTTGAAATGGTGCCCTCGGACCGCTTGAACCGCCTCGCCTAGCCGAAGTTTTTTTCCAAACCCAACCCCCGACTAGCCCAACTTTTTTTTACCTTTGTTTTGCTTTTCCATATTGATACGTGAGTAGTATGTGAAAAAAAGGTTTGATTTGGAAATGGTAGAGAATAAACAGTATATTTGATTTGGAAAATGGTAGTATTTAAAAAGTGTTTGTTTGTTTTTTATTTATTTATTTATTTTGAACGGTAAATATGGATCAGTGATAGACCACTGGAGTATCATTTTTTTTTAATTTAAACAGCATTATAGCCGTTGAGGTATGTCCAACGGTCAAAAAACCACAAACGGTCAACAAATCTCTTCGGTGACTACACACTGATTCACAACTCAATCAAGGGGGTGGGGGTGGGGGGAGGGGGTCGGCGGCGGTGTTACCGATCGGTAAACCCGTTTACCGCAACCGCCCTGAGGTATGTCCAACGGTCAAAAAACCACAAACGGTCAACAAATCTCTTCGGTGACTACACACTGATTCACAACTCAATCAAGGGGGTGGGGAGGGTCGGCGGCGGTGTTACCGATCGGTAAACCCGTTTACCGCAACCACCCCGTTCACCCTTATATGACATTAGATTGTTGTCTATGCATTTTGTCAACTGGAACCCTACAAGGCTATTGATTTGACTCACGATCTTCATAATGTCATATAATAGCTTTAAAGCTTTAAATGATCATGCTTGAACGAAAGGAAGTAAATAAAATGAATCCATGAGTAAACCCAAATTGGTCAGATATGAATTTCTAAATATGTGCGTTACAAGTTGCAACTCTCGATAGAATTACAAGTTAAAGTTTGTTGGAGAGGTGTGTGAGTCGATGAACTTCACATTCATAATTCAAAACAAAGATCTTCCTATAAAATCTACAAACAGATTCTAATTATTGAAAACAATTATTTTGATAACGAGAATTCTCTTCATATCAATGCCCAAACCCCTTCTAAAAAACAACATAAAATTCCCAACACGAGTATGTGCTTTTCTTGCTTAGCTAGAGGACCCGACGATGTATAAAAGTTCGATATATGCTTTCGAGTAAAACACCTAAAGATACGAAGAAAACTTTTCAAGCTTTTTAGATCACAGTTTGTTTCAACTTACAAACCATATTTTGGTTTCAACTTAAAACCAATGTTTTCGGAAACGTTTTAAATCTTCGGCCTCTAATGCATGTGAATTCAACCTCCATTTTGCCAATATTAATAATCCTACCCTAAGCTAAATATATCTAAACCACCTAACAATATTCATCAAACCGAAGTATCTAATTAATACTGATACGAATTCAAACATCCATCCCAAACAAGTCAAAAAGTTGGAATATCCATCTTCAAGTTCACACACGAACAAGTAAAAAAAAATAAACACGACCAAAAAGAGATTGTTTTCAACCATATCCACCCGCCACCAAGCTACGCTAATCCCCATAATACGGGTCGGGTCTTAAACAGATAATAAGCATAGACCAGAGAAAATGGGCTTATGATATTCATTCAATAGAGAGCTAAACTTGCTTTCACCTATTGATTTTCACCATGTATTTACACTTGTTTTAAAAATCATTGGTCGAGACCCTTATCACCCTTACCCGTAAGAGGTTTCATCAAATGTATCCATAGATCTGCAGCAAAAAAAGCAACATGACATGAAATCGCGTTTAACATAATTACTTTCAAAATATTAATTATAGTTCTTTACCATTGTTGGTTCTTCCTGAATTCAGTCAACACCGGATATATATTCTCGAATGCAGTGTAAGTCTCATCCCTGACCTGAAAATGTGAAAATAACAAAGGGGATATATGAATAATATAAAAAAGGCTAAATTGCATTTTACATCCTTTATGTTTAAACGAAGTTGCAGTCGCTGTCCTTTAGCTGCGAAAATTACACTGGATGTCCTTTATGTGATAGTTTCTCTTCAAGCGGTGTCCTTGTGGCTTAACCCAGTTTGTTTTTAGCGTTAAGTCAGGTTATGTGCCACTCACAGGAGGGCATAATGGTCATTTTGGTCCCCTTTTAAAAATTCTTTAAAAAACATTATTAAAAAATAATGTTAGATTATAATTTAATAATATACAAACATACTTTTATTCCTCCAATGTTGCTCAGATCTCCAAAACGAAGAACACAAATCGGGTGACCTCCAGGCTCCACCTCCACCTAACTGTCACCACAAAACCTCCACCACCACGTAACTGCCATCACAAAACCTCCACCATACAGACCCTCGATAACGAAATCGATCTGCCATTCTGCATCACTGACTGTCGCACCATCCCCACCCACATCCAGCCATCGTTCCGCCAACAGACACCGTCACCACCACCGTTGACCGTCCTAAACAAGCGCCGCCGCAACCACTGTTTTCACGTGCACCCGATTCCGACCACCTTCACCGGTTAACCATTTAGTGAAAAGGTTGCAGGTTTCCGGCGATGGGGTACATAAGGCGTTGAGTTTGCGCCTCGGTGCGCCTAGGCGCACTTTTTTAAATCAAGATAGGGGATGGTGAAATTGTTGATGGTAGCAAGGTATTTTCAGGCGATGGGGTGCCGGAGATGGTGACCGGCGGTGGGGTGGCCTAACATGAAGATTGCCGGTAAGATTTCTAAAGGAGGGGGTTAATATATGTTTAAACGAAGTAATGGGGCTCAATTTCTTATATATATTAAATAGGGGAATAAAATGACTATAATACCCTCATGTGCAAGGCACGTGGGGGAAGTTAACAACAAAAACTAACGAGGTTATGAGATAAGGACACCGCCTAAAGAAAGATAGTAACATAAAGGACATCCAGCATAATTTTCATAGTTAAAGGAGAGCGCCTGCAACTTCGTTTAAACATAAAAGGACGTAAAATGCAATTTAGCCTAAAAAAAGAAAAAGAAAAGATAGACATTGGCTACAATAATCAAACCTTGGCTCCAGTAAGAACAATTTTCCCAGATACAAAGATGAGCAAAACAATTTTTGGTTGTTTCATTCGATAAATCAATCCTGGGAACAGTTCCGGTTCATACTGTATGAACAATCAGTATGAAGATTATAAGCGAAAGCATAGTGGATATAATATATGTGTGTGTATATGTATGGTATGTACGTATGTATACATGAAAACATTTTATTGTGAACTCACACTTGAAAAAGCACCGTGAGAGTACGCGAGGCCTTCAAGTCTGATGGGAAATTTAACATCACAAGAACCAACAATGTTTTGAATCTTGAAATCCTACAAGTCATCATGAAAAAAATATATGTATTTTAATGTATTAAAATGGACATGAAACCTATAGAAAACAGGGTTATAATAGGACGATGAATACCTTAAATTTGGCTGGAAACCCAAGTTTCTGAATGATTCGAGCATACTAAAGAACCAACATTAGGAAAGGTTAAGAGAAAATAATTAACACCGTGACATAAAGGATTATATATTATGGGTATAAAATAGGTGTTATCATTCTCAATTACCTTCCGTGCAGCTAGTTTTGACTGCTGTTCACTCTTGGCTCCGGTACAAACCTGAAACAGCGAGTTGTTAAACTTGCATTTTATTTAGTTTTCAAATTGCATTGTTGTGGTCGTTCAGAAGAGAAACGAACAATATAAGTGCAGACTATGACTCGAAGCAAAGTTAAAGCACTTGCATTAGAGAATATATGAAAATAACTTACCATCTTCCCAGAAGCAAAGATTAAAGCCGTTGTTTTTGGTTCTCTTATTCTCATAATAACAGCAGCAAAACGCTGAAGAACATTAAAAAGATAATATAAAATCAATAATTCAACATATAATCTTCTACAACTATACCTGCAAGAGTTCTAGTATATTGTATATGCAATAACATCACTGTATTGGAAAAGACCGGCAAATATTATTGTACCACCCGACCACAGTTGTCAATAGCTAGCGTAGCGATCGCTATAGCGCGCTACGTAGCGTATAGGTCTAGGCTCGCTATTAGGGTTGTAGCAATAGATAGTGATAATAGCGACAGTTTTTCTTTTCTTTTTTTAATATAAATAGCAATTAATATAGCTATAAAATAGCTGGATTTTAGGTTTTTGTTAAATATACATGTAAAATAGCATTATATACCAGGGTATTTTGATATAATATGCATATAAAATTAAAAAAAATAATTTCTAGTGTAACCCTATTTATAAAATAGTTGCTTGCTATTTATCGCGCTATTCGCTATGTAGCATATCGGTACCATATCGCTATTTGTCACTATTCGCCACTAACAACTATCGTCTGCTCTTTCTTTTAAACAACAAAAGCTCATTCAATTTCTATTTATAAGATTTAGAGTCACATGATTACTTTCAAAACTCACATCCTGAATTTGAACTTACATCAGTGTTTGGATTTTGTTTTGAAACTGATAATCTGAATTTTTTAGTTTTTAGTGTAAACTTATTTTTTATCTAATTATTCAGTGATTAAGTAATCAGTTTCATATTAACTGCAACAAATCTGATTATCATAAAGTAAATAAAATTATCTAATTAAATTACCCTTTTTTCTAACCTACGTGAGAAAATTTTATTTGCAACATCAAGTAAAGTGTGTGTGTGTGTTTGGTTATTTATGTATTAATTTATCGGATAATCATAATTTTCCAAATGCTCAAAACAACTTATTATTTGATTAACAATAAAAGCCCATCACATTATCTCCTAGAGTTGTACAGTCCGTTTTATTACAGTAGTAGTAGTTGATTATCTGATTCTGATTATTCAAAAACACCACCCCCTAAAGTTTGAATTTGCAGCCTTGGACAGTGATGATCTGCTCTATCTCAAAGAGCAGATGGAAGCAGAAGAGGATGCAGAACGTTTATTACGTCGCACTGAAAAACGAGCATTTGCTGCATTTAAAATATCCTTTCATTTTTTTAAATAAGTCCGGTAATATATATAGACAGACAAGTGATGCAGTACGTACGACCTCAGAAGTTACCACTTACCACCCTAGTTGTAGCGTACAACTACAACTAAGGTAACTTCTGAGGTTTAACAAAATGGATTTACGATGCAATTGTTGGCTATGTTATTTCTTTATATGTTTTTTCAGAAAAATTGTCCTGTCATTTTTGGTCATCTTATCATATTTAGTTTCTTACAATCAGAATTTGCCAACCATACACAGACATTTGATTATCAGGTGTAATACAACTTGAAACAGCATAATAACATTCTAAGTTGTGAATAGCAATTGTAGCGGTCGCCATAGCGCGCTATGTAGCAAAGCGATGTAGTGTCGTTATTATGGTTATAGCGATGGATAGCGAGCATAGCGACACTTTTTTATTTTTTAAATATAAATAGCAATTGATATAGCCATAAAATAGCTGATTATAGGTTTTTGTACAATATACATGTAAAATAGCATATATACCAGGGTATTTTGATATAATATCCATATAATTTTTTTTAATTTTTTTAGTGTATCGCTATTTAAAAAATAGCAGCCCGCTATTTATCGTTATTCGCTATGTAGCATATAGTTATCTTATCGCTATTTGTCGCTATTCGCCATTAACAAGTATGACCCGACCTGACACCTTATACCAACCAATGTCGTCTGTTTTGCCCACAAGAAACTCAAAGATATGTTCATCCACAACACATCAAAAACATGTTTATGTTATTTTACAACAGGCATTCATTTGTTATAGTCAAAGTATCAAACAACTAAAGACAAATTAACCATCAAGCCGAATTTCAAGTATGACTGATTGACTCTCTTCAAGTGGTCATAACATAACAAAATGTGAGCTAATTAGAATAGAGATTACCTTTGGATTATACTCAGCATTTCGAGCCTGCAACGCGATAGCCTTCAGGTCTAGCTTACAATCCAAATTGACAGTAGAAACAATGTTCCTAAACGTAAACAAACACAAATTCTGCAACTTTTAGTCTAAAGATTTAAAACCATCAAACCTATATCAGCTAATTAAACAATAATAAGTTCATCTAAACAACAAACATACTGAAGAGTTGGAACAATCCCAGAAGGGTGCTTGGAAAGATCAACTGGCTGGCTACCCTCCAACGCCTGATCCGCCATATATCCCCTCTTCTTACTCCGAAACGAACCGAAACCCTTCAATCAAAAACAATCAAACTCAATATTTAAAACATGGGTCAACACAAAATCAACTAAACAATCGATTAATTGATATTAATTGATAACCCAGTGAACAAAATTAACTAAAACCCATTTAGAGAAAGAAAGATTGTGCGAAATCTCACTTAGGGTTTTTTGATTTGACAACGGAAAGCTTAACAATTGGAGTGAAATTGGTGGGTTTTGAGCAAAGGGGTTGGGGAAATAACGGTGGAAATTTTGAAAAAGGTATCTTTTATATGTAAGGATGATGATTTATAGAGAGGGTTTGAAGAAGAGATGATGATTGTTGGGGTGTAGATCTGGATGAATGGGGGTGGTATTTGAGGGGGTAGCTTTGGGGTTTTAATGTGTGCCGAAAATGCCCTTTTGAGATATTTGTTGTGAACTGTGTGGTGGGGTTATAGATGTAAATTGGCTGGTTTTGGGGACGGAAGTGCTTTGGTTACATTTGGTTACATGGTTGTGAGGTAATGATTGGTGAAGGACCAATCAGGTTATGCCGCGTGGCTAGGTTATTGACTTATTGTTATGTTAGGCTGAAGACCCATTATTTTGGGCTGCGTAACTTTTAACGACCCATAACTTTAGCCATCTCTAAGTTTTGAAAGTTTTTTATAGAGTTAATTACTCTTTTCGTCCCTGAGGTTTGTCAAAAATAACTGTTTCAGTCCATTAGTTTAAAAATTGTCATTTCAGTCCATTAGTTTCATTTTCGTAACCATTTCAGTCCACTAACTTAACTCCATCCATTTATTTTGTTAACTTTGAGTTAACTAACTAATTCAGGGACGGTTTGCGTCAGTTTTAGAAACACAGGGACTTAAGTGTAAACTCTAAAACATTAAAACAAAAAAAAAATAGTAAATTCCAAAAAATCAAAAAAATTCCAAAAAAACCAAACAAATTCCAAAAAATTCTAAAAAATAATAAAAATTCTAAAAAATTCTAAAAAATCCAAAAAATCCGTTTCGGCGCGAACTGTTTCGAACCCGAACCGTTTCGAGCTGAACCGTTTCGACGCGAACCGTTTCGACCCGTACCGTTTCGACCCGAACCGTTTCGAGCTGAACCGTCCGTACCGTTTCGAGCTGGACCGTTTCGACGCGAACCGTTTCGACCCGTACCGTTTCGAGCCGAACCGTTTCGACCCGTACCGTTTCGAAGCCGAACCGTTTCGAGCTGAACCGTTTCGAACCGAACCGTTTCGAAGCCGAACCGTTTCGAGCTGAACCGTTTCGAACCGAACCGTTTCGACCAGTACCGTTTCGAAGCCGAACCGTTTCAAGCCGTACCATTTCGAATCGAACCGTGCCATTTCGAACCGAACCCTTTCGAGCTGAACCGTTTCGAACCGAACCGTGCCGTATCGAACCGAACCGTTTCGAGCTGAACCGTTTCGAACCGAACCGTTTCGAGCTGTACCGTTTCGAACCGTACCGTTTCGATGCGAACCGTTTCGAACCGAACCCTTTGGACCCGAACCGTCTCGACCCGAACCGTTTCGACGCGAACCGTTTCGAAGCCGAACCGGTACGGTTCGATACGATACGTCACGGTTCGGTTCGAAACGGTTCAGCTCGAAAGGGTTCGGTTCGAAACGGTACGGCTTGAAACGGTACGGCTTCGAAACGGTACGGGTCGAAACGGTTCGGCTCGAAACGGTTCGGCTTCGAAACGGTACGGGTCGAAACGGTTCGGCTCGAAACGGTTCGGCTTCGAAACGGTACGGGTCAAAACGGTTCGGCTCGAAACGGTACGGGTCGAAACGGTTCGCGTCGAAACGGTTCAGCTCGAAACGGTTCGGGTCGAAACGGTACGGACGGTTCGCTCGAAACGGTTCGGGTCGAAACAGTTCGCGCCGAAACGGATTTTTTGGATTTTTTAGAATTTTTATGATTTTTTATAATTTTTATGATTTTTTAGAATTTTTATTATTTTTTAGAATTTTTTGGAATTTTTTTGATTTTTTGGAATTTACTTTTTTTTTTGTTTTAATGTTTTAGAGTTTACACTTAAGTCCCTGTGTTTCTAAAACTGACGCAAACCGTCCCTGAATTAGTTAGTTAACTCAAAGTTAACAAAATAAATGGATGAAGTTAAGTTAGTGGGCTGAAATGGTTACGAAAATGAAACTAATGGACTGAAATGACAATTTTTAAACTAATGGACTGAAACCGTTATTTTTGACAAACCTCAGGGACGAAAACAGTAATTAACTCTTTTTTTATACCCGGAACCCAGTTCTTGACTGAGTTTGACTGGACCCGATTCTTCTAGGACCCGGTTTCGGTTAGTACCCGGTTTCAAACCACAATTACCGAAACTGTTCCTAACCGGTTCAGGTATTTTGTAACCGGTTCCTCCGGGTATCTTCCAGAACAAACTGCAAAAAAGCTGCCGGAATCGATTCTTAACGGCTTTATATCCGTTGGAATCGATTAATTGTCATTAAAATTTTGAAATCAGTTTCTATTATATATAAGAACATCACCTTCAACCAAAACTTAATCCCACTCAAATCGGTTTCACCCTACAAGTTACAACTAAAATTGGTTATGGCATGCAACGACAAATTGGTAATGGTTTTGGAAACCAAAAGAAACCCCCAAGTTTGGAAGCACTTTGATTTGTGCCTGATGTCTGATAGCCATGAAATGGCACGTTGCAAAGGTTGTGGGAAGTTCATGAATGCTACAGCGAACTCGACCCACAAAAAACACACTGGCCGTCATTGTCCGGTGATAAAGGCTGCGGCGAAAAAAAGTGAAGGCGGCGAATCATCCGGAACCGGTTCTTCGAAGGTTTAGTGTGTTTATGTGATGTTAGTTTGGTTGTGTTTATGTGTTTTGTGTTCTGGTATAATGTTTGGTTTTAATATATGGTAGGTAGGTAATGGTTGGTTGTAATGTTTGGTTGTGAATTGTGATGTTTGGGTTTAACTTTTAATGTATTTGGTTTCATTTAAATCCTGCCGGTTCTTTGTGTTTATAGCGGAACCGGTTCCGGGTAGGAACCGGTAGGACCCTATTTTTTTTTTACAAATTGTGGAATCGGGTACGAACCTACGGGTTTTTTTAACCCGGAATCGGTTCTTCTATATATCGGGTAGGAACTGGAACCGGTTCCAGGTAGGTTCTACCGGGTCGGGTTTGGAACAGGGTATTATGCCCATCTCTAGTTTAACATGCTGCAAAGTGTAAATTGTTATCAGTATAATAAAGATTTTACCATGAAGATCAAAATTTATCTCTAGATTTATTAAGCAAGTGGATGAACCCTTTGTTTAAACCTATGGATAATATACCATACTATTTGTCCATCAAATAGTTAAACTTGTCTACTAAAAAACTAATCTTTTGATAGTATAAATACTAGCTTAAAGTAGAAGACAAAATACACCTTATGTATACTAAAATTTTTATTTTTATTATTATGCATTCTAATTTTATATGTTACAAAATAATCTTTCTTTGATACCTCATTTATTATCTTTTCTATATTGAAAACGGATTGGTTAGTAAAAAGGACTAGTCGATTTATTGAAAACGGCAGTTAATAAAATAAACTAATCAATGACCTCAATTTAGGTTGAAGATAATAATCTAACCAACCGAACAATGCACGCCGTTGTGTTTTCCGCCGCATCGTGCGCGCACCTATCGGTTATTAACCAAAACCGGTTATCAGTGAGCAATAACTAAATCGTTAACCTAAACTAAACCGAACCGAAATCAACTAAAAACTGAAAACCGAATTAACCAAAAACCGGTTATCAATTTTTTTGTACTCTCGTTTAACCAAAATTAGCTGAATCGAACCGAATCATTCATATTTTCATATATTCTAGCTTTTATACCTCAAGTTCATATATTTCATATGTTATATCTCGATTTCATATATTTATACTTTCATTTCATGTATTTTTATACCTCAATTTCATATATTTTAAGCAAAAGTTTTAGCCCAAGTTTGTTTTTTGCTATTAACTGAAATTAAATAGACCAAACTGAAAACCGTCAATCTAACCGAATAAACCGAAGTGATTAACATAAACCGATTGGTTAATAAAATAGACTAACCAATGACTTTGGTTTCGACTTCGGTTGAGGATAATAACCGAACCATGCATAACACAATGAAATAGATTACCCGATCACTTTACTTTTGATGTATATATATCACCATAATGCTACGATAAATATTATATGAACAAGAAAACTACAAAAAACGAGTATCGCAATGCGTTTTGTCGCTCCCACCGCATCTAGTTTACAAATACACACACATTGTAACAGCCCAAGTAAACCGTGCCAAGATATTGTCTGCTTTGCCCCCGATGGGTTGCTTGTCTGCTTTGCCCCCGATGGGTTGCTCATCCATGAACTCACAGTTTTGTTTTCATCCGACGAGTTGCTCGCCCAGGCAAAATACGTCTTGCTATAGAAGGTTTCCACCTCTTTATAAGGAAGGCTTCGTTCTCCTTCTCAGTCGATGTGAGGCTTACACATATATCATTTTAATACTTTTTGTTTGTTCTCGAAGCTTCGATGACTTTGTCTTTTAGCTGTGTACGGGTGTGCCTGGGTGTGGACTACCGTGCCTCCGCATATAGTTGATTTTTGTTGACTGTTCTTGGGTTGACTTGTTGACTTTGGGCTCCTGGGTGCTGAGCACGACCATGCCAATAACCTGGCATGGCCATACCTATCTGACAACTTGCTGATATTCTTGGAATCTTGGATTTTTGCCTCATTTATGCTTGTTTTTCACTTCTTTTCATTCTGAGACCTTAGAAACCTGCATTTGTCAAATAGGAACTATTTTGGTAGCATTTTCAACTAAAAATATGTACTAAAAATATTAGGGGGTAACTATGCACTAAAAATATGTATAATTGATGGTACATCTTCATGACCGGTGGTGAAGTTGGCAAACGAAATTGTCGCTCGATGGCATATTTTGGCGAGCACCCATTTTTCCCAAATCATTTGATAAATCAACTCACAAAATCCCTCATTTTTTCTTGTTTTGTTCGACGCCATTACCATAAGTTGCTACACACACGTAAAAAGATTCATCACTCCCCACCGTCTTTAACATTGTTTAAAAATATGGAGAATTACAAAACTGAACACACATTAAAAGGTGTTTTAGTGGGCAAGTACAACCTTCATGGTCAGAGAGTCAATAGGAATAATATTGGGTTGGTCAGGTTAGGTTAACATATTGCTATTGTTTAGGTGTTGAGTTAGATAAATAAATATACTCAAGCCCAAGACTGGATAGTGGGTACCAATATTGAGTTGGGGTTTATAACATGGGCCATCGATAATGAGGAGGTATAGTAACTATGACTTTGAAAGATGACCACAAAAAAACATGGAATTATTCAAATCTAATTACTTTTATGTGGTTTATCAGTTTACCTTTTATTGTAATGTTCATAAAATATAAGTTTATTCTTTACTCCTTGAATAGAAGTGTTATTTGGAAATAGGCCCGGGCATTTTTGGAAACCAACATATCTAAAAGAAAGCTTTATTATTTTTATTTTTTTTATTTTTTAAGATCAACTTTCATAAAACAAAAAAGGCACTAGAAATTCTCAAGACGAAAATAACTAGCCCAAAAACCAAACAAAAGGAATTACATTAACTCGAAATTACACCACTTCTCCCATTCCACCGTATCCTGTTTAAATCTATTCTTCTACCATAAGAACCCCAATGTCTTAACATCACTAACTATATCCCACCACTTTGGTCATCTTATTAGAAAAAGAGTAAATTACAAAAATCGTCCTTTATGTATGTCATTTATTGCAAACTGTGTCATTTGTCTTCAATAATTACAGAAAACGTACTCGATGTTTGCAAACCCTTGCAAGTTATGTTCTTTAGCCCTAACTCAGTTAATTTTTGTGGTTAAATATGACCAAATGAACCCCACATGAGGGTATTTTTGTGGTTAAATATGACTAAATAGACCTCACATGAGAGTAAAATGACCAAAATACCTTCATGTGTGGTCCATTTGGTCAGATTTAACCACAAAAAATTAACTAAGTTAAGGCTAAAGGTCATAACTTGCAAGGGTTTGCGAATATCGAGTACGTTTTCTGTAATTATTGAAGATAAAGGACACAATTTGCAATAAGTGACATACATACAGGACGATTTTTTGTAATTTACTCTTAGAAAAAATCCTTTCATTTCTTGCCTTCCACAACCTCCACGTCGTAATTATGATAATTCCTTGAATCACAATCTTCTTAAGTCTCGAGCTCCTATTATGTTCATGATTGTCGACCAAATATCTAACCGAAAAAGTGTATACCTGGGGAATACAACACCAACTTGAAATACTATTCCAAACACCTGCCGCAACTCCACACGCTGTAAGAATGTGGTCCAAAGTCTCCTCACCATCCTCGCACATCACGCATAAAGTTCCATTCACGTGCACGTTCCTTTGAACCAAGACAATCTTTGTGGGAAGCCTATTAAGAACAACCCTTCACATAAAAATATTAACTTTACTTCGGATCCATTTACACCACTTGAAATGAAAACTATCCGAGTTATTATTAGACCCTTTCAACCACCTTTTGGCCCCTGCAACCAAAATTTCGAATCCTTACTATCATTCCAAATCCACTTATCTTTGTTACCTGCCAAACTGAGATCTTTCAACATAATTTCAAGCGCTGCCCTTTCAAAAACCTCTTCATTCGACTCAAGAGATCTTTTCCAAACCCACTGAAGACTATAGACCCCATCCGTTTGAGAACATCGATCAGCCACGGTGCACCATTTAAACTTCTCTACTCTAAACAAGCTGGGGAAGCGATCTTTCAAAGCCTCCTGACATAACCATGAATCAATCCAAAAACGGGTATCCAAACCATTCCCTACTTCACGCCGAATCATATTATTTATACCCACTCCATCGACTTTCAATTTATTCCAAAGATTGACCAAATTTTACCATACTCCTGTATTATTATTATTAAGAGGTACCGGTCCCCATCTTCGATTTGAACCATGCAGCGAATCAATAACCTTCCTCCAAAAAGCCTCCTTAAAAGAAAGCTTTTAAACTAAAGGAGACTGCGCCTTTTCGTTTTTTTATTACAATTTTCACTTCCACGTTTAATGTAAACTAATAACAATAATGGTAATAATAATAATAATTAGTGTTTAAGGCATGTCGAGTTAGATTACGCTCTCCAAAAAAGCTTTGATGACACTCGTCGCATCTCACCGGCCAACCCCTAGGTTTAAATTAAGTATTATCTTATTTAACTATATAATTACTAAAAATTGATAATAATAATAATAATAATAAAACCCAAATATAATTAAGTATTATCTTTTTTAAATACTTTAAGTATATAATTACTAAATATTTTTTCTACTTAAAATGACCTGTAGTGACACATATTTACTTTTGTCAAAACAAATTTTAAGCTGGCCAAAATATCCATTTTATAAAACGATCAATCTGGCCTAGACACATTTTGGCCCAATCCTGTTCTGACCCGGACCAATAAATTTACTTTATAAATCAACTCATTCTAATCCGGAACCATTCAGACCTGACACCTTACCTGACCCAACCCGTACGTTCTCAAGGTATACTTAATACCCTATTGTTTTTATGATTTTACAATCAATATATTCATTACTAAATACAAATCTTCATCAATTTAAACAAGTATAGTTTTGAACGATTTCATAATATGTTCATGTTCATTATTCGACAATAAATCTAACAACTTTAGTGATTTTTGTTTAAACTAAAAAACTGGGTGACTTACACTTGGGATTTGGGAACTTTAAAGTTGTTGAACTTAAAACCGTGAACTATTGAACTGAGTGGAACTACACTAGAGGGGTTAAAAAACCGGTTTATTAACCGAAACCAGTTAATAACCAGTAGAGCATTTACCGCTTGGGAGTTATATTTAAGTGACAGTTAGTAATCGCTTATAGATCTATTGGATAGTAAACGGTTATTAACCAGTTCTTTTTAATCGGAGTTTAACCGATTTACTGGTTAACCAGGAAAAAACCGAATAAATTGAAAACAAAATGAAAATAACCGGTGAATTAACCGAAAATAACTGGTTATTAACTGAATCGCTTAAAGTGAATAACCGAACCAGTTAAACTAATAACCGGTTAAAACAAAAAAAAATGAAAATAATCGCCTTAATCGGTTAACCGAACCGGTTAGAGAAATTAACCGACATGTGCACCTCTAAACTACATAGGCCATGAGGCTCATGACTAGGGGTGCAAACGAGCCGAGCCTAGCCTGAGCTCGACCAGGCTCGAGCTCGATTAACTTATAAGAGCTCGAGCTTAGCTCGGTTCGAGCTTTGTTTTCAAAGCTTGAACTCGACTCGTTGGTAGTTTCTCAAGTTCGAGCTCGGCTCATTATTATCTATTAATTAATATATTAAATAAAAATATACTCATTTAGGCTTGCGAGCTCGATAAGTAAAGCTTAGGTTCGGGCTCGTTTACTAAACAAGCTTATTTTAGATATGGGCTCGGCTTGTAAGCAAGTTTAAATAAACTCGCCTTTGGTCGTTTATTAGCTAGAAAATTTATATAAGGGGTAAATGTTACTAAATATTAATAAAAACTAATATTATACCAAAGCTCGATAAGGCTCAACGAGCTTCACATCTCAGGCTCGAGCTCGAACTCGATAAGTAAACGAACTTTATTTTAGGATCAAGCTCGGGTCGGGCTTGATAAGGCTCGGCTCGTTTCAAGCTTTTTCCGAAGCCAATCTCGAGTAGCTCGCAAGCTGCTCGGCTCATTTTCATCCGACCAATACATACGTAAACAACATGCAGGCAGCAGGCCTGCACAAATTGGCCCGTCACTTAGGCCCAAAGGTGAACCTAAAATGATTTACAGCTCTTTCTTTTGTCTGCTTATATCCACTTTGGGGTGTTTGGTGGAGTGGTGGGGTTTGAATAATAACACCTATTGATAGCTTTAGCTTGTTTGTGTAGATTTTAGTGGAAGATTTTGACTAAAAGACTGAGAGAGAGAAGTGGTTTCACATATGGGTGTTGGACTATTATGGCTTGACTAAAGACCATCAGTTACATCTAGACCACCACGGTTGAGGTGATTGTCTATTGTCCCTTATGATTTGACCATGGTTATTACTTGCCCAAAGACCATTGGTAACAAACATCTTGAACATGATCCTAGTCACCTAGTTTAGCTCTTTGTATTTTCCAACATATATTGTAAAGTTTATCCACATATGATTCTATTCAAATCACAATGGATCAAATTTTAGGAATGTGCGAACAGTGACGGAGCTAGCCCACTAATATGGAGCTAGCCCACTAATTTAGGGGTATCTGGATTTTTTTTCCGTGCAATCATACAATAAAAAACGATAATCAATAAAGTAGAACAAATAGCTAATAGATGTGTCTTTTTTTTATAGCTTGAAATCGTTCCATTACATCGTCGTCTTTTGCTTTATCAAAAGTTTCTTTTTCAACCGCACAAACCATAACATCGTTCAAATATTCCGGGCCCATTCGATGCGTAAATCCGTCTTAACAAGCTTCAATTTAGAAAAAAAAACATTTTTCAACGGTTGCAGTTACAACCAGTAAAATCAAAGCTAGCTTCACTACCCGATAAACGAAAGTACAAGAACTATGTGTTCCGGTTTCCACCATAAAACGAGCAAGATCACTTATTCAATTATAATATTGTTTTGGGTCTTGGGCTAACATTATCAATTATGTTTAGGCCTTTTTTTCAATTCTATTATTGTTAATTCGGGCTTATTTTTAGCATTCAGGCTTAATTATTATACAAGTTTTCGGGTTGTAAAATGTTTGGGCTTATAGAAAAATGAGATTTTAGTAATATCAATCAACTATCCTATTTTTTAGTTAGGAGTATCCTCGTATTTTTTAGAGGTATCCTTTATATAAAACAGGAAAAAACACTACGAATACAGGGTTGAACCGTAGCCCGTGCTACGGCTCCTAACCTTGTGGTTCCGCCCCTGTGTGCCAACATAGATGCGAAGCCATTTTAGTCACAATAGGCCTTTTGTGACAAATTTACAACTGTTTTGTTGGTTCTAAAAGAAAATTTTTGTAGTTGGGTTCTTAATACTCCTAGTAGTGGCTGAAAAGTTGGGAAAAATAATGAAAATGGGAAATATGAGAGCCGCAAGTAGTGGTGCACAAATCGGGTTTTTTTAAAAACCGGGTTTCGGGTAGGATCGGGTTTTACAAAATCATGTTTTTTTAAAAACTGGGTCGGGTCCGGGTCCGGGTTTTCTACCAAAAATGTATACCCTATATACCCGGGTTCGGGTAGGGTTCGGGTCGGGTTTTATAAAACCCGGGTATTATAATACCCTATTTCCGGGTTCGGGTCCGGTTCGGGTATTCATCGGGTAGGGTTCGGGTATGCATCGGGTTGGGAAAAAACCCGCACCGGGTATTAAAAAACCCGACCGGAACTATGCTTATAAAATGTATCAAACATAACTCTCACACATAGACATCAAATCTATTGATAAACAGAGGTACAATTTATAAACAGAGGCACGATTTATAGTTCTTCATGTGGTTATTCTTGAACTTTATAAACAGAGTCACAATTTATTAAATACAAAAACTAATAATGATATTAAACAAACAAAGAAAATAGAAGGGCCAACATATATTGGCATATTTGTTTCCACTTGTAATGAAATATACTAAATAATTAAGTAGCGGTGACAAATATCATTAGAAACCTAATAATTAAACAAGATTACATCAAAGCGCATACATAATTTTGTTAAATCATAAGAACTAGAAGTCTTAATGCATACATAATTAAACAAGATTACATCAAAATCGGGTTTTTTTAAAAACCGGTTCCGGGTATTTATAAAACCCGGTTCCGGGTTCGGGTATTTATAAAACCGGGTATAAAAAAACCGGTTCCGGGTTCGGGTTTTAGATCAAATATGCATACCCGGTCTCTACCCTACGGGTAGGGTCGGGTTCGGGTATAAAAAACCCGGGTTTTATAATACCCGGTTCCGGATTTTTTTTCGGGTCCGGGTCCGGGTTCGGGTTTTTTGTGCACCACTAGCCGCAAGCCCAAGGCATTCATCTTATTTAAAAGGATGAAGTTAGTTTTGGTTTAGTTATCAACTTGTTAGATCTAGATAATTAGGGCATGTTTGGATGAGCTTTTTCATTTTATCTTATTGACTTTTTAACCCTCTTATCTCCTTTTTTTTTTTAGAAAAGTCACAACCAAATGACTTTTTCATTTTCTCCTTTTAAATGCTTAAAAAGCTCATTTTCACCTTATTTACCAAACATCATTTCACAAAAACTCATTTTTCAAGAAATCAATAAATCATAAGCTCTTCCAAACATGGCCTTACTAGTATTTGAATTTAAATCGCTAAAATAGGCCTCAAAGCCATTTTATTCACAATAGGCTTTTTTTGTGACAAATTTACAGTTGTTTCATAAGTTGTAAAAGACAAATATTGTAGTTGGGCTCTTAATGCTCATAGTAGTCGCTAAAAAGTTGTTAGGAAAAATAATGAACATGGGAAATATGGAGTTGCAAGCCGAAGGCTAATCTTTATTAAAAGGATAAAGTTAATTTTGGTTTAATTATCAAGTTGTTAAATCTAGATATTTGTTAGTATTTGAATTTAAATTAGTTTAGATATTTGTTACTATTTGAATTTAAATTAGTTAGATTACTTTTTATTTATTTAAATAGAGTTTGAGTTAAATAGGTAAGGATTAATCTGTGGTTCGTATAAATAGATGGAGGGTTATTGTAAATTGTGTTTTTGTGTTGTCCGGTTATTATAGTAAAAGAGTCTAGCAGTGTTCGTTCATAAGGCCATCCGTAGTCATAACGCCCCTTTGTGGGCGTTATGCGACACGTGGCGCGCCACGTCAGCGTGTGGGCGTTATGGGGCCTTATGCATTTAAGCCCGTAGTCATAACGCCCCTACCTCATCATTACCCAATTAATTAATAAACCCTTAAATTATACATATATATGTATGTATATATCTCTGTGAGAGTGGAGGGAACACAAACCAAATGCATGGCGCCGCGAAAATTATCGCGCTTTCAAAATTTTTTTGGGCATAGCGCCCTTTGTTTTGGTGTGCATGGCGCCATCTCGGCGCTATGGGTGGTGGTCGCGCCCCACTACGTATGCTCTAAGGGGGATGATATTCCAATAATTGGTATTAGAGCTTTAAAACTGAGAAGTGAGCAGAAAAGGGAAAAGAAGAAGATAAAGAAAAAGATAAAAAGGGTGTGATCGTGAAAAACATGAAAGGAAGTGACGGCAAAAAGGAAATCAGCCACATGAGGAGAATAAACGACAATGCACCGAGGTAAAATCACAACCAAACGAGGTGTCTGTGGGTGTGTTTTCGTATGCCAGATGAGAGAGAAACGAGGGAGAAGCAACGGTAGGCTGAAGTGGGTCAATAGCAGCCTTAATGGCAACTTTGAACGATTATGCAGAAAAATGGTTGGGATTTTATCGAGTGGTCAACGGCAGTTGTGTATGTCCAATTAGATGATTTTGGGAGTATGTCGGTTACGAAATAACACCTAAACACAGTAGGTACTGTGCTACCGGAACAAGACAACAACTGGCTGCTGTTAGTGAGAGTCGATCAATAGCAGGTTTCCATCTGAACAACAGATTGACCGCATTAGCAACTTTCAAGTCAAGTAAGATCAGAAATTCAAGACCAGTTCTCTTCCTGGCCAAGAAAAGAATAAATTAGTAAGCGGCTAGTTCCTTGGGAAAAGTAATATGACATGTGCGCATAAAACGAAAATAATAGGAGGTAACAATTTTATTTAGCAACTGGTAAAACAAATAAGTAGGAGGGATAGTTTTTTGGTTGGAGGTTGTTACTGGGTGGTTAACAACCAGGAAGTAACTAGAATAATAGGGTTTGATTAAGGGATTAAAGTTGTTAATAACAATAAAAAATGAGAAACGGGTCGTCATCAAGATTAAGAGGGAGAATGAAGACATTAATCTTGATAAAAAGAATAAAGTTAGTTTGGTTTAATAATCAAGTTGTTAGGTCTAGATAACTATTAGTATTTGAATTTAAATTGGTTGGCTTGTTAGGTTGGTTTATTTTTATTATTTAAATAGTCTCTAAGTTAGGGTCGGATTAGTTTGCTTTTGGTATAAATAGATGGTCAGGGTTATTGTAAATGGTGTGCATTGTGTTTTCCGGTTATTATGATGGACAGGTAAATTCAGCAATTTACAAAATTTGTGATCTACAAACGACTTATCAGCGCCTGAATCAAAAAGTACTCTTGCGAAGACATCATTTACAAGGAAAGTACCTGTTATGACATTATCGTCTTGCACAGCCTCTTTCGCGTCCATTCTGAAGACTCTCGCATTGGTCTTCTTTGCCTCTTCAGGATTCTTGTTGTATTTAGGGCAGTTGGTCTTAATGTGCCCCTTTTCATTGCAACGGTAGCACGTTGCGTCTTTCATCTTCTTGCAATCCAAGGTTTTGTGATCCGTGGACTTGCATATACCACAAGCATAGGTTTTTGATTGAGTCTGTGAGTTCGACTCAAGTCTGCACTTTCCAAAGTGCTGCTTCTTGCAAATTTTGCATTTGGGCTTCTCACCAGTATTATGCCCATCTTTCCTCGACTCAGATCCTTTCTTGTTGTCACCGTTTCCACGGTGCTTCTTGTTCGATCTTCGTGAACTATCATCTTCACGCTTTCTCTTCTCGGCCTCTTTATTCCTCAACGATCTCTGCCTGACTGCATCCAGAGTGAGGGATAAGGAAATGTCAGCTACTGATCTAAAAGTAGCTGGCCGAGAAGCTTTCACGCTTGCCTTGATCTCGGGGGCTAAACCACCGATAAAACGAGCTATTTGCTTTGGTTCCGGGGTTACCAGATATGGAACCAACCGGGACATCGTGTTGAAGGTCGTTAGGTAAGCTTGACAGTCGAGGTTTGTCATCACCAATGATAGAAAATCAGACTCTATCTTCTCCACCTCATGTTGAGGGCAGTAATTTTCCCTGATCAGGGCAACAAATTGATCCCATGACATATTGTACAATGGGATTTTCCCGGTGGCTTGAATCAGAGATCTCCACCATGCTAAAGCTTCACCCTTAAAAGACTGCGACACAAACTTGACCACGTCTCTCTCAGCGCATCCGCTGATGTCTACAACCGTATCCATCTCATCCAGCCACGTCATACAGTCAATGGCTCCCTTCTCCCCAGTGAAATCCCGGGGTTTGCAGGAAACGAAATATTTATAAGAGCAACCCTTGTCACGGGGTCCCTGGTTTAGTATAACCTGCTGAGATAGAGCACTGTGGTTCGAGGAGCGTGAGCGTCGATCATCATCTTTCTTCGAGTCGTCCTTCTTGGACGGTGGCTTTGAAGGCTGCGTAGATAGGGTCCTACTACGAGTCCCACTATACTCTTCGTACTGCCTTTCCAAGGCTCGTGTAACTGCGCCGTCTATTATTGCCTTCAATTCAGCACCCGTTAAATTAATTCGGGCGTTCTCGTTATTCTCCACTGGATGACTATTACCCTCGTCCGAGTTAGCCATTAATTGAACTGTTGCAGAAAACAAGGACAATAGTTTATTTGGGAGTTTATTATGGAATTGCCCTTTAGGGAAATTCATTAACCATGGTAAACAGAGACCATATTTGGTTAATTCATTAATCATATTTATTTAGGATTTCTATCATAATTTATCCTAATTATAAAACAATAACAGTTTTATTTGTGGCACAAAAGGCCTAGTCACATGGACAATTTAATTTATAAGTTATGATTTCAGAGAATCAAAACATGAAGGTATATTGGCACAATAGGCCTAGTCACAAGGACAATTATAAATTATATGCTAGGATTTCAGAGAATCAAAGCATTTGAGGTTTGAACCTAGTTCATTACCTTTATCTGACAGGGAGTCATCGCTACCACTGTCTTTTGGCTCATATGGAAATGAGCAGGGCCCGTAGGCACTATATTACCACGTGTGGTAAAAATATGATCATCTTAATTGATGATTTAACCCATGATTCAGAGATTATTTACTTGGGTTTGGAATCTTTGAAAGATCCTTATATAATAACGTGTGTGATTTTAAACGAATCACATCTGCCAGGAGTGTTAACATGTTTTCAGATGTTAACAGGGATTTGAATCTTTTTAACAGGTCTTACCATCTTGGCCCGGCCTTATAATGACCCGAAGGCTAGGTTTCACACTTTAAGATTCTTATTTAAAAATTTACATAGGCAGATATTTATTTAAAAGGAATGATTTTTGATTTATTTATTTCATATATAATATTTATGCATATAACAGCAACATGAAATTTATAAAACAAATATTCCATTAATTTATTACAATATTACACGCTGCCCTAAACGGGTCTTTCAAATAACAAACGTACCCACGCAGGGGTTTAATAACACACATACCCACGCAGGGGCTTAATAATAGACATAATAGTCCACGCAGGGACTTACACAAATAACATACCCTCGCAGGGGTTTACAAAAAGATAGACCCACGCAGGGGTCAAAATAAACAACATACATACCCACGTAGGGGTTTATACAACAAGATATGCCCACGCAGGGGCTCAACAACAATTGGAAGGATTCAGTGGTCCTTCTTGCTTTTTTCCTTTGATCAAGTTTGCCAATCCTTGGAAGAAGCTCTGTCTCTCCCTACGGTCACGGTGGAAGCCTCGCTCTACTTCATCCAACCTTTGTAGGATTTCCTCCCTTTCTGGGGGTGAAAACCATGGCGGCTGCGATTGCGTCCGGATAATAGGTCTAGGAGGTATCTGGTATCCCTGAGTCGGGTAACCTACTCCCCATGGAGCTCCGTATGGTCCCTCCGGGTGAAGAGCGTTATAATTAGCCGCTACCATGTAAGGATCGGCCTCCGCGTAACCATAGTTGTGGTGAGTCGGTGGTTCAAACGGGTTGTATGCCATGGAACCCGTGTATGCTGGAATTGGGTTGTCAAAACCCATCGGTGGCGGATGCGGTACAGCTGGGTTAGAGGGTCCACCCATTTGTGGGTCCTCCTGATGTGGCGGATAGTGGCTGCCACTGGATTGACGTGGGGAACTGAAATGGAAATCCCCTGCTCGTGACGACATGCGCGCACCAGTTCTCCTTTGCCTCGGCGGTTGTGGAGGTGCCGGCTGCACTTGCGATGGTGGAGGCGGTGGCGTGACTGCCACGAATCTGGAATCCTCAGAGGGATCCTGTTGTTGTTGCGGCTGCTGCTGCTGAGGCGACGAATGGTGAGGAGGTGTATAGTACCATTCGTGCCGGGTGAACATAGCTTGGAAGTTATCTAGACCAACATAGGGTAATCCGTGGAATGAAGATCCATCCGAAATCTCGATCGGGTGGTTTGGAGTACCACTGGCAGGTTCGACGGGGTCCGTATCCTCGTCCATGTCATCCGCATTATCACCGGAGAAGTGATCGTCTGGCCCCAGTGGGTTAAAACCCACGGGTTCTGGTAAGTAATTGGCCGGGTTAAATTGGCCTAGGAAGATGGGTGTGGGGTCACCAAACGAATTATGCGATAAAGATCGCTGAAGTGGTATGTAGGACGGTTGAGGGTTATTGGGCTCATACCCCGGTTGTGGCCCATAAGGGTTTTGGACGGAAGGTGTAGAGCTATGTGAGACCGACCGTCTGGCTGGTTCAAACAAGTTCCTCCTGTTCTGCCGAGGGTCGTCACTCTCGGTAGTAGACGGGGCTCGCACATGAGATGGTCCTGCCTCGTTGCCATTGGGGGCGGTGATTGGCCCCTTTCCTCGTCCTCTCCTTCGGAAGAATCTTGGAGGCATTTTGTCCTGTCAATACAATATAAGATAACAATATAAAAATATATGCAAAATAAAGGACAACACAAACAAGGTGGAATTTGTCCTATGTTATATGTCTAGACTCGAAGGTTTAGAAATGTGCAATTGTGTAACTGAGATTAAACACAAAAAGGCTAGTGTTTAATTCACTCAGTGTTGGCTCTGATACCAACCTGTCACACCCCGATTTCCACGTGTCACCGGTGGGCCCGGTGGGGGATTATCGTGACGTGGTTGGCAACATAATAGTCAAACAACACAATATTTAATATGCACAGCGGAAGCAATTTAAAAGATATAATACAACCGAATTTAATATTGTAATATCAAATGTCACAATATTCGGAAGTTTATCCACAGAAGGATCGAAAACAAAATGAAACAATAGTTCAACAGACTTCAGGCATCTTAAGCTTGCGAGACTTCTAATGATGCTAAGGAGAAATCCCAGCCAATTACGCATAGTACCTGCATTTAATCTTTTTGGGAAAATACGTCAGCTTACACTGGTAAATACAATCAACTGACTCATTTTGGAAAATGATTGAAAATTTGTTTGGGTGCACGTGGCATAAACGTTTTTATTTAACTTGGGAGAATTATTTAAATATATAATCTTGTGAACGAATTACATGTTCCTTGTGCGTTCAGTAGCCCGGATCTTGTCCGGGTTAAAGATCAATAGACACACCACAATATTCTTTTGTGCACTGACGGGTGTACGCCTACACCCCGCGCTTAAGTCGTGGCCATTTCGTAAAATGATGCCAAGGATATCCGGGACATGGTCATTAACCCCCCAAAGGCTTTAAGTAACAAGACTGTTTAAACGAGCCGATCAAATTTATTCAATTACCCACTCAACGGTGGAGGATTTGATGCCCGATCAAGCGGTATGCTATATACCGTAACCCAAGCCCGTATAGGGAAAATAAGTTAAAAGTATTTACCTGAGCAATGTATAAATCACAATAAGCAAAATGCACGTAGCTTTTACTGGTTCTCCTAATCTGGAACGAAGGTTTATAATAACCTATTAGAATCCTAACGGGTCTTTAATTAAGCTTAAGCTTAGACCGGCTAGTTTCAAAGATACGGTTCGTACGCACGATTAAGCGAAGACCGGATAGAATGTGATTTAGACCCGACAAGTTCAGAGACTTGTTTAATATGGGAATTTCATACACATTCTGGATTTTGAGATAAAACCGTTAAGGTTTGACCCGTTTAGGCTAGTTTATGTAAATTAGTTACATAAACCGAACCGAACGCGTAATAAGCGTAACGGGTAATAATGAGAGCCATTTACAGGTTTCCTAAGTTAATATGCTTCAAATATGTTGTGACATCAGTAAGATATCATTTATTATGCCCGAAACGAGTTTAAACACAAACTATGCCCCGTATGGGTAGTTTGGTCATTTACAAGGTTATAAAAGAGTCTAAGTGTTTAACTGAGTTACAGGTCTGATGTAATCAGCAAACATACTCAAATTAATGAGTTATAACAGTAGGGTAAGGTATATATGTGAAATTTATCAATTATAACCAAACTATGCCCCGAAGGGGTATTTTGGTAATTTCACATAAGCCGAAAGGCTCAAGACTGAAGTCTGAGTTAAACAACTTTTGCTTACTGTTAAAACATTATAATTTGCCTCAAATATCAGTAGGTATCAACCCTTGTATGTTTAAAATACTTCTAGTACATACTATGCGTTAAAAACGCTTAAAAAGGCGATTAGAGGCCATTTCCGGGTTTGATACATAAATCTGATATTTTTATATTTCCAGAAGGCTTAAAATAATTTATTTAACATATGTGATCAGTAGCAAAAGGTTTGGAGTCGTTTAGATATGTAAAACTCATTTTATGGCCCGTAAGGGCAAAACCGACACGTACCGGGTTAAGCCTACGACTATGAGTTATGCTCAGCCTAAAATTAATTAAAAATCTTTAAAATTCCCAAAATAATATATTACATCAGTGGGTAAAGAGTTTGATATAAAAAAGTATGTTTAAATAGGCTATACGCTAATTACGCCGTTTAATTAACATAAAGCTTTAATTTTACGCTAACGAGCATAACTCTTAATCTACACCTCAAACTGATGTCAAACTTTGCATACAAGTTTATATATCAGTAACTAAGGTTTCTACACTTTTACATTTTCAAAAATCATGTTTTAAGGTGAAAAGGGCATAATGGTCAACATATGAGCAATTAACGGAATCATGCAATTTAATTGGATAACTAATGATCCGATGTGTATAATCACAGAGGGTTATACTAGCATGTAACCTGGTCCAAATAAAGCTCTTAGGTATTTCTAAAACATACCATAACGGGTCAGAACTGAAAGTCAAAGTATAAGTCAAACTATGCGACTTTCGGTTCCGAACCGGGTCTAAACAGGAAATTGTCGGGTTGAACATGTTTAGACATGTTCTTACATTCATTTCCAAGTTATATTAATGATCAAACAGGTTATAAGTGTTCTACATTGCTAATCATGCATAAATTGTATTTTAAACATTCTGTTGACTTTTTATTAGTAAGTTTGACCCGACATTTGACCTAGTTAGAGTGGGAATCAGGGGGAACCCTTTTAAGGTTTTATTACCCACATAATTACCTACTTAAAGGTACTTTTGATTCGACTAATCACTGGACCATTAGTGATTAATCTTAAAGTCAACCGTTAATTACGACGGTTTGACTTTTAAGCTAATACTAAGCTAAAACTTAATTTAGAAAGGATTAGCAAACTTACTGAAGTCTTAAGCTTGATTGGTGATCACTTGAGAGCAGACTTGAGCTCCAGAAATGATTAGATAGCTTGAAGAAGATGTGAAGAACAATGGTTGCATAACATGCCTTTATATAATGTTTAATCTACCATAAATCCTTGACACATGTGTCTACAACCCACCACAACTGATCAACACATGTTCCTAGTTCTTAGGGGGTGTCTAGGGGTCAAGAGGAATGTGGAAAATCGATTGGAATCGAGCAGATTGCACTCAGCAGGCAACAACCCAAAGAAATCGGAGCTGGGACCCCTCGCGTGACGCTTGCCCCCCCTCGCGTCGCGCTAGGCCTACTCTGATCAGAATTTTTGGTTTTTTGCGATTTGATCCTTGGCTCATCAAAATTCGATTAGGCACTTTTTTCTTGCATTATGAACCCTCATAATTTATCTATAAGGGCTTTAAAACATATACCCACTTTGCTAAGTCCCCGGGTAACTTTATTGTTACCCGAAAAGTCCTAACTTTCAACGTTTACGTTTTAACCCTTCGCACACGAATTTGATCATAACTTTCTCACACGATTACGAAACTTTATGAAATTTATGTCGTGCATTCTAGTGAGTATGATTTACAGTTACAAAGCTTCGGGTTTGTCAAAAGGTCACTCAGAGGTATAATTTAAACATGTTGACACATTTAGTCCCTGTAGTTTGAAATCTCTCACTTTTAGCTTCGTATGATCCATGATTTATTCGTTTGAAGGTATGAGCATCATGTAGGGTTAATGTACATTATATTTATTCACTGTTGACACTTCGAATACGTATATTCACATACTTTCCATGTTTGTCAACTTTAGTCCTTCTATAATATTCTTTCACACGTTTTAAACATATGACACGTGTCAACACATTATAGGACGTGAATTTTCGAGGTGTTACAGGTCGTAAGTCTGTTGCAAAAAATCTCATCAAGTACATAAACGCTCACGATGTTGTTGAGTGGGGACCTATTCTACCCTCCTCGAGAACTGTGATGCGTCGCAACGTAACGTTAAGTTTATTCGAAATAAAACTCGACTAATCGCAATCGCTTATCATGTGTATCTCGCAATCTCTATCGCTCAATATGTGAATCTATGTTGTTTGCTGTGTATCAATCTATCGCTAAACCGTTATCTGTGATATTTGTGTTAAGTTAGAACGCATGACCTCGCTTCACGAGATGAAGCTCATATGGCTAAAGCCAGGTGTTTTAGTCATGTCAGCGGGCTTTCGTGGAAAAAGGCCATGTGGGGTCTGATGTTAGTAAACTCTGTGGAATTAATCAATCAAATCGAACCGCATAAATCGCGCATACCTCCATCGCTTGCAGCGCAACAACTGCCGCTTATCGTAATTCGATTATCGTCGCCGTCGTTACTAGTGTTGTATTTGTGTTATTCGCCTAATCACCTAATCGCTTATCGTTTATCGGGCATAGTCTACCGCGTAATCGCGCACCGTGTACCGCTTATCGCTCGCTTGGTGTTCATTGCAGTCTGTGTGATATTAGTACGCGTGACATCGCTTCACGGGGCAAAACTAACCTGGTTAAACGTGGTATTTCACCCTGTTAGCAAACTCTCGTGGAAACGTGCCATGCGGGTTCAATGTGGAATCTAATCGACATCGCGCTAATCGCTTATCGTCTACAGCTCGCCGCCTACCCAGACACGACACATAAGCATTTCGTGTCATCAGGCTACTCGCACATGCTGTTGTAGCTACGTTCGCAATTCAACTCGCCGGATTAACCTATTCGATTCTATCTTATGCTCGGTCCGATTTTCTATCGATTGGGCCAAGTAAGCGCAACTCTATCCGTGTCATATCGGCGCACATGACACCGCCTCACGAAACGGAAGTAATATGGGAGAAACATGGTGGATACACCGCTGGTACTTCCTATATATATAAGTGTTTTAATCATATTAACGAACTTCCGTGGGAAGGTGCCAAGTGGGGCTTGATGCTAAATTGTCTTTTTCAAACGGTTAAAACTGATTTTTATAAAACTTTTATTAAAACCATGGGACAAGTGAAATTCCTCACAATGTGGAGGTAACATCGAATCAGCTTAACTCCATGCCCAAGGGGAGCCTTCATGAGTCCAATTTTTTTTTTCCTAAAACCTTTTTAAATATAAAGAAAAACAAGACTTTCTTGAGACATTGGTTCAACATCGAGTTCAGCCGAACCCATGTCGTAGGAGAGTTTTCGTAACCCCAGTTTTCATCTTCGAATTCCTTAAAATGTGTAAAACCTAAACTTCCTTGCAACATCGGCTAACATCGACTCAGTTGGCCATACGTTGAAAGGAAATTTTTCAAGATTTCCATCCCAAAACTCCCTTTAAATATCTAAAAACGAACGTTCCTTGTAACGTTGGTTAACGATCAACTTCGATTAACCCTACGTCATGAGAAACCTTTCAATATCTTTAAAATTTTAAATCGCATCGAACTTGCAAATTCTTCGTGACTCGAGGTACTTTTGAAACGCCAACTCGTGGATGCTACTTTTGTCGTTCACGTCGCCTCCTTGCTATCGCAATCGATCCCTCTTATTCGAAGCACTCTCGTTCGTCAACTCACGGTCAAATCACTCGCTGTATCGCTGCTTATACAAGATCAACTCTCAGAAGTCTACCTATTGGATTAATTTCAGGACGAAATTTCCTAAAGTAGGGGAGACAGTAACAACCCGCACTTTCGTGCGTTGTTACTACTCGATATACTCGTTACGCCTAGCACCAGAGATTCGGATCGTAATGTAACCATATCGCATACATCGCTATATCATAGTATATTCGAATAATTACGCATATTCTATCGCTATTACAACGCTATTTTCACAAACACTAACACTCACGATGACATTGAGTGAGGACCTACTCTACCCTCCTCGATAGCCGTGAGGTATCGAACGTAAACAATTAACGCTAACAAAGACTTTCGGGTGAGTACCATGCTTCCAGTCGTCGTGACGACGATGACATACGAGTGAGTGGTACCCCGACAGCCATTGTGGCACAACGTATACACTAACGCTCACGGTGACGTCGGAAGAGGACCTATTCTACCCTCTGCGATGGACGTGATGCGTCTTAACGCAATACATACTCGAAACGAACACTTGGGAATATGAATACGTATATACGACCCTTGGGTGATTAATTATAATTTATATTAATATAAATATATGGAAATGTGGCCCAAACTATCGCAACGTACCAAAAACGAGGATCGAGAGGCCAGCCGAACGGCTGGGCCAACCGATCGCACAGGCCGACCGATCGGACATGGCGACCGATCGGACAGGCCGACCGAATGGCTGGGCCGACCGATCGGACAGGCCGTCCGATCCGGACCAACCTGCCCCCCCTCTCCTTCCTCCTTGCCTATAAATACCCCTATTCACCTCAAACACACTTGTTGTCACTGTTGCTGTTCGACCAGACGTTCCAACCCCTTTTTCTCTCGATATCTCGTGATTCTTGTAAGTTTCCAACCTAACTCTTGTACTTCCATGATCTATATTCAATTCTACACCTTTCTACCTTTTAAATCTTCACTTTTAACCGTGAAATCTCTGGATTTTGGGCATTCTAGGGTGATGTCACCATGGAGTTCTTATGAACTTCAAGAGTGATGTCATCCCATGAACGAACGACTCAGATCTGGATGAGTTCCATATGTTTTTACATAAATCTAGTCTAAATCTACGTTTTCTAACCAAAGTGTGTGTTTTCGGGTTAAACACGGGAAATACCATCAATAACGGCTGGATCTGATGGAACGGGGTGGTTCCCGGCCGTTAGAACGGGTCGGATTTGATGGGGTTTCAGTAGTTTAACACAAGGACACCCCATCTCAGTCAAATCACCTGAAATCTTTCCAAAACCCATCAAGTGTGACACGATCAGGACGATGGAACGAATTGCCGTCCGATCGGACTGCTGTCCGATTGGACAGCAAACAAGACTCAACCGACCGATCGGACAAGGTGTTAACCGATCAAACCACATGGTAACCGATCGGAAAACATGCTGACCGATCGGCTAGTATGTTAACTGATCGGACAACATGCGAACCGATCGGACACCATGTTAACCGACCGGATAGCATGGTAACCGAACGGACCACATGTCCAGCTGACCGAACGAGCCCAAGCATCAATGTCCGAACCAATTTTGGTTCTCTCGCCACCATTTAACGCGCTATTCATCGCTTAACGATCTGTAACCAGGATAACTCAGGCGTACTCTCAATCGATCCAAATCAAGTTGTGTTTACTTGTCAATTACGCACTGTGAGTATACTTGAACCCTTTTAATCGCATTTTGGGTGTAACATACGTTCCTAACAAATCGAACTTATCAAACGAATTATTCAATCAATCGAATTATTAGTTGCGAATAACTGTTATGCATCTATACGTGATGCTAGTCGCATATGTGCTAGGGCTTATACTCGCGACGTCCCACCAAGACTAGTATAGTACTATTGCGCCCGACGGGGTCTAGTTTGCCATCGCATATTCGAGCATCGAGGACTTAGTTGGTAGTATCAGCTTTGTGAGTATATATGTCATGTGCTACGTTTATGCATATGGAAATTCGCTACACTTTTTATCTATTACGCTATACATATCAAACCTGTATACTCGCCAATACTTTTGTATTGACAAATATTTTAACGTATGTTGCAGGTTAGATCGCAGGCTATATCGAATCAAGCTAGGAAGTCTAGAAACTTAACTAAAATCTAGGTTGTCGGATTTGTATTGTTCGAGAGGACAAGAAATCTGTGATAACTTATGTGATTGTATTATTTGTTAGTATGGGATAAGGAATGTATTAAATATTATCGCAATATAGTTGTTATGGATTCTCTTGAGCAATCTGATTCGCCTAGTGCCGCGCCCCGATGATTCTGCCATCGGTTGGGGTGTGACACCTAGCCTCGATTTCACAGCAAGCAAAGCATCTAAACATCCTAAGCACCTGCCACATATGTTAAAGTAAAAGTCAATACACATAGTGTAAAGGTGAGCATACAAGTTTGATAGATATAATAGAGTTCGAAATTGTTTACGCTAACCAGCACGTACATAGTGTGAAATGAAGCACGTTAGTTATCGACATGAACCTATCGATACCAATGACTGTGGGTTGACTGCCCAAGGCAGTTCGTAATACACACTCACCACTGTGAGCCATGTAACAAATTGTCCTTAACAACCCTGAGTGAACAGGTGCTGAGTCCAAACTATAGTACTATCGTTGCTAAAGCAGGTAGACATCATTCCATGTGTAAACATAACAAACAAGCATTCATTAAGTCACGTATCACATGCAATAACGGTTAGCGTTAAAATATTGCGTAGTGTGTTCGATGTGATTTAGTATAAGTAACGTATGTAACACTCAAAAGTGCGTATAGCAAAAAGGGTTCGAGTATACTCACAGCGATTGAATTAATGGATTGAAGGGAGCGCTTAGAGCGGAAAATAGCCTGAATAGTTATTGATAACATAAGCGAAAGCCGGCGCGTAAAAAGGTGTGAAGTGTCAGTAGGTCGAACAGCAATCCGGACGGATGGCAATCCGATCGGATGGCCGGTCGTTCGGGTGACAATCCGTTCGATCGGTTGTCCGATTGGATGACCATTCGAGTGGACTGTTACCTCGTTTGGGATGGATGTGTTTGTGTATGATGGATTGCCTTTTGAAGTTTTCGTTGTAGTATTTTGAAAACATAGAAATATCTCTATCTTTCAGGTCGATCGATCGAACGACCGTTCAACCGGGCGACAATCTGATCGGTTGGACACTTTAGCGAGAACAAGTTCACAGTAGTTTTTCACTCGATCGGATGGTAGTCCGATTGGGTGGCGACCCTGGCGCATTGAACATGTCGAAAATTGTTTAAGTGTCGAAGTCAGAACATTACATGGCCGAGTGACAATCCGATCGGGTGGTAATCCGATCGGACAGTAGTTCATTCAACGTTCCCAACTTCAAATGTTTGAAATAAATGTTAAGTGTGGGGCCAAGGTGCAAGCCGATCGGGTGGCAACCCGATCGGGTGACAATCCGATCGGACAGTAGTCCGGTCGGGCGACACTCCAACCTGGTCGACCTGATCGTCTTCTTCCTTGGTCATTTTAATAGTTTGTCGTTTTATCGAGATGATTTGATAACGTATTAAACAACAGAAACCTCCTCACGACTTAGTAGCCTGATCCGACAGGAATCACCCAAATCCGACCAGTTAACTGTTCGAGACGGTGTTCCTAGTTTAACCCGAAATCGGTAATTCTCGTGGATAGAATCCAGATCTTGAACCAACACAACCACAAGGATGAGTAAAAGATCAGGACAAGCTTCGATTCTATCAGTTTTAAATGCATTGAGTGTAAAAGAGTTGAAAGAAAGTTAGAAACCATCTTTCAATCCTTTTTCACCATGAAAATGTTCAGATCTATGCATGATCTTTGTTTATTCGTGTGGAAATCGTTCAGATCTAAGTTGTTCTTGGTGGATTGAAGCCAAAACATGAAGTTCATAAGAACACCATGATGACATCATCCTAGAACACCTCAAATCTAGTGATTTCACGGTTAAAAGTTAAGATTCAAAAGATAGAAAGGTGTAGGAGTGCGTGTAGATTAAGAAAGTAGAAGATTTAGATGGAAAACTTAAAAGAATCACGAGAAATCTGAAGAAAAGTGGGGAGGGAGCGCTGGTCGGACGGGATGTGCCAAAAATGGTAAGTTTGATGTTGACAGGGGGGTATTTATAGGCTTACCATAAAAGGAAATGGGTGAAGAGAGGCTGGTCGATCGAGTGGTTACCCTGGTCGGGTGGCAGCCCGATCGAGTGGCACCTCGATCGGATGGCAGTCTGATCGGGTGGCTGCTCGATCGGCTGGCAACTCGATTGGAGGGCACGGCGCGAGGTGTTTTGTGATTTTGAATTGCGTGCCGAGCGTTGCGATGCGATAGAGTTTCCTATTCAAATTACTGTTAATCCCAACTACTATATCAACAAACAATCATCATTCCTTAATGTTTGTTTAGCGTTTGTGATTCGATTGCTATTGCGTTTCGATTAATCACACAACATAACCATAAATAAACATGCACAAGTAACACATAAGGCACACACACACATATAACAATACCCAGAGCGCGTAATTCGAGTTGCGAGTGCGATTGCGGTAAGCGATAAATCGATTAAACATGCGATAAATATGCGATTATTAATAGATACTCAACATAATACAACTAAAGAGAAAATAATATTTATACTAAATACAAGTCAAAGAAGTCAAAACAGGAATTGGGCAAGGAGTGACAGATCGCAATTAGAAATCTTGTCTCCCTTTGACTTCAATCTTGACTTTGACTTTTGAAACACGGGGTGTTACAGCCTCCCCTAGTTGAGGGAATTTCGTCCCGAAATTAGGCCGAAGCCGTAACAAACAACTGTGGGTACTTCGCCTTCATTTCGCTTTCGGGTTCCCAAGTGAACTCTGCGCCTCGTTTGCCTTCCCATCGAACTTTCACAATAGGAATGCGCGAGCGTCTGAGCTGCTTGGTTTGGCGATCCATGATTTCAACAGGCTTCTCCACAAAATGTAGTGTTTCGTTTACTTGGAGGTCATCGAGAGGTACAATTAAATCATGCTTAGCTAGGCACTTTCGGAGGTTCGAAACATGGAAAGTCGGGTGGACATTACTAAGTTCCTCCGGTAGTTCGAGTCTGTAGGCGACTTTTCTGATTCTTTCTAGAATCTTAAAAGGTCCAACATATCGAGGCGCTAGTTTCCCTTTCTTGCCGAATCTGACCACACCCTTCCAAGGTGATACCTTTAGGAGTACGTAGTCGCCAACGTCAAATTCAAGGGGCTTGCGTCGTCTATCGGCGTAACTTTTCTGTCGACTCTGAGCTTTCAGCAGATTGTCTCGAATTTGGAGGACTTTGTCAGTAGTTTCTTGCAATAGCTCAGGACCGGTTAATTGCGAGTGACCGATCTCGTGCCATACAATTGGCGATCGACATTTTCTTCCATATAAAGCCTCGAATGGTGCCATTTGAATGCTGGAATGATAACTGTTGTTCTACGAGAATTCAACTAACGGTAGGTAAACATCCCAATTGCCACCGAAATCTATGACACACGAACGGAGCATGTCTTCAAGAGTAAGAATCGTTCTCTCAGTCTGACCGTCGGTTTGGGGATGGAACGCGGTACTTAGATTAAGCGTAGTACCGAGAGCCGCTTGGAATGTTTCCCATAGACGCGAGGTAAGCCGAGCATCACGGTCAGAGATGATGTCGCGAGGCGTCCCATGTCGACAAATGATCTCATCGGTGTAGATTCGCGCTAATCTTTCTACCTTGTAGTCTTCCCGTATTGGCAAAAAGTGAGCAGATTTGGTCAAACGGTCAACGACAACCCAGATGCTGTCGTGACTTGATGGCATGCGCGGAAGTTTCGTTATGAAATCCATAGCTATACTTTCCCACTTCCACATAGGGATCGGGGGTTGTTCAAGTAAGCCAGAGGGTCTTTTGTGTTCAGCCTCTGTTCAGCCTATAAATAGGAGTGCTTGGTTTCATTTCAACTCATCCCTTGGCACACCACCTCTATCACACTTCATCCACCACCCACCACCACCATAACACCATCATCCACCACCATCATCCATTGTCCATCGTAGAGTGTGTGAGTCGTCTCGGGATCCAAGATTGATCGTAAGAGTTCTTGACAATCAAGGCCATGTTTGCCTAAGTCTCTTACATCACTTGGTGAAGACAAAGTGTCTAGTATAATACTTTTTATTTCTAATCTTTTGCACTTTTTATTTGGTTTTGTATTAATGACTTTAATAACTAGTTACTTATGTTGAAGGTGATCTTTCCTTATCGTTTGTCCGTGGTGTCTTGGCATTATTTTACTGTCTATATAAAATAAAAGATTTTCACCATTCATATCTCCACGGTCTATATGGAGGTATGTTGGCTACCTGGTCGGGGGTTAAGGGAACGGTTTGGTAAAGGTCTTGCCATTGTTCAGCGTTTAGAGGTCCTGCAATGGACCTGGGTCAAATTTAGTAGGACCACCTTCAATGCTTCACGGTATTGGATGGCGGGGGTCCAAACTCTTTGATCCCCTCATAAGTTAACTACTATTAATACTATAACCCGACTATTTAGGACTGTATCCCTGCTGACTCAGACTACTTAGTCGAGGGTAACGTCACCGCCAAAAGCGGGGCCTACCATAATACTGCATTAATAACTTAATTCATTATCTTCCAATAATCCACCCTTTTAGGATTGTATCCTTGCTGACTCAAACTACTGGGGTGAGGGTAACGTCACCTTCAAAAGAGGGGCCTACTACAATAACTAAGATAATCTCTTAATTATGTGCAAAAGTGCGGAAATAATCAAAGGTTATACTAGATACGAGTCGGAACCAAGTGATTCATCTTGTCTATCTGTTTTTATTTTATTTTTATTTTCAGCATTTTAGTTAGTTTTTATTTTTCTTAGTTTAAAACCCTTTTTTCTAAACTTTTTATTTTGATTAGACGTTGAGGATAAACCGGTACTAAAAGCTCTTGTGTCCTTGGACGACCTCGGTATCTTACCAACGCTATACTACGCTCTCGATGGGTGCACTTGCCCATATGTGTGTTTAGTGTTAGTAAAATATCGTGTTTTATAAATTTAAAACTTGGCTAAAAATAAGTGTTAAAAGGGCTTAAAATATACACCTAATATAAGTAACACTTCACACGCATCAAGTTTTTGGCGCCGTTGCCGGGGACACAAGGATTTTAAGAAAGTTAGGAATCAACGGCCTAATCATTTTTTTTTATTTTTTTATTTTTATTTTTTAGGATTTTCTTAGTTTTTCAGCTTCTGCAGCGCTCAGCACGGGCCGTGCCCGGTCAGACACGGGCCGTGCCCAGGATCATCACTGGCAGTTTTTATTTTCTGAGTTACAGAGAGCTGAACACGGGGCCGTGTCCAACTCCCAGTAACAGGGATCCAGAAAACAATTACTGTACCTCTGACCACGGGCCGTGCTCGCTGAGCACGGAGCCGTGGTGAATATTCTGACCAACGTTCTTTTCTGTTTTTATTGCAGGACTTGGAACCTAGGCGCCACATCTGAACCTCCTACGTAGTGCATGAGCTCTAGTTCTAGTAGAGACATAAAAGAACCTCTAGAAGAACCCGAACGCTTTCTCAGAAAAAGACTTAAAGCCAAAAATCAAGAGAAAGTTTCGGGGGACCCACTTCCAATGGCGGATCAACGTACCCTCATGGATTACCTACGGCCTACCGTAGGCAATCTCGGCGCCGCTATCAATGCACCGAATGTCGAAGCCAATAACTTCGAACTTCGGCCGCATTTGATACAAATGCTCCAAAACTCCGTAACCTTCGACGGGCTTGCGGACGAGGATCCCCATCTACATATTACTAACTTCTTAGAAATATGTGATACCTTTCGGATCAATGGAGCATCAAATGACGCCATCCGCCTTCGAATGTTTCCATTTTCACTAAAAGACCGAGCTAAGGCTTGGCTTAACACCCTCCCAGTTGGATCGGTAAACACTTGGGATGAACTTGCCCAAAAGTTTTTATATAAGTATTTCCCTCCTGCTAAAACGGCTAAATTAATGACTGAAATTAATACATACTCACAAGAGGATGGGGAATCCTTATATGAAACTTGGGAAAGGTTCAAGGAGCTTCTAAGAAAGTGTCCTCATCACGGTCTAGCGGTATGGCAACAAGTATCCACTTTCTACAATGGGTTGTTGCCACACACAAGACAAACACTTGATTCAAGCTCCGGGGGACTTTTAGGTAATCGTCGCCCAAATGAAATATATAACAAAATTGAGGAAATTGCTCAAACCAATTTTCAATGGCACACTCCCCGAGGTAATAAATCTATTGCCCCGGGCGCCCATAAGGTTGATGAAAGCACCTCTTTACAAGCCCAAATCGAGGCCCTCTCTTCAAAAATCAAAAAGCTAGAAATGACAAAAACGGCCTCGGTTATGGCTTGCGAAGGGTGTGGTGGGTCACATGAAAATTGGAGTTGTATGAAAGAATTAGATGAACAAACAGAAACGGTAAACTACATTTTATAATAGACCTAGGCCGTCGGGTCCTCCAACGGGTACCTACAACCAAGGATGGCGTAACCACCCAAATTTTGGTTGGAGAGATCCCGGCAATAGTAGTAACCAACAAAACCAACGAACTAATTTTCAACAACCAAAAAATTTCTCTCAACAACAAGGTGGAAGAGAAAGGCTTGAAGATACTGTATCTCGCCTCATCTCTGACACTGAAAAGAAAAACTCGGATCAATTTCAACAATTGGAATCGAATTTTAGAAATCAACAAGCTAGTATTCAAAACGTTGAAAAACAATTAAATCAACTAGCTTAAAATTTCTCCGAGAGACCACAAGGCGCGTTACCTAGTAATACCGAAACCAACCCGAAGGCACAAGTACATCTCATCACATTAAGAAATCGAACCGTGGGTCCCGAGGATGCTCCATTGCCGCCAAATGAAAGAAGCCATTCTAGCCAGCCTGTGACTCCTCCTGCGCCAGAAAAGGCTTCTCTACCAACTCAAGAGCCCACCAAGACTCCTCCAATTCCGTACCCCGGTAGGTTAAATCGTCAAAAGACCGATGAGCAATTCGCTAAATTTGAAAATTTACTAAAACAATTGCATGTTAATATTCCTTTTATCGAGGTCCTAACCCAAATGCCTAAATACACAAAATTTATGAGGGATTTCCTCACAAACAAAAGGAAAATTGAATCATTGCAATTAGTTAACTTAGGCGAAGAATGCTCCGCCTTAGTGCTCAACAAACTTCCACAAAAGAAAATCGATCCCGGAAGCTTCACAATTCCTTGCTCGATTGGGGAATCTCCCGTTCGTAATGCATTAGCCGATCTTGGGGCTAGCATTAACCTCATGCCCACATCAATGTTCAAACGACTCGGCCTAGGAACAACAAGCCCTACAAAGATGAGCATACAACTT